>JALAZF010000787.1:1200000-1761006 GCA_022829125.1 Lathyrus tuberosus | reverse complement strand
AAACATTAGTAGTAGGATCTAGACTCTTTGAAAGACTGCTCTATTAAGATGACTAATTTTTGTTCTTATACCTCTAGGAGGTCGTCGGGACAATTTGTACGAAGCCCAAGAGGAGGCGAGAGTAACTTTTAAGAAGCCGAGGGACAATTTGTACGAAGCCCAAGAGGAGGCTATCTTCCTGTAGGAAGAATCATTATACAAAGCCTAAGAGGAGGCTGTGAAAACTTCTAAGAAGCCGTCGGGTCCTTGTACAATGCCCAAGAGGAGGCAGGGATGCTTTTAGGAAGCCTTTGGGTCCTTGTACTAAGCCCAAGAGGAGGCTGATGAACAGTTCCAGAAGGGGTTTCACTTGGAACAATGGCCTTCTGTATATGAACTGTTCAAGGGGGAGATTTCTTAGATCTAGTTATCTAAAATTCTTGTAAAAGAAAATTCCCATGGTTTAGGTTATGTTGAAATATCCGGGAGAACGTCGGATGTAAGGAGACGAGGTTCTGTCTACTTCTAGACGTAGTTGTCGGGGAAACTCTAAATATCTATACTATTATTACACAGTTGATATGAGTTTATGAAAGAAGACTTACAGTGAAACAGACCCACAGTACAGTTATAAACGTATGAAAACGGTAAATGAAAGCGGGTAAACACTTACTCGGTTGTAGAGCTTCCATGCTATTTTGTTAGTTTGTTCAACAAAGAAAGCTTTGATAAAAATATTATATTCAAAATCAAAGGAGAAAGTGCTTTGAAAAGGAAAGTTGGGGCTTACAGCTCAAGGAGAGGCCCAGGGTTTTATCAGTGATCGCACTGTCGTTTTGAAATTGTACAGAGACTTATGCAAGTGACTGAGGCCCAAAAAGGTTTTCTGCACAAAAGGATGGGTCTTACACTTTCTCAAGAGGCCCAAAGATGTTTAAAGAAAAAGAATGGGGCTTATAACACGAGGGTAGGCCCAAATGATTTGACTTTTGAACTTGCGATCGCGTCGGGGTTTCTTTTAACGTAGAGGGACTTGTACAATATCTGAGGCCCAAAATATTTTTGGTTAAAAAGGGGTTGGGTCTTGCACTCTATTAGAGGCCCAAAGATGATTTGAATGGGTCTTGTAGCTCGAGGAGAGGCCCAAAAGGTTTGTTTTAAACAGGAGATGATCGTGCCGAACTTTTGAAATACAACGGGACTTATACAATAAGTGAGACCCAAGAAAGGTTTGTATTTACAAAGAGTTGGGTCTTACACTCTATTAGAGACCCACAAATGTTTTGAAAAAAAGTTTGTTAGGGTGAAAATCAACAAAACCCTAATTTCATCATTTTTAAAGTAATTATTCAAAGAAAATTAATTAAAATGATATAAATACCAAATAAGTTCTAATAAACAACTTATGATCTTTGGTTAAGGTTTGAAAAATGATATTTTAATCACAAGATGAATTAAAGCTCATTTGGTTTTGATTTTTCAAGATGAATATTCATTTAAAAATGTTTTAAAAAATAATGAAAATGAATTTATTCACAAAAATACTAATTATATTAAATACATAATATAAATCTAATTTTTTTGTGAAATATTTCAACATTTTTGTGATTTTTTGCAAAAAGAACCAATCAAAAATAATTAAAATTGAGTGAGTTATTAATTTTTCAAATCATTTAAAATAAATATGAAAAATAACAAAAAAATAGGAAAAAGTGGTAAAGAAGAGGTCTGGGGCGAGGGGGATTCGAACCCCAGACCTCTCGCTTGCCAATACTCACAAACCAGCTGATCAACACTGGGGCGCAATGCCAATTCATTAAACATATGGCAAGTGAAAAATATATAGAGAACTTGGTTGGAAAACCTGAAGAATGGCGCCATGGTCATCTTCTTCCCCGAGCTCGTGCATGAAGCCTCCTATCTCACTCATCTCTCAACCATTTGACATGATTCAAACACCAAACTCGTGCTTTATTCAACAAGGAACAAGATGGCAATACTTGATTTTATTCATTTTCAGTGTATAGCAAGTTATATCATTACGGCCGTATGAACCCAAATTTTGCAAAAGCAGTCGTGCAGACATGGTTATGAGGGCTATGATCAATTTTCTTGAGGGGAAACACTCAACATATGATGGCAATTAATTGTCAAAAATATCATGCGAGGAAATATGCATGGACCACGAAGAGGGAGTTTTGAGGCTTACCTTGATGCAAGCTGAAATGGAACTCTTCACAGATGGTGTTCCAGATGCAATTTGATGATCCCTACAGCTTCAATGGATGTTGTCGAGTGTGTTGCAAGCTTTGGAACACTCTGAAAACTTCTGGATCAAGCTGGAGAACTCCAACTGCATAATTGAGGCATAATGGCTTGGTTGAAGGGTGATTTTGAGCTAGGGGTGTTACAGTTTGTGTTTAAGTGTTTGGACACCTCAAATACATCATATGTGATATTTTTGAACAATTGGAATGGATTGCTTAGGGCTGCAACTCAAAACCCAATGGTGGTTGCTCAAAAACAGAGAAAATTGGCACTTAAGAGAGACTGAGAGAAAGCAGTGCTATAACTTGCTTTGGTGTGCCTTGAATGATCCATTGGAACCTCTATTTATAGGTGATCAACTCTTGTCTTAGAGGAATAGTGAATGGTTGCTGGATCAGATCACATTCAAAGGGATTGGTTTGGCATAAATGCCTCTTGCATTAGGTGTAATAGTTGCTCCAAATAGATCAGCTATGCCTTGACTGAAATCACATTCCTCAGTCATTTTAATTGTTGTTTAATCAGAGAACTTGACTGAGGAGAGTGAGAATCTTGACAATGCACTATTCCATATTAATGCCCTTTGAATTCAAGGTAAAATGTGACAAAATGCATGAACTTCAAGTTGGAAGATTCCTTGGCTTTGTGACTCAACTTTGTAGGTTGGATCAGATGTATTGTGATTAGTTTGAGTACATGTGGCATAATGATCCTTGGTTTTGATTCAAAAATTATGTGTGGCAAGCAAACATGCAAACTGATTTTTCCAAAATAGCTTGCAGCAGCATGACTTTGGGCATGGATTTCTCTTGGCTCAAGTTGAATTAATTCATGCTGAGAGGCTCATTGGATTCTTAGAAACATATGCAACAACATTGATGTTTACCCTTGGACTTGATTCAACTTGCAACTATGTGAAAAGATCTCACAAGTTTTGGTGTTTTCAACAAAATCTGCCTTGGCCTGAATTTTTCTAAGTGTTGGAAAATGATGTATTTTCATGTTTTTGTCATTTTGGCCCTATCATAACTCATAATCCACAATTAATTGGAGTGAGGTGTAGTTGAAGCTTTTGTAGAGGGTAATGAAAGCTACAAATCCAGCTTTGGATGGGGAAAAATGGTCTTGTGGTTTAGGAGTTATGATCCTCCAAAGTTGGTACCCTAGCCACTTTGTTCCATAACTTAGAAAAAATTCTAAGTTTTTATGGTTACCCCTTTTACAAGTTATCCCACTTTTCTTGATTTTTCTTGATGAATTATGATTCCAATCACACATTAACATCATTTTAGGGTTAAAAAACCATAATTGTGAAAAATCTCAAAAAGTCAAAGTTTGACTTTTGTGCACAGTTGACTTTTTGTCAGATGAATTCCAAACTGTGCGATCCTCTATGAAATCAAGTCCTTGACCTAAATAAAACTTGATGGGTTGATTTCATAGGTGTTATAGGGTGTATTGAATCATGTCCTAGGGTTAGGGAGCATGTCCTGGTCAAAAGTCAAAGCTACAGTTGACTTTTCTCCCGAAACCCTAACTGTGGTTCATATGAAATTGAAACTTGTCAAGCTCCTTGGATCAATTCATAGTTTCAAATGGATCAATGTAGTGTGTTAGAGACCCCCAAATCATGTCTTAAGGTCTTGGCTCATGTTTTGTCCCAAAAGTCAACTTAGGGGTGAATTAGATCAAGAAACCCTAACTCCTGATTTTTGATGAATGCATCCCCTGAGGTCAAATTGACTTGATGATTGGGTCCATGAGGTTCCATGGAGTATCTTAGGATATGATTTGAAGCATTGGATCATGCCTAGAGGAAAATTTCCATCTGGAGGCCTTGGTCGACCAAAACCCTAATTTGGTGACACTGGCGATCTTGAGGCTTGATCCACCTAGAAGGGAGCAGCCTGGTGCTTAATCCTTGAAGTGGGAGTCCTCTTGATCCTTTGTGGTTGTTTGAGAGGTTATACAAGTTGAAGATCATGTCACTTCTTGATTGATCCTTTGTCTAAGAACTCTGAGAGGGCTTGAAACCCTAAGTACTGCTTGTAGTGAATGTTCACCCATCTTTGGGGAGGCTGATGAGGTATGATGGATTACCTATATTGTGGTGATGATTTGCACAATGATGGAACATCTTAGTGGTCAAAATTTGGGGTATGACAGATGCCCCTATTTAATCTTCTTGGACCCGAAGGTGTGAATGACGAAGGTATTCGAGCATTCGGGGTGCAAGAGGATTAAATATCGGAATTTCCAAAATTTTGATGGTGATTAAGAATGGTAGCTTACGCATTCATCTTCTTTTGCTAAGCAATGATGCTCAGAAAAGGTAAAAACTCCCCCTCGATCCTGGTTTCCTACCAAGGATCTGGTCTTAGTTTCCGAAATAAACTTCCCCTCGATCCTGGTTCCCTACCAAGGAACTGGTCTTAGTTTCTGATTTAAACTTCCCCTCTATCCTGGTTTCCTACCAAGGAACTAGTCTCAATTTCTGAAATAAACTTCCCCTCGATCCTGGTTTCCTACCAAGGAACTGGTCTCAATTTTTGAAATAAACTACCCCTCGATCCTGGTTTCCTACCAAGGAACTGGTCTTAGTTTCTTTTGTCAATAAATTTTCTTGACAAGGGATGCTATGCGTAGCAGTTTTCCTCAAACTTCTCGTCGAATTTTCCTGGGGAGATGCCATTTGATGGAAAAAGTTCTGATGTCAGACTTGCTGGGGAACCCATCTATCTAAACTGCAGAGGGGCACAAACTTCTTTGTTAGAGATGCCATTTATTGATTCTACTGGGGAAAACGAGTCTCTTGAGGGACTATTTCCGCTTGGGGTCTTACATCATACTTTTCTTGGGATCTTCTAAGAGAAATGCCATATGATGTGATCCAATTTTGAGGTACTGATGACCTTTTCGTCAGCGGATTTTTCGGAGAAAAACTGCCGTACTGCCGAATCTCTGATTAAGAGGCTTCCTCTGGGGATTTTCCTTAATCTGGGAAAGCGAACATATCATCTTCAATGGCGAAGAGTGACATTTTTTGAAAGTTCTCAGGTCTTTCAAAGGTTCAAGTTATCAAAGTGGTCAAGAGACCAACTTTAATCTAGAGATAAGCTAGAGGAGAGACATTGTTCAGACGCAACATTTCCTGACGAGGAAAGAACCGACGACTCGATTGTGAAGATTTTTATCACTAGGGGACAAGACCGACTAGAGTGATAGTGAAGCAATATGAATATGAATGTGAATCAATAATGCATGATGCATGTATGTATATGCTGACAAAATTGACACGACATACAAACTAGTAGATGAACACGATTGGATACTCGGCCACAGTGGGAGATAAAATGTATCGCTGGTTCAAGATAACAATTCTGCCTTGCTTAGGTGAGATAGTCGCTACGGGGAGCTATGTTAGTCGGGCCTAGGAGGTAAGAACTCGACCGAGGTGTGTCAGACGAAACAAGGTCTCCGACACAGTTGATCCTTCGTTCAGGCGTACTGGTTTAGAAGGAATACTTTGATTCTGCACTTTGAAGCTCGATCACCTCTGGAGAAGCGAGCGACGTTCTTTCGATGTTCAACAGTCAAAAGAAATTGCCACCTTTGTTTTAAAAGCAGAAAAAGTTTAACAAGTAAATTCATTTTTGTTTTATTTCAAGAATCATTGATCATATTAAAAATGTCGTTCTGTAAAGCTAAAACAAATAAGAATTGCAAACAAAAGCACAAGGGCTCAAATTTTATTGATAGGATGGAGATCAGCCAAATGCGTAATTCCATAGAGTATTTACAAAGTTAGAAAATGGTAATTTTAAGGGAGAATGGCTACATTGAAACATGATGACCACTATCCTTCTACCAACTTTGAATATTGGGCATCCTGAGCTTCTGTCGAAGATGACCCTGACTGGAGTTTTCTAGACGGATGACGTAATTGCTGCTGAGAGATTTGCCCCTGATGAACATAGTTACTTGCCATTATCCCTAATTTTTTCCTGGATTGTACTGTGATGTTTCCAATCCACCGGGATGATTTTTGATCATGTCTTTAATTTTTGCCTGGACCGCCCTTTCGGGTTTTCAATCCACCGAGACGTTTTTTTTTATTTAGGCGAAGTATTTCTTAACTACATCAACATTTGTGGGGTAGGTAAATTCCTCTCCGTCCATGGTTGCAAGTCTCAGGGCGCCGCCTAAGAAAGCTTTCTTGACCACATAGGGGACGTCATAATTCGGAGTCCACTTGCCCCAGGAATCAGTGAGAAAAGATTGTATTTTCTTGAGCATGAGGTCTCCTTTCCTGAAGACGCGAGGTCAGACCTTCTTGTCAAACGCCTTCTTCATTCTTTGTTGGTACAACTGACCATGGCATAGAGTTGTGACTCGCTTCTCTCCGATCAGGTTGAGTTCGTCGTGTCGACTTTGACACCATTCAGCCTCTGTAAGCTTAGCTTCCATCAATACCCGGATTGATGGGATCTCTACTTCTATGGGGAGCACTGCTTCCATACCATACACTAGAGAGAAAGGGGTTGCCCCTGTTGAAGTGCAGACAGATGTACAATAACCGTGAAGAGCAAAAGGTAGCATCTCGTGCCAGTCCTTATAGGTTACAACCATCTTCTAAACAATCTTCTTGATGTTCTTGTTAGCTGCCTCTACCGCTCCGTTCATCTTGGGCCGGTAGGGAGATGAGTTATGGTGTTCGATCTAGAACTCAGCACACAACTCTTTCATCATCTTATTGTTCAAGTTAGATCCATTATCTGTAATGATCTAGCTTGGAACACCATAACGGCAGATGATATTATTTTTGATAAATCGGACAACCACTTGTCGTGTTACATTGGCGAATAACGCTGCTTCGACCCATTTGGTGAAGTAGTCAATGGCTACTAGGATGAACGGATGTCTGTTCGAAGCCTTAGGCTTAATCATACCAATCATGTCGATTCCCCATATGGAAAATGGCCACGGGGAGGAGAGAACTTTGAGATGTGTTGGCGGTACATAGATTTTGTCAGAGTATATCTGACACTTATGACACCTCCTCATGTACTTGTAAGAGTCAGATTCCATGGTCAACCAGTAGTACCCTGCTCTCAAAACTTTTCTCGCCATTGTATGTCCATTGGCATGAGTGCCAAAGGATCCTTCGTGAATTTCTTTTATCAGCATGTCTGCTTCTGGTCTGTCTACGCATCGGAGTAAGACCATGTCGAAGTTTATCTTATAGAGAGTCTCACAGCTCAGGAAGAAGCTGCCTTCCAGCCTTCTGAGGGTTTTTCTGTCTTTTCTTAGTGCCCCAGGTGGGTACTCTTGATTCTGAAGGAAGCATTTGATATCATGATACCAGGGTTTGTCGTCTATGACTGCTTTGATCGTAAAGATGTAAGTGGGCCATTCAAGGCGTATTATGTTGATCTTAGGTAAGTCATTCCACTGACCTACACTAATCATGGAAGAGAGAGTGGCTATAGCATCAGCCATGTGATTCTCTTCACGAGGGATATGATGAAACTCGATTCTGTTGAAGAAAGGTAACAACCTTCTTGCATAGTCTTTGTAAGGAATTAATCTTGATTGGTATGTGTTCCAATCTCCTTTGATCTGATTGACAACCAAAGTTGAGTCGCCATATACGTCCAAGTTTTTTATCCTTAAATCAGTTGCTTCTTCGAGACCCATAATACAAGCTTCGTATTCGGCCTCGTTGTTCGTACACTTGAACATAATACTGGCGGTGAAAGGAATGTGGGTACCCTGATGTGTTATGATGATTGCCCCAATTATGTTTCTGTAATGATTGATAGCTCCGTCAAAGATAAGTCCCCATTGGGAACCTGGTTCTGGCCCTTCACTAGGTAGCGGTTCATCGCAATCCTTTATTTTTAGATACATGACATCTTCGTCAATCGTCAATCGGTTGATGGGCCAAATGATCGACTAAAACACTTCCTTTAACAGCTTTCTGAGCATGGTACTCTATGTCATATTCTGATAACAACATCTGCCAACGGGCAATCCTTCCCGTGAGAGCAGGCTTTTCAAAGACATACTTGATTGGATCCATTTCAGAGATTAACCAAGTGGTGTGACGAATCCAATACTGGCGAAGACGTTTGGCAACCCAAGCCAAAGCACAACAAGTTTTCTCAAGCATAGTGTACCGAGTCTCGCAGTCGGTGAATTTCTTGCTCAAATAGTAGATGGCAGACTCTTTCCTTTTCGTTTCGTCTTGTTGGCCAAGTACACGTCCCATTGAGTCCTCTAGGACTGTGAGGTAGATGACCAGTGGTCTTCCTTCCACTAGAGGTGACAGGATCGGTGGGTTCAACAGATATTCCTTGATACTGTCAAAGGCGGTTTGGCAATCTTCTGTCCAAACGCAGTCCTGATTCTTTTTGAGTAATTTGAAGATCGGCGCACATGTCGCGGTCATGAGGAATATGAATCTGGAGATGTAGTTCAAACGTCCCAGGAATCCTCTGACTTGTTTTTCAGTTTTCGGAGAAGGCATTTCTTGAATGGCCTTGACCTTGTCAGGATCAACCTCAATCCCTTTCTGGCTGCGATGAACCCTAAGAGTTTCCCTGAACGAACACCGAAGGTACATTTGCTGGGATTCAAGCAGAGTTTGTACTTTCTCAGCCGCTCGAATAGTTTTGACAGGTGGGTCACATGCTCCTCCTCTGTTTTAGATTTTGCAATCATATCATCGACATATACCTCGATTTCCTTGTGTATCATGTCATGAAACAGAGTAGTCATGGCCCTTTGATAGGTTGCCCCGGCGTTTTTCAAACTGAATGGAATTACCTTGTAACAAAAGGTACCCCATGGGGTAATGAACGAAGTTTTCTCCATGTCTTTTGGCGCCATTTTGATCTGGTTATAGCCCGAGAATCCATCCATGAAGGAGAAAACTTTGAACTATGTTGTACTGTCTACTAGCATGTCAATGTGTGGTAAAGGAAAGTCGTCCTTTGGACTAGCCTTGTTCATATCTCTGTAGTCGACACACATTCTGACCTTTCCATCCTTTTTCAGAACGGGTATGATGTTGGCTAACCATTAAGGATATTCTGACGTGGCGAGGAAACTCGCGTCAATCTGTTTCCGTACCTCCTCTTTGATTTTGATGGCCATATTCGGGTGAGTCCGTCTCAGCCTTTGTTTTACTGGTGGACATTCCAATTTTAATGGTAAGTGATGTTCCAAGATGCTGGTATCCAACCCTGGCATATCCTGATAGGACCAAGCGAATACATCGGGAAACTCTTTGAGAAGCATTGTTAAACTCTCTTTGGCAGTTGGACTGAGCAGTGCCCCTATCCTGATTTCTTTTCTCTCTTTTTCTGAACCCACGTTGACCGTTTCCAACGGCTCTTTGTGAGGTTCAATGGACCTTTCCTCTTGTCGGAGTAATCGGGAGATCTCCTCTGGAATTTCGTCGTCATTTTCTTCTTCGGCCCTGAATACCGGGAATTCAAAGTTTGGAGAAGGCATTGGATCGTATGTTTCAACAGGGTTTAAAGCAAGCAATCTGCATGACATGATGATTTGTGTTTAGAAGAGATAAAGAAAATGCAAGAGTGTGTGCAGTGTATTTTCTTTGAAAAACTGCTTGTTTTTATTATTGAGTTGTTTTTTAGGATTACCATTTTCTGAGAAAAGTGAAAAGAGAAAACAGCAATTAATGCGGAAATTATAGAACGACGTTATTTTATTTATGAACAAGTTGATTCTTGAAACTACAACCCTATAAAACAAAACTCTGTCTCTTTGGGCAAAGCGAAGAGGGAAATTTACAGAAAGTGAGCCCTATCAAAACATCCGTTTCACCTGGGCAGGGTGAAAGGTTAAAGACGGCAATTACTTTGACTTGTGAACAATCTTTGGGATATTGACAGCAACCCATTGGCGGCGAACTCCTTAGTTAATCACAAAGTCTGGCACCTTCCTTGATTTGTCTTCAGAAATAACGCCGATTTCTGGTGGAGCAGGATCATTGGAATCTGTCTCCCAGGCAGAGTTGTCGTAGGAAGATTCCTCTGTTGCATTTTCCAGAGTATTTGTGCTCTCAGGTAAATCTCCCCATCCAGTTGGATGGATGTCTTCGAGCCTGATACGAGAGCTTTTAGGAGCGGTGTATTTGACCATGTAGTCGTATTTTTCCCTCGGTTGTCCCAAGATGTCCCACACTTCTTTGGAACTGAAGGAGTCATAGTTCTCGATGACGTTGACTTCGGGAAAAGCATAGTTAATGAATTCTAGTCCTGTAAACTTTGCAAATTCATCATCGTGCTGGATATTTTCTGAATGACCTGAGTGTTGATCCCATGACATGGTGGGGACGCGGGTATTCTGTTCAATGACACTCAGCTAATTTTCATTGTTCGGCTGATTTTCTTGCCCCAAGTCTCCTAGTTAAGGCTACCACATTGGCAAGCCATCCATCGGGCCATAGTGGTTGTGGTCAAAGTTGTCTTTCATCAGAGTGTCATCCTCTAATGAGTTTGGCGAAGTAGAGCATCCTTCCGGATCACAATATTCATATATCATTTCGACATCTGACCGTGGTATAAATCTCGGGCTCTGTGTAGGAAAGCAAAAGGGCGTAGGCACCTCTTCCTGAGACATATAACCGTCCTCGTTGAGATAGGACTTCCATTCTTCCTCCGTATCGGATGAATCATCTTTATTGATGGTATGCACTTCTTGAGTCATTGGTTGAAGGAAGCCTCCACTGTGGAAGAAATTCTAAATGGGATGGAGACTTTCATCGTTAGCAGCTGTCTGGGTACAGGTTACAGAAAAACCAAGACCCTTCTTTGTTTTATTGATAGTAGGAATGACAAGCTGCCCACACCTTGTTGTATTGGTACTCCCTACTGCTTTGATAGCATCTTTGTATGAGGAAATCGAAGTTCCCCCTTCGGATTGATTGTCATGGTGTAGCGAAAGTGCTTGGAACTAAGTTCCAATTACCCCCTCCGGTTCTACATAAGTGGATGAAGATAAGTTGCTTACGAGCAAAGTCTGTTCCCCACAGACTGTGACGAGTCGGCCGTTCTGGACGAACTTTAGCTTTTGGTGGAGGGTGGAAGTGACCGCCCCAGCCTGATGTATCCAAGGTCTTCCTAATAAACAACTATAAGTTTCCCGGATGTCCATGACCTTGAAAGTGACTTAGAAAGTGTGAGGATCGATGGTTATGGGAAGGTCGACTTCGCCGATAACCATTTTTCCGGATCCGTCAAATGCTTTGATGATGACCTCGTTGGTTCTCATCGGAGGGCCTTTGAATGATAATTGCATCAAATTGGACTTCGGCATAACATTCAGGGCTGACCCTAAGTATACCAATACGCTGGCTAAAGCATCGTCCTGGCAGTTGACTATAATATTGAGCGCCATGTTATGACGGTGACCTCCTTCAGGTAATTCCTCATCACTAAATCCCAAGTTATTTCAGAAAGTGATATTAGAGACAATGCTATCGAACTGTCATATTGACACATCTTTTTCCACGAATGCCTGCTCCAAGACTTTCTGTAGAGCCTCCCTGTGCGCTTCTGAACTAAGTAACAGTGATAATACCGAGATCTTTGAAGGAGTTTATAACAGCTAATCAACAATGTTGCATTCACTCCTTTGGATGAGCTTCAGCATCTCATCGTAGTTTTTCGAAGGGTCGGGATTACTGGATTGACCGACTGGTGGATTGGGAACTTCTGTTGGAGGTTCCTTTTCTTTGGTAGGTTCTCCAACTCCTCGGTTGAAGATTCGACCACTCCGTGTTACTCGACTATGGTCTGCAATATTCACGACGGAGGGTAACAGAATTTCCTTTCCATTCTCAACTATTGTTGCACCGTATTTGTAAGGGATAGCCTTAGTTGATTCATACGGTAATGGTCCCAGTAGATAGATGACTATAGGAACCTTCTGGTTTTTCTGACCATCGTAAGTAATTTCGATCTGTTCCTGGTTGGGAACTCTCGATTTGTCAAGTAGAGGGATGATGGCACAAACATCCCTAGCCCTCTGATGATTAGAGATTATGACAACGTCCTCGATTTGATCAGCGAGGTAGTTGACTAATCCAGAACTTGACCACGGTCGAATCTCTTTGTGGTCCAACTGACTTTGAAGGGCTGCTCGCACGAAGTAGCATCCTTGATTATCCACCGACCAAACTCCACACCGCTCATAGTTGTGTAGTGGCACCTGGCCATGTCCGCTTTGAATACAGTGTAACCTTACGAGGTCCGTTTCCACCGATCTAACATCCTTACTTTGATATCTAGTAGGATTCCCGTTGGTGATACTAACTTGCTAGGTGTCTTCATCCATATAGATTGGAAACCACCAGTGGTTCAATAAGTGCTGAATTGTTTCCTAGACAAGGGCACACACTTGATCGTTTTCGCAACCTGCTTTACAGCTCTGATAATCATGTGATACCAGGAATCCGAGACGGACCTGTTTAGCATGTAACTCCACCAGGTTGGTATTCATCAAGCGAATATCGAAAATTTGGATCATGTTGATTTGATAATGATTCCTATCATGGTAGTCTTGGATCCATCCAAGATCCATCTGAAGTTGGAGGGCCTCTTGTACGAAAGAGCATCCCTATTTGTTTACCGAGCAAGTCAGATAGGAACTGTAATCGTGCCATGGTAGACTATGATACTGGCTTTGCCTTGAATACATCGCCACCAAGTTGACATTCATTGCACGGACGTCGTGGTTTTGAATGACGTTGGAATTCGTATAAACCATGTTAACTCCACGAACTCGGTGCTCTTGGATCCATCCGAGATCCATCTGTTCCTGTAGAGCTGATTGCACCACAGAACACCCTCGATTGCTTCTAGAGCAGATATCACACTTATGATAATTATGAGGTGGCACATGGCCATATCCACTCTGTCTACAATGCATCTTGACCAAATTGGTCCTCAACAAGAGTACATTGTGAATTTGATAGACGTTGTTAGACTCTCCCTCTATCAGATTGATTGCATCTTTCTCGTGTTGAGGCAGCGGGCTCTTGAGAACATTCAGATTCGTATCTTTGAAAGATAAGACCCCGCTCCTAACAAACTTTTGCACGTCAGATTTGAAACTGAGACAGTTTTCTATGTTATGCCCTGGTCCTCCTTGATGGTAAGGGCAAGTCTAATCCACCTTAAACCAAAAAGGCGGATTTTTTGGTACTCTAAAAGGAGACTTAGTCTGGACATGCCCCTTGGCCAGTAGTAACGAAAATAGTTCTGCGTACGATACAGGTATAGCATCAAATCCTGGTGACCGCGTTGTTCGGTTGTTATTGTATTGAGGACGAGTCTGCTGAAGAGACTGTTGCGTCCTTTGCTGAAGTTGCTGTTGAATTGGTTGGCTCTATACAACTTGAGGTTGATACGTAGAAACAGGTGCAGGATTGATAGCAGGACTCACAGCTGCTACTGGTTGATATCGTCGCCTTTGCTTTCCGAGAGAGATATTCCCAATATCCTACTCTTTTTTCTTAGGGAGAGCACTACCATATCGTTTTGTACTACTTGATGATCCAGCATCTTTGACTAGACGTACTTCTCGGACGGCTTCCTCAAGACAAACTCCCATGCCTACCATCTCGGTGACGTCACTGGGCGCACTGGCAACCATTCGGTCGTAGTAAAGTGAGCTCAAGGTCTTTAAGAAGATCTTTGTCATCTCTTTTTCCTCAAGAGGTGGCCAAATTTGAGCGGAAATTTCACGCCATCTCTGAGCGTATTCCTTAAAGGTTTCCTTGTCCTTTTTCTTCATTGATCTTAGTTGATCTCTGTCTGGTGCCATGTCCAAATTATATTTATATTGTTGGACGAAGGCAGTGCCAAGATCTCTGAAAGTACTGATCGTAGCGCGGTTTAAACCCATGTACCATTTTAATGTGGCACCGGTTAAACTATCCTGAAAGTAGTGAATTAGTAGATCATGATTAACTCTTAATCGTCAAACCCGATTAATTCTTAATCGTCAATCGGTTGATGGGCCAAATGATCGGCTAAAACACTTCCTTTAACGGCTTTCTGAGTGTGGTACTCTATGTCATATTCTGATAACAACATCTGCCAACGGGCAATCCTTCCCATGAGAGCAGGCTTTTCAAATACGTACTTGATTGAATCCATTTCAGATATTAACCAAGTGGTGTGATAAATCATGTACTGGCGAAGACGTTTGGCTTCCCAAGCTAAAGCACAACAAGTTTTCTCAAGCATAGTGTACCGAGTCTCGCAGTCGGTGAATTTCTTACTCAAATAGTAGATGGCATACTCTTTCCTTTTCGTTTCGTCTTGTTGGCCAAGTACACATCCCATTGAGTCCTCTAGGACTGTGAGGTAGATGATCAATGGTCTTCCTTCCACTAGAGGTGACAGGATCGGTGGGTTCAACAGATATTCCTTGATACTGTCGAAGGCGGTTTAGCAATCTTCTGTCCAAACACAGTCCTGATTCTTCTTGAGTAATTTGAAGATCGGCGCACATGTCGCGGTCATGTGGAATATGAATCTGGAGATGTAGTTCAAACGTCCCAGGAATCCTCTGATTTTTTTTTTCAGTTTTCGGAGAAGGCATTTCTTGAATGGTCTTGACCTTGTCAAGATCAACCTCAATCCCTTTCTGGCTGCGATGAACCCTAAGAGTTTCCCTGAACGGACACCGAAGGTGCATTTGTTAGGATTCAAGCGATGTTTATACTTTCTCAGTCGCTCGAATAGTTTTGACAGGTGGGTCACATGCTCCTCCACTGTTTTAGATTTTGCAATCATATCATCGACATATACCTCGATTTCCTTGTGTATCATGTCATGAAACAGAGTAGTCATGTCCCTTTGAAAGGTTGCCCCGACGTTTTTCAAACCGAATGGCATTACCTTGTAACAATAGGTACCCCATGGGGTAATGAACGAAGTTTTCTCCATGTATTTTGGTGCCATTTTGATCTGGTTATAGCCCGAGAATCCATCCATGAAGGAGAAAACTTTGAACTATGTGGTACTGTCTACCAGCATGTCAATGTGTGGTAAAGGAAATTCATCCTTTGGACTAGCCTTGTTCAGATCTCTGTAGTCGACACACATTCTGACCTTTCTGTCCTTTTTCGGAACGGGTACGATGTTGGCTAACCATTGAGGATATTCTGACGTGGCGAGGAATCCCGCGTCAATCTGTTTCCGTACCTCCTCTTTGATTTTGATGGCCATATCCGGGTGAGTCCACCTCATCCTTTGTTTTACTGGTGGACATTCCAATCACAACGGTAAGTGATGTTCCACGATACTGATATCCAACCCTAGCATATCCTGATAGGACCAATCAAATACATCGGGAAACTCTTTGAGAAGCTTTGTTAAACTCTCTTTGGCAGTTGGACTGAGCAGTGCCCCAATCCTGATTTCTTTTCTCTCTTTTTCTGAACCCACTTTAATCGTTTCCAACGGATCTTTGTGAGGTTCAATGGACCTTTCCTCTTGTCGGAGTAATTGGGAGATCTCCTCTGGAATTTCGTCGTCATTTTCTTCTTCAGCCCTGAATACCGGGAATTCAAAGTTGGGAGAAGGCATTGTGTCGTATGTTTCAACGGGGTTTAAAGCAAGCAATCTGCATGACGTGATGATTTGTGTTTAGAAGGGATAGAGAAAATGTAAGAGTGTGTGCAGTGTATTTTCTTTGGAAAACTGCTTGTTTTTATTATTGAGTTGTTTTTTAGGATTAGCATTTTCTGAGAAAAGTGAAAAGAGAAAATAGCAATTAATGCAGAAATTATAGAACGACGTTATTTTATTTATGAACAAGTCGATTCTTGAAACTACAGCCCTATAAAACAAAACTTTGTCGCTTTGGGCAAAGCGAAGTGGGAAATTTACAGAAAGCGAGCCCTATCAAAACATCTGTTTCACCTGGGCAAGGTGAAAGGTTAAAGACGGCAATTACTTTGACTTGTGAATAATCTTCGGGATATTGACAGTAACCCATTGGCGGTGAACTCCTCGGTGAATCACAAAGTCTGGCACCTTCCTTGATTTGTCTTCATAAATAATGCTGATTTCTAGTGGAGCAGGATCATTGGAATCTGTCTCCCAGGCAGAGTTGTCGTAGGAGGATTCCTCTGTTACATTTTGTAGAGTATTTGTGCTTTCAGGTCAATCTCCCCATCTAGTTGGCTGGATGTCTTCGAGCCTGATACGAGAGCTTTCAGGAGCGGTGTATTTGACCATGTAGTCGTATTTTCCACTCGGTTGTCCCAAGGTGTCCCACACTTCTTTGGAACTGGAGGAGTCATCCTTCCCGATGACGTTGACCTCGGGAAAAGCATAGTTAATGAATTCTAGTCCTGCAAACTTTGCAAATTCATCGTCGTGCTGGATATTTTCTGAATGACCTGAGTGTTGATCCCATGACATGGTGGGGACGCAGGTATTCTGTTCAATGATACTCAGCTGATTTTAATTGTTCGACTGATTTTCTTGCCCCAAGTCTCTTGGGTAAGGCTGCCACATTGGCAAGCCATCCATCGGGCCATAGTAGTTATGGTCAAAGTTTTCTTTCATCAGAATGTCCTCCTCTAATGAGTTTGGTGGAGCACGACATCCTTCCGGATCACAATCTCCATATATTATTTCGACATCTGACCAGGGTATAAATCTCGAGCTCTGTGTAAGAAAGCAAAAGGGCGTAGGCACCTCTTCCTGAGACATATAACTGTCCTCATTGAGATAGGACTTTCATTCTTCCTCTGTATCGGATTAATCATCTTATTGATGGTATGCACTTCTTGAGTCACTGGTTGAAGAAAGCCTCCACTGTGGAAGAAATTTTAAATGGGATGGATACTTTCATCATTAGCAGCTGTCTGGGTACAGGTTGCAGAAAAACCAAGACCCTTCTTTGTTTTATTGTTAGTAGGAATGACAAGCTGCCCACACCTTGTTGTATTGGTACTCCCGACTACTTTGATAACATCTTTGTACGAGGAAATCGAAGTTCCCCCTTCGGATTGATTGTCATTGTGTAGCGAAAGTGCTTGGAACTGAGTTCCAATTACCCCCTCCGGTTCTACATAAGTGGATGAAAATAAGTTGCTTACGAGCAAAGCCTGTTCCCCACAGACTGTGACGAGTCGGCCGTTCTGGACGAACTTTAGCTTTTGGTGGAGGGTGGAAGTGACCGCCCCAGTGTAATACCCCAAAATTTGCCCTCCCATTTTTCATAGCATTCAGCATGAGCTTTCATTTCATTACATTGCATTCAAGCATAGAAAAATAAAACATTAAGCATTTAGCATGGCATCTTGCATAAGGGCATGTGATCAGTGGTTTGTAGAGGTGGATCATCTAAAGCAAGAGAATAAGAGCCAAAGGTCTTCAAACAAGCCTCAAGGGTCTCTTATGTCATATATCATCTCACTTTGATCCACAAGGCATGGGAAGAGGGGAATTCATCAAGAAGATTGAACAGCTCATCACCTCCTATAAAAAACAGTCAAAATTAGGGTTTTGGATTTAAGTGGTCTCCTGATGAAATTTTGATTCAAACTTGATCTCAATGTTTTCTACATAATATCAAGTGTCTAAGGATGGAAGATTGGCAATTGATTCATTTCAGAAGAAGTTCAATTGATCAATTGGCTTATAATCAAGAAATTGGGGAAAAAGACAACTGTGCAGTGAAAAAAGTCAACTCCTGACTTTTTAGGGTCAAATTCATGAAATTCATGTTACATATATTCATTGGACAAAATTTGATCAAGAAATGATGGAGGAATCATGAAAAATCAAGAAATGTACAAAGCTGCCATTTTTAGAAACTTTGGGGTTTCCAAAAATGGCAAGTTTGGACCATTTTGCACCCCACTTTGAGGCTCTCTTTCTTCAAGATGAAAGCTCCAAACTTTAGGCCCAAGTTGACCCAATTAAAGTTCATGTTCTAAGATTCAAATACATATAAAGAACTCTTCCATCGGATCAAAATTGAGGGAGTTATGATCAATCAAAGTTTGGTAAAATCAAGGCAAAACCAAGTCATGGCAAGGCAAGTTCAGGCCCATAGGCCATAATTTCGTCGAACAGTTGGCGTGCCAAATGTCAAGCCAATTTTCTCCATCAAGAATGCTTCAAATGAAAAATTGTTGAACATCAAAGTTGTTCATCTCCATGTGCTCTTCAACTTTGATGTTGAACATTTTTTTTTGAACAAGTTATGAAGGTCATACGAGTGCTCGAACATGGTGGTTTCATGCTGAAAGTTCACAAGTCACAAGGCCTTGCTTGCAGCACAAGTCACTTGCCCATGCACTAGTAGTGGTTCCTTGATTTCCAAGCAACCGAGTTGATCCTAACTAACCGAGTTAACTACCTCGACTCGGTGAGTTGTGTCCAACTAACTCCAAAGCTAGCTCCAAACCCAAACCTTATTCCAAACCTCATTCCAAACCACTTATACTCCAAACCTAAAATCTATTTAAGAGATGCATCACTCATTTTCAAAGATCTTCAACCATTTTCTCAAATTTCTCACATTTCACTCTCAATTCTCTCTCATTTCTCTCTTCACTTTGCTACAACTTCTACTTCTCTTTTCCAAAACCACACACAAAAGCTCTTACTTCTTGAAGAATAATCACTTTTTACATTTAAAAGTAATTAATTCTTGAGCTAAACTTCATCTCTTGGTTTGCATTGGTTGGATTTTCTGGAATTTCAGCTTATTCTACTTCAATCCAAGGGTTTCACACCATTTATTTTGGTGCAAGTTCGATCTCGGTGGTTTTTCGCGATTTTGTTCGGTTTCGACGCATTTCGGCTATCGATTGAAGAATCTCTGGTTTTCTTTCATTTTCTGCACCAAGATTACTTTGCAAGAATTACCAAAGCAAATCTCAACTTTGTAGGTTGGTTAATTTCAGATCCATACTCATTTTAGCTTAATTGTAACTTATACAATGTAGATCCATGAATTTTGATGTGTTTTGATTCATTTGGTTGATCTTGATTATGTATGTTGATGATTATTGAATTTAAATGATGTTTGAATGTTGTTTCTGAACTTAATTTTCGTGCATTGTTGATTACATGATCATTGGAGATGTTTGCATAAGTGATTTTGCTGCTGGAAGTGATTTTTCAAATTATTTTTTTCTGCTGTAACAGGGTTAATCGATTAACCAATTCCAGTTCATTTTGGTTCATCGGTTAACCAATGTATTTCGCTGTTTCTGCTGATTTTGAAGCTGTTAATCGGTTAACACATTTGGTTAACCGATTAACACTGTTGCAGAGTGAATTTCTTGTGCATTTTTGAGCATATTTCGATCCCGTTTCATCTCTAATCTTCATGGATTGATAAGATACATGTCTAATGACTGTTTTGATGCTGTTGCACCTCACACCGATGTATGCACACAATTTTCCGACACTCGACTCTTGGATTTTTATCGTTTATGATCATGTTTGCGTTGTTGTGTTATTAATGTGATGAACACATGATGCACACACTTTGAGCTTATTAATTGCTAATTGATGTTTGTGTTGCTAGAATTGTTATGTGCATGCTTGTTCACTTTCCTTTCATTGAGATGCACACTTGTTACGACTTGTTCATATGCCAAATGATGTACATTCTTCCATGATGTTTGCAAGATTATTCAATATGATGTATGATGTGTTTGTGACCTAGATTAGATGAGGAATGTATGATGTTGGATGCATGTTTGCTATGCCATGATTGAGTTGCATTCAAATGCATTGCATCCTGTCCTGTTTTTACTGCTGATTATACACATATGTGCTGTTGTATGTGCTGCTATTTGCATTGTTACACCCATTTTGTATGTTGAACATGAGATGTTGTTTACTGTTTGGTATAGGGTGCTGAATTCACTGCTGTTCTGTTGCATGTGGGCTGTAATAGCTGCTGTTTTCGTTGCTTCCTTCCATTTGCTTGTTTGACCAAGTTCTTTTACTTAGGCCTTTTCTTGTAAATAGTTTTGCTAACATTTTCAGGGGCTAATGGTAAGTCAAGTGTGTGGGTGTGCACCCACATACAACTTCTTCCTTTCTCTTTTAATAATTCAAATTTGTGATCATGATAAGCATTTATATGCTTTCCTTGCATAACTTCTTCTTCTTTCCCCTTAGAAATAACTTAACTTCCATCTTGGAAGTAAGTTGTTTCTATCTTCTTCTTCTCCTTTCTTTTAGGATTAGATTTCCTGAAGCCTCATTAACCATAGGATCACTATGCATGATGACATTAAGGTTGAGTCTTAGTCTTCCCCATTAGATTTTTACCTTTATCGACCGTTTGAGTCTCTTCTTCTCATCTTAAAACAAAAAGTAAAAAATACTTAATAAAGGCATAACATACATTGTATTAAGGCCTTTCATGTGGGAATGAGATAGTGAGGGGTCTTCTCTCACTTTCTTAGAATGTTTAGCATACGTCCCGTCTTGGGTCGATATGCGAGATATTCGATCCTATATGAGAGACTTTAATACAATATATGTTAGACACACAAATAATCAAAATACTTCTTCAAAAGACAAAAACAAACAATAACGTCTTTCCTTCAGGAATTCTTTTCTCATCTCACTCACTCTCAGTGTACGAACGTGCTTCTACTCGTTCTCTTGCAAGATGGTAACGCACTCGGACTAGCGAGCCTGCAACACCTGAACTAGAACGTTAGTCGTTCCTTAAAAAACACAAATAATCCATCCCTAGTGAGGGGAACTACGTCGCTCTGATTCTCATGTTCCCGATGAGATACGTAGGCAGTGGGGTAGGGCCCATTTGAGCACTTCTTTTATTTTCCCTACATTTGTTTTTCTTTCTATCTCCTTTCCCTTTCCATTCCCTTTCCAGTCCTTTTTCCAGTATCTTTTCTTTACACCCTTTGATCGAGACAAGCAAGCGTGGATCCCATCGGGTACGATGGACGCGTGGGGGTGCTAATACCTTCCTCTCGCGTAACCGACTCCCTTACCCATTTCTCTTGGTCACAAGACCATGCTCTTTTCCTTTCCTTCAGGTTTATGCAGTGTTTCCTTTCCCTCTCTTGGGATAAATACACATTGCTGGCGACTCTGTTTCGTGCCACTTTCGCGTTTGTACTTGGATGAAAATCCCGGGAGTGACACCCAGCCTGATGTATCCAAGGTCTTCCTAATAAACAACTGAAAGTTGCCCGGATGTCCATGACCTTGAAAGTAACTTGGAAAGTGTGGGGATCGATAGTTATGGGAAGGTCGACTTCGCCGATAACCATTTTTCTAGATCCGTCAAATGCTTTGATGATGACCTCGCTGGTTCTCATCGGAGGGCCTTTGAATGATAATTGCATCAAAGTGGACTTCGGCATAACATTCAAGGCTGACCCTGTGTCTACCAATACGCTGGCTAAAGCATCGTCCTGGCAGTTGACTATAGTATTGAGCGTCGCGTTATGACGGCGACCTCCTTCAGGTAATTCCTCATCACTAATTCCCAAGTTATTGCAGAAAGTGATATTAGAGACAATGATATCGAACTGTCATATTGACACATCTTTTTCCACGAAGGCCTGCTCCAAGACTTTATGTAGAGCCTCCATGTGCGCTTCTGAACTAAGTAATAGTGATAATACCGAGATCTTTGAAGGAGTTTGTAACAACTGATCAACAACGTTGTATTCACTCCTTTGGATGAGCTTCAGCATCTCATCGTAGTTTTTCGAAGGGTCGGGATTACTGGATTGACCGACTGGTGGATTGGGAACTTCAGTTGGAGGTTCCTTTTCTTTGGTAGGTTCTCCAACTCCTCGGTTGAAGATTCGACCGCTCTGTGTTACTCGACTGATGTCTGCAATATTCACGACAGAGGGTAACGGAATTTCCTTTCCATTCTCAACTGTTGTTGCACCATATTTGTAAGGGATAGCCTTAGTTGATTCATACGGTAGTGGTCCCGGTAGATAGATGACTATGGAAACCTTCTGATTTTTCTGATCATCGTAAGTAATTTTGATTTGTTCCTGATTGGGAACTCTCGATTCGTTAAGTAGAGGGATGATAGAACAAACATCTTTATCCCTCTGATGATTAGAGATTACGACAACGTTCTCGATTTGATCAGCGAGGTAGTTGACTGATCCAGAACATGACCACGGTTGAGTCTCTTTGTGGTCCAACTAACTTTGAAGGGCTGCTCGCACGAAGTAGCATCCTTGATTATCCACTGAGCAAACTCCACACCGCTCATAGTTGTGTAGTGGCACCTGGCCACGTCCGCTTTGAATACAGTGTAATCTTACGAGGTCCGTTTCCACCGATCGAACATCCTGACTTTGATATCTAGTAAGATTCCTATTGGTGATACTAACTTCCTGAGTGTCTTCATCCATATAGATTGGAAGCCACCAGTGGTTCAACAAGTGCTGAAGTGTTTCCTGGACAAGGGAACACACTTGATCATTTTCGCAACCCGTTTTACAGCTCTGATAATCATGTGATACAGGAATGCGAGACGGGCCTGTTTAGCATGTAACTCCACCAGGTTCGTATTCATCAAGCGAATATCAAAAATTTGGATCATGTTGATTTGGTAATGATTCCTATCATGGTAGTCTTGGATCCATCCAAGATCCGTCTGACACTGGATGGCCTCTTGTATGAAAGAGCATCCCTGTTTGTTTACCGAGCAAGTCAGACAGGAACTGTACTCGTGTCGTGGAAGATTATGATACTGGCTTTGCCTTGAGTGCATCACCACCAAGTTGACATTCATTGCATGAATGTCGTGGTTTTGAATGACGTTGAAATTCGTATAAACCATGTTAACTCCACGAACTCGGTGCTCTTGGATCCATCTGAGATCCATATATTCCTGTAGAGCTGATTGCACCACAAAACACCCTCGATTGCTTCTAGAGCAGATATCACACTGATGATAATTATGAGGTGGCACATGGCCATATCCACTCTATCTACAATGCATCTTCACCAAATTGGTCCTCAACAACAGTACATCGTGAATTTGATAGACGATGTTAGACTCTTTCTCTATCAGATTGACTGTAGCTTTCTCGTGTTGAGGCAGCGGGTTCGTGAGAACATTCGGATTCGTATCTTTGAAAGATAAGACCCCGCTCCTAACAAGCATTTGCACGTCGGATTTGAAACTGAGACAGTTTTCTATGTTATGCCCTGGTCCTCCTTGATGGTAAGGGCAAGTCTGATCCACCTTAACCAAAAAGGCGGATTTTCCGATACTGTAAGAGGAGACTTAGTCTGGACATGCCCCTTGGCCAGTAGTAACGGAAATAGTTATGCGTACGATACGGGCATAGGATCAAATCCTGGTGGCCGCGTTGTTCGGTTGTTATTGTATTGAGGACGAGCCTGCTGAAGAGACTGTTGTGTCCTTTGCTGAAGTTGCTGTTGAATTGGTTGGCTCTGCGCAACTTGAGGTTGATACGTAGAAACAGGCGCAGGATTAATAGCAGGAGTCACAGCTGCTACTGGTTGATATCGTCGCCTTTGCTTTCTGAGAGAGATATTCCCAATATCCTGCTCTTTTTTCTTAGGGAGAGCACTACCGTATCGTTTTGTACTACTTGATGATCCAGCATCTTTGACTAGACGTCCTTCTCGGACGGCTTCCTCAAAACAAACTCCCATTCCTACCATCTCGGTGAAGTCACTGGGCGCACTGGAAACCATTCGGTCATAGTAAAATGAGCTCAAGGTCTTTAAGAAGATATTTGTCATCTTTTTTTCCTCAAGAGGTGGACAAATTTGAGCGGCAATTTCACGCCATCTCTGAGCGTATTTCTTAAAGGTTTCCTTGTCCTTTTGCGACATTGATCTTAGTTGATCTCTGTCTAGTGCCATGTCCAAATTATATTTATATTGTTGGACGAAGGCAGTGCCAAGATCTCTAAAAGTGCTTATCATAGCGCAGTTTAAACCCATGTACCATTTTAATGCGGTACCGGTTAAACTATCCTAAAAGTAGTGAATTAGTAGATCCTGATTCTCTGTCTAAGCTGACATTCGCCGAGCTTACATCACCAAATGGCTTTGAGGGCAAGAGTTACCTTGTATTTTTCAAAGTCGGACACTTGGAACTTGTGCGGAATTTTCACATTGGGGACCAAGCAGAGGTCCACGGCGTCCTTTCCAAATAGATCCTGACCGTGAATAGCTTGCAGTTCCTTCTGCATTTCCAGGAACTGTTCTTGGAATTTGTTCATTCTTTCGAACATGATTTCGTTTCCACCAGAAGGTATCTGGGGAATTTGTCCTTTCGGGACAGTGTGCACCACAGGGGGTGATACCGTTACTACGACAGTGAATCTTGGCGTTTCTCAAAGTTTGTAACCTTCAGGAGTCCTCAATATGCCTTTGGCATCCTCGCTTTCCCGAAGTTTGTAACCTTCAGGCCCAACGGTTTTTGCTATGATTCCCCGATCTTCAGTGATCTGCGGAACATATCTTTCCGGGATAGAGTTAACAGGCATGCCCCAGGGACGATCCTTCGGCATTTGATACCTAGGATCAAGCTTCTCCACTATGGGAGTTGAGGTGATCTCTGAGATCACAGTTCTTTGTAGCTGAGTTTCTGCCATGGCTTGCATGTCGTTACGAACCTTTCTCATATCCTCTCTCAGAGCGTCGGTCTCTTCTTTCAACTCTCTGTTCTCTTCCTTGAGATCATCCATCTTTTTCGACGATTGGCCCGAGTATTATACGAATGAGACAGATTGACTCTAGAACCGAGACGCAAACATGATATTCGTAGGTAAGAAGAATACGTGACATGAGAATGATGAATGCAATGATTATATTAATTATTTTTGTTTATTCAAAGTAAACTTCGACAATTAGATTGCAAATATCTAACAGTGGGGAAATCCCCGTTTTATTGAATTCAAAGGATTACGCAAATGGAAATACAGTAAATTACAAGGTGCGGAAATAGAAACCTAACCTAATGGGTCCCGAGTCCTCTCTGAGGAGAACTCGGGTGCTGATTATGGTACTCTTCTTTTCTTGGACCGGGGCTCTTGGGCAGTTGTTGGGTTGTCATTCATTTTCCAAGTGAAAGGAGCGAGCAAATTCCTTTGGTCATCCTGATTTTCTACAGTATGTTGCTCCAAAATCTCAATTAGAGCATCCTTATCTTTAAGCAATTGTTGTATTTTGGTACACTCCACATTGAGAATGCGGTACTTGTTCTTCCAAGACCTCCTCTCCTGTTGAACTTTGTTGAGAGTAACCTGAAGTTTTCCCGTCTCAGTCATGAAGTACATGACAGATTCCCTTGGTGGAAGGACTCTGTAACGAGGATAAGGCATCTTTAGCTTGAGAGCTCTATTTTGTATCCAGTGGAGATAAGGCTCCGCCAAGACACAGTCCGGTTTTCCTAGAGACTCCTTTCCTTTCTTATGAACATGTTTCCAAGCGTGCACTATTTTCGTCTTTAGTGCCCTGTCATTTTCTCCTTCCTTGAAGAAAAGACCTTCCAGATGAGCATTACGCGGGACATGCCTCATCGGGTATCCAAGTTGACGACGAACAAGAACTGGATGATAGTTGATTCCTCCCTTAGTTCCTATAAGGGGTACGTTGGGGAAGTTTCCACAACGGTCAATGATCCTGATCCCGTCGTAAATCCTATTGCACCAATCTATGTCAGAGTTGGTAAGAGACATGATTTTCTGCGACCAACGTAAGGCACTCTTATGATCCCAAAAAACGGCAGACTTGTGAAAATGGTAGATAAACAATTTGTATAGCAGGGGTACACAACACGTGATCTCCCCTCCGTTGTACAAATTCCCTAAGTGTACAGAATGATATGCTTCTGCGAGCAAGGTCGGTACAGCGTTTCCAATGAGAAAAAGCTTAATGGCGTTGATATCGACGAAGTTATCAATCTTGGGATACAGAAATAACCCATAGGTGAGTAAAACAAATATGCTTCCAAAAGAAGTCACGTTCCCTATACTGGCAAAGTACAGAGCCTTCTTTACCAGAAACTTGGCTGGTAAACCCGGGATTCCTCCCTTGGTGGTCATGTGAGTCTTGACTTCTGACTCATTCAAATAGATTGCTCTTGCAATGATTTGGTCTTTTGGAATTTCTTCTAGTCTAGAAAAGAGAGCTCGATCAGTGATATGTAAATCAGTCAGATGAGAATACTCCACCAGCATTGGTGCGAGCTGGTAATCCGGGAATGTGAAACTGTGATAGACCGGATCGTAAAACTGAATGAGTGCCTCCAGGATTCCTTTAATTAGATGGACCCTTAACAGAGGTAGCAGACCTCCGTACTTGGCTCTGAAAGCGTCAGGGTTAGTGATCATCCTTGCTAATCCTCTCAAATCCTCTAGTTTTGGAACCTTGAAGGTGTACTTATGAGTTTTCCTTCTACCGAAATCCATGAGCGCAATCTTTTTCTCTGACATTTACAATCATTGTCTTAGTTTAATTTGAAAAAGAGAGACTAGAAGAGAAATCTTTGTTTTGATGTTTTTTAAATGAATGTATGAATGCAACACACAAAAACATAGAAAAAACATGGGGTCAAAGGGTCGGTGTCATGAAGTCAAGGCTCTACCCATCCCAAAGGTGTATACTAGTGATTTTTGTACCTGTCTCTCAAAATCATTAATCCTTGTCGAGAAAACATCAGCGGGTCGGGAACCGTGCTAGGTGATGTTTTTTCGAAGAATCTTAGAAGAGGGTAGTATTGTGTGACAACTATTTTCGATAGCTTCCGCACTACTGAAAGAGGTTTTTCCTAGGTGTATACTCAATCTTTCCACATGCGGCATCACACGCATTCCCATTAGCATAAAAATAAATACAGGTATCAATTAGGAAAAGTAGTATATATATTTGTCCTAATGTCCTAGACTTTTTAAGAGCTATGAATCCTATGATCCTGACAGAAAATGGCTCCCCGGCGGAGTCGCCATTCTGTAGTACCTTCCCAACTTAAAGGTTTTGACCTGAGATCCTAGTGAAGGCCGACCCTAGCAATAAAATTGGTTCCCAGTGACATCACCATGCCTGTGACGCCTTGAATTCAAGATTTTCATCCCTTGGGAAAACAAGAAATAAGTTCTCCCACTGTGGTCGCCACTCTTGTGTAGCGTGATTTTTGTGGTTTCGAAGCACTATCGCGTAGGTACTACAGTTCGATTCATTTTTTATCCTATTAAAGCTGATGAAGGAATGGAAATAGATGTCTCCAATTAACCCTGTTTGCAAACTGAGGTTAAATAGTCAAAACTGTTGATTTACAGAAGCCATCAAAAAGGGGGTTCTTCCTTTGGGATTATTTTGTTGAAAATAGTGTCGGGGTATGGTGTTGGGGGACTGATGCTATACAGGATTTTGGGTTTTTGATTAGTTTTCTCGGTAATATTTTTCAATCTTATACCCACGTATTCCCGGGATAGGAAAATCAGAGCGATCGTAGTTCCTCCCATTCTATGGGAGGAAAAAGGTCGTTTTGGTGTCTTGTTAAAAGCCCAAGACGTGAAGCTAAAGGTGGTTTGTATCTTGTTCAAAGCCAAAGATATGAAGCTGAAGGGTCTATTTGTATCTTATTTGAAGCCCAAGATGTGAAGCTAAAGGGTTTTGACTTCAGAGAGAATTTGTCATCTCTAAAGAGGGGTTTGTCTGTCACAACTGTTGGGTGACAGATTATAAGGGAGAATTACTTTAACTGGGATATGTGAATCCAGCAATGCCATAATTTCCTTTATAGGGGATTTTCAACCTGAAGGAGAAGACTTTAACTCAGTGTAGAGCAATGCCATCTTTCCTTAGGAATTTCTTATGCTAAAAGAGGGACAGTGACGTGGATGTAAATAATCCAGAGGCTTGCTGCTTACAGCAATTAGATGAAGGAGTTGTTGATGTTTGTATACTGTGAACGAGGCACAGATTTGATGCTAAAAGGTTGATTGACTCAACCGGAGTTTTCTTATACAAAGCCTAAGAGGAGGCTATTGACCCAACAAGAGGGTGTTTTTATGTGTCTCGTACGAAGCCCGAGAGAGGGGCTAAAAGGGATTGACTCAACAAGAACGTCTTTTATACTCAACAAGAAAGATATTTAGTATCTCATATGAAGCCTGAGATGGAGGCTAAAAGGTGTGACTCAACAAAAGAGTCTTTTATACTCAACAAGAGAGTGTTTTTGTATGTGTCTTGTACGAAGCCCAACACGAAAGGTAAAGTTGTTTGACTCAACAAGAGAGTCTTTTCTATCTCGTACGAAGCCCGAGATGGAGGCTAAAAGTGTTTGACTCAACAAGAGAGTCTTTTATACTCAACAAGAGAGTGATTTTGCATCTCGTACGAAGCCTGATATGGAGGCTAAAAGTGGGTTTGACTCAACAAGAGAGTCTTTTATACTCAACAAGATAGTGATTTAGTATCTCGTACGAAGCCCGAGATGGAGGCTAAAAGTGTTTGACTCAACAAGAGAGTCTTTTCTACTCAACAAGAGAGTGTTTTGTATCCCGTACAAATCCCAAGATAGAGGTTGAAAAGGTTAGCTCCGCTGGGGAGAATCAATGTACAAAGCCCAAGAGGAGGCTATGGTTACTATTTCAATTGAGTGACAGGTCCAGTATGTTGGTTCAAAGAGAAAATCAGTTCTTATATGAGTAATGTTGCACTCATGGATTTGATTCGAGGATCAGGATTACCTCCTGTTCTTTAAGGAAACGGGGAATCCAAAGGGCTTTAGACTGTCCGATTCTGCGGGTTTTCTTCCCATTTTTTAAAGGAGCTTGAGAATGTCTTTGAGACTCAAGGAAATTAGACTGTCCAAGTCTATAGTTTTATCTTTTGTACTATGCTTAAGAAACAGTAGTAGTAGGATCTAGACTCTTTGAAAGACGGTTCTATTAAGATGACTAATTTCTGTTCCTATACCTCTAGGAGGTCGTCGGGACAATTTGTACGAAGCCCAAGAGGAGGCAAGAGTAACTTTTAAGAAGCCGAGGGACAATTTGTAGGAAGCTCAAGAGGAGGCTATCTTCTCGGAGGAAGAATCATTATACGAAGTCTAAGAGGAGGCTGTGAAAACTTCTAAGAAGTCGTCGGGTCCTTGTACAATGCCCAAGAGGAGGCGGGGATGCTTTTAGGAAGCCTTTGGGTCCTTGTACTAAGCCCAAGAGGAGGCTGATGAACAGTTCCAAAAGGGGTTTTACTTGGAACAATGGCCTTCTGTATATGAACTGTTCAAGGGGAGATTTCTTAGATCTAGTTATCTAAAATTATTGTAAAAGAAAATTCCCATGGTTTAGGTTATGTTGAAATATCCGGGAGAACGTCGGATGTAAGGAGACGAGGTTCTGTCTAGTTCTAGACGTAGTTGCCGGGGAAACTCTAAATATCTATACTATTATTACACAGTTGATATGAGTTTATGAAAGAAAACTTACAGTGAAACAGGCCCACAGTACAGTTATATACATATGAAAGCGGTAAATGAAAGCGGGTAAACACTTACTCGGTTGTAGAGCTTCCATGCTGTTTTGTTAGTTTGTTCAACAAAGAAAGCTTTGATAACAATATTATATTCAAAATCAAAGGAGAAAGTGCTTTTGGAAAGGAAAGTTGGGGCTTACAGCTCAAGGAGAGGCCCAGGGTTTTATCAGTGATCGCACTGTCGTTTTGAAATTGTACAGAGACTTATACAAGTGACTGAGGCCCAAAAAGGTTTTCTGCACAAAGTGATGGGTCTTAAAGATGTTTAAAGAAAAAGAATGGGGCTTATAACACGAGGGTAGGCCCAAATGATTTGACTTTTGAACTGGCGATCGTGCTGGGGTTTCTTTTAACGTAGAGGGACTTATACAATATCTGAGGCCCAAAATATTTTTGGTTAAAAGGGGGTTGGGTCTTACACTCTATTAGAGGCCCAAAGATGATTTGAATGGGTCTTATAGCTCGAGGAGAGGCCCAAAAGGTTTGTTTTAAACAGGCGATGATCGCGCCGAACTTTCGAAATACAACGGGACTTATACAATAAGTGAGGCCCAAGAAAGGTTTGTATTTACAAACGGTTGGGTCTTACACTCTATTAGAGGCCCACAAGTGTTTTGAAAAAAAGTTTGTTAGGATGAAAATCAACAAAACCCTAATTTCATCATTTTTAAAGTAATTATTCAAAGAAAATTAATTAAAATGATATAAATATCAAATAAGTTATGATAAATAACTTATGATCTTTGGTTAAGGTTTGGAAAATGATATTTTAATCACAAGATGAATTAAAGTTCATTTGGTCTTGATTTTTCATGATGAATCTAATTTTTTTGTGGAATAAAATATTTCAACATTTTTGTGATTTTTTGCAAAAAGAACCACTCAAAAATAATTAAAATTGAGTGAGTTATTAATTTTTCAAATTATTTAAAATAAATATGAAAAATAACAAAATGTAGGAAAAAGTGGTAAAAAAGAGGTCTGGGGAGAGGGGGATTCAAACCTCAGACCTCTCGCTTGCCAATACTCACAAACCAGCTGATCAACCACTGGGGCGCAATGCCAATTCATTAAACATATGGCAAGTGAAAAATATATAGAGAACTTGGTTGGAAAACTTGAAGAATGGCGCCATGGCCATCTTCTTCCCCGAGCTCGTGCATGAAGCCTCCTATCTCACTCATCTCTCAACCATTTGACACGATTCAAACACCAAACTCGTGCATTTTTCAACAAGGAACAAGATGGCAATACTTGATTTTATTCATTTTCAGTGTATAGCAAGTTATATCATTACGACCGTATGAACCCTAATTTTGCAAAAGCAGTCATGCAGACATGGTTATGAGGGCTATAATCAAATTTCTTGAGGGGAAACACTCAACATATGATGGCAATCAATTGCCAAAAATATCATGCGAGGAAATATGCATGGATCATGAAGATGGAGTTTTGAGGCTTACCTTGATGCAAGCTGAAATGGAACTCTGCACAGATGGTGTTCCAGATGCAATTTTATGATCCCTACAGCTTAAATGGATGTTGTGGAGTGTGTTGTAAGCTTTGGAACACTCTAAAAACTTCTGGATCAAGCTGGAGAACTCCAACTGCATAATTGAGGCATAATGGCTTGGTTGAAGGGTGATTTTGAGCTAGGGGTGTTACAGTTGGTGTTTAAGTGTTTGGACACCTCAAATACATCATATGTGATGTGTTTGAATAATTGGAATGGATTGCTTAGGGCTGAAACTCAAAACCCGATGGTGGATGCTCAAAAACAAATAAAATTGGCACTTAAGAGAGACTGAGAGAAAGCAGTGATATAACTTGCTTTGGCGTGCCTTGAATGATCTATTGGGACCTCTATTTATAGGTGATCAACTCTTATCTTAGAGGAATAGTGAATGGCAGCTGGATCAGATCACATTCAAAGGGATTGGTTGGGCATAAATGCCTCTTGCATTAGGTGTAACAGCTGCTCCAAATAGATCAGCTATGCCTTGACTGAAATCACATTCCTCAGTCATTTTAATTGTTGTTTAATCAGAACACTTGACTGAGGAGAGTGAGAACCTTGACAATGCACTATTCCACATTAATGCCATTTGAATTCAAGGTAAAATGTGACAAAATGTATGAACTTCAAGTTGGAAGATTCCTTGGCTTTGTGACTCAACTTTGTAGGTTGTATCAGATGTATTGTGATTGGTTTGAGTACATGTGGCATAATGATCCTTGGTTTTGATTCAGAAATCGTGTGTGGCAAGCAAACATGCAAACTGATTTTTCCAAAATAGCTTGCAGCAGCATGACTTTGGGCATGGATTTCTCTTGGCTCAAGTTGAATTAATTCATGCTGAGAGGCTCTTTGGATTCATAGAAACATATGCAACAACATTGATGTTTACCCTTGGACTTGATTCAGCTTGCAACTATGTGAAAAGATCTCACAAGTTTTTGTGTTTTCAACAAAATCTGCCTTGGCCAGAATTTTTCTAAGTGTTGTAAAATGATGTATTTTCATGTTTTAGTCATTTTGGCCCAATCATAACTCAGAATCCACAATGAATTGGAGTGAGGTGTAGTTGAAGCTTTTGTAGAGGGTAATGAGAGCTACAAATCTAGATTTGGATGGGGAAAAATGGCCTTGTGGTTTAGGAGTTATGATCCTCCAAAGTTGGTACCCTAGCCACTTTGTTCCATAACTTAGAAAAAATTCTAAGTTTTTATGGTTACCCCTTTTACAAGTTATCCCACTTTTCTTGATTTTTCTTGATGAATGATGATTCCAATCACACATTAACATCATTTTAGGGTTAAAAAACCATAATTGTGAAAAATCTCAAAAAGTCAAAGTTTGACTTTTGTGCACAGTTGACTTTTTGTCAGATGAATTCCAAACTGTGCGATCCTCTATGAAATCAAGTCCTTGACCTAAATCAAAATTGATGGATTGATTTTATAGGTGTTATAGGGTTTATTAAATCATGTCCTAGGGTTAGGGAGCATGTCCTGGTAAAAGTCAAAGCTACAATTGACTTTTCTCGCGAAACCCTAATTGTGGTTCATATGAAATTGAAACTTGTGAATCAAGCTCCTTGGATCAATCCATTGTTGTAAATGGATCAATGAAGTGTGTTAGAGACCCCCAAATCATGTCTTGAGGTCTTGGCTCATGTTTTGTCCCAAAAGTCAACTTAGGGGTGAATTAGGTCAAGAAACCCTAATTCCTGATTTTTTATGAATGCATCCCCTGAGGTCAAATTGACTTGACGATTGGGTCTATGAGGTTCCATGGAGTATCTTAGGATATTCTTTGAAGCATTGGCTCATGCCCAGAGGAAAATTTCCATCTGGAGGCCTTGGTCGACCAAAACCCTAATTTGGTGACACTGGCGATCTTGAGGCTTGATCCACCTAGAAGGGAGCAGCCTTGTGCTTAATCCTTGAAGTGGGAGTCCTCTTGATCCTTTGTGGATGTTTGAGAGGTTTGACAAGTTAAAGATCATGTCACTTCTTGATTGATCCTTTGTCTAAGAACTCTGAGAGGGCTTGAAACCCTAAGTACTGCTTGTAGTGAATGCTCACCCATCTTTGGGAAGGCTGATGAGGTATGATGGATAACCCATATTGTGGTGATGATTTTCACAATGATGGAACATCTTAGTGGTCAAAATTTGGGGTATGACACATAGAATATTTCTAAATCGTGGCCCGCGGCTCCTTCATGGAATGCGCAATGAAGGTCAGATCTGAATCCAGGTGGAAGTGGATTTGGAGGAAGAGGTGTTGCCTTAGTAGTAATCGCTCCTTTCTGAACCAAAATAGGGTACAGTTCACTGTACGTCATAGGAATAGGATCAAAGTAAGTCCTATTGTAGTTCTGGTTTTGTCCAACAGCTAGACGTTGAGGAGCTTGAGATGGTCGAGCAGCCAACAGATGAGTGATAGCAGCAATATGAGCTCGATTAGGCTGTTGAGGTCTGTAATGAGGTTTCCTATCCTCAACCAAGACAGAATTAGTCTGATCTTCCCTCTTCTTTTGGAAGTTTCCATATGGTTTCTTTTCAGCGTTAGAAGATTCAGCGGTTTTAGAGACCTTTCCATTCTTGATACCTTCTTCAAGTATTTGGCCAATGATGACCAAGTCTGTAAAGTTTGATGAAACACTGCCAATCATCTTTTCCCAAAAGATTGGAGACAAAGTGTCTAAGAATATTTCGGTAAGCTCTTTCTCAGCCAAAGGGGCTTCGACCTGAGAAGCTAACTCTCTCCAGCGATGAGCATACTCTTTGAAAGATTCTTTCGTGTTCTGAGTCATGTTCTAAAGTTGACGACGGTCTGGAGTCATGTCCATGTTGTACTTGTACTGATTCATTAAAGCATTGATAAGATCCTGAAAGCAATGAATGTTGCTTCGTTCAAGGTTCATGTACCACTTGAGTGAAGCTCCACTTAAGCTATCTTGAAAGTAGTGGATGAGCAACTTCTTGTTTTTGGTGTAGGCAGCCATCTTATGAAAGTACATTACCAAATGAGCCTTTGGGCAGGAGTCGCCTTTGTACTTTATAAACTCGGGGGTTTTAAATTTGGCTGGCATTACGAGGTTAGACACAAGACACATGTTGTCTGCATCAACATTGAAGAAGTCATTTCCTTCTACAGCTCTGAGTATTTTCTCAAAAGTTTGATATTGTTCATTGGCATCTTCAGGCTCAATGTCCACATTGTCATCACTTTGAGCACTAGCATTGTAATCAAAGTTAGGATTTTCAAAGGGAATTCTAGCAGTCCGTACCAGAGGTCTAGGTTCTGAGACAATAGGGACTTGAAACTCTAGTCTTGGAGCTTGACTGACCAAAGTGGTAATGACCTGTTGTGGAATGAAATCGTGAGGTAATCCAAATTCCGGCCATGTAGATGGTGGCATCTGAACAGGATGAGGCTCAATAGCAGCACTCGTGATTTCTTGGATGACAGTCCTCTGAGGTGGTTCTCCTCTGGCAATTAGGACCTGAAGCATTTCCGTTAAATTAGTCATGCTTGACTTTAGATCGTATATTTCTATCCTAATCTCTGAATTATACACATCTTGTTCTGACATGAAGGTTGGAATGAATTTGATGACTTACAGATGACTGAAAGACAGAAGGTTGGAATGAATTGACGATGACCCGGACGTATGTATGAAATATGTAAGGGATGCAAATGCAATGCATGGATGCAGCAAACGAAAACATGTGGAAAGCATGGGTTCAAAGGTTCGGCATTATGAAGTCAAGGCTCTACCCATCCCCAAGGTTTTTCTATGGTGAATTTTTGTATCCGTCCTAAAAAATCATTGACCCCCCTTGGGATAACAACAGCAGGCTGGTTCACCCAAGCGAGCTGTAGTATCTTAGGGTAATCTCAAATGAGGGTAGTATCGCGTGACAACTATTTCCGATAGCTTCCACACTACAAAATAGTCACATGGTCTCAGTCTACTAAATCCTCAGTTTCATGGATACCATAATCGAACAATCTGCTTTTGCAACCGAAGTCACTAGACATTGAATCCGCAAAGGGTATCTCCACTGATTCGATGGTCGACCGGGATCGCTTATTCGGGAGTCACTCCTTGTAAGATTACTCATCTAATGCCATCACTTATCTTAGGTATCACTCAAACTTTCCAGATGCGGCATCACCCGCAGTCCCATTAGCAGAAAAATAAACATGGATATCAAGTAGGAAAAGCGATATATATATATATATATATATAGAAAATTTTCTAACAACCTAGACCTCTTAGGAATTCTAATCCTAGTTTGTATCCCCAGTAGAGTCGCCATTTTTCTGTAGCGCAGTTTTCGTGACCGCCCACATCTGCCTGCGGATGGAATTGGGTGCTATTTTCTGATTTCTTATTTATCCTATGAAGCTGGAAAGGAAAGGGAAGCTATCTCAAACTAACCTTGCACGCAAATGTTTTCTTTAACAAATGCTAAGAGATTGGGGGGTTCGGGGTCAGGTTATACAATGGGGAGTTGTCAACTACCCATCCTATACATGGTTATCCATGGGTTGATAACAAATTTCTTCTGTTTTCTACTTACTGGTGTTTATCTGTCATGGGTTGGGAAAGTTTCTCCTTTGGGAAGGTTGAGAGATGTTGAAAATATATTTTTGTTGTTTTTGGGTTTTTCGATGTTTTGGTAAGGTACTGGACCTAAGATTTATGATAAGTGTGCTCGCTATGATTTCGCAATCTTATGCCTACGTATTCCCGTTAAAGAAAATAGGGAAATCAGAGCAATCGTAGTTCCTCCTATTATATGGAAGGAAAGAAATGTTTGGTGTCTTGTTCAAAGCCCAAGATTGAAGCTAAACTGATGTTTGTGGGAATTGATTGAAAGAGTGAAGAGATTAAAGATTGAGATATGAAAATCCTGGAAAAACATCAGATGAAAATAGAAGGAAAATCCAGGAAAGCGTCGGATGTAAAGAAAAGGATTGTCCGGGAAAGCGTTGGATGTTAAAAAAAAGAGGAAAGGGTTTTTCCTGTGTTGTTTAGGAAACTTGAGGGTTTCTTGAGATCCAAAAGGAGGTGAGACTGTCCAAGTCTACTGGGTTTATCTTTGTACGATGCCCAATAGGAGGTAGGTGTTTTAAGGGATAACCCTAAATTGGTTTGATGTTTTGACTCTAGAAAGACTGCTCTAGCAAAGGATGACTAGGTTCTGTTCCTATACCTTTAAGAGGTCATCGGGTCCTTGTACTAAGCCCAAGAGGAGGCATGAGAACCTTTAAGAGGCCTAAGGGTCCTTGTACAACGTCCAAGAGGGGGTGGGGAATGCTTTTAAGAAGCCCGTGGGTCCCAAACCAAAGAAAAGTTCAAGAAATTCTATTCACCGAGAATAGATTATTTAGTGAATAGTTCGGAGGTTTGAAGAAATTCAAAAGATGCTATTCACCGAGATTAGATTACCTCTGGGGGGTAGAATTTCTTTGACAATTTCTAGGGGTGACAGTCTGAGAAAAGTTTCACGAAGAATAATGCCTTTCTCTTTGTGCCAGATTGTTTAAGCCCAAGAGAAGGCAAGACCGTATCTGGAATCCTATGGGGATCTAGTTTTGACTGTTGAAAGAGTGAACACTGGCTTTACATAGTTCTAGACCTAGTTGTCGGGGAAAACACTAAGCAGATATACAAGTATATATACAGTTGATATATGACAAGTATTTAAAAAGGGTATGAAAGAAGGACTTACAGGTGAGCAAGCTTCCCATAATACAAATATATATATTAAAGCTGATAAAAAGAAAGTTGATAAAAACTTACAGGTGAGCAAGCTTCCATAGCTGTATTGTTAGTTGTTCAAGAAATTGAAGAAAGTTTTAATAACAAATATGAATTTAAATTTAAATCACAAGGAAAGTTGTTTTGAAAAGAAACGTTATGAATATCTGGGAAAACATCGGATTGTAAGAGAAATGTAAAAAATAAAAAGGTTGTTGATATCCGGAAAAACGTCGGATTGAAAGAGATAAAAAATAAGAGGTTGAAAATACGAATATCCGGGAAAACTTCGGATGTAAAGAGACGATGGAAAATGGAAAAGGTTGCTCGCTAAGCCTTTACAGTCTTATGCCTACGTATTCTCAACGGGATCTTGAGAAATCAGAGCGGTCGTAGTTCACCCTTATGGGGCACGAACTACAGAAAATAAAGTTTAAATCGCACGGCGGCGAGAGGGGAAGTTTAACCTAAAGTTATCATGCTTGGTTGAATATCCTACTGTCCTATCTTATTTCAAACCTAATCTAAATTAAATTTGAACTAAGAGATCCTGAGGGAGCATGCATACGTGGCAAAACATCACAGAGTAAATAAATATACGGCAAAGCATCGTGAGATAAAAGCATATACACAGAAGAACATCGTGAGATGAAAGTATATACACGACAAGACATCGTGAATAAATAGAGAGAAAATACACGGCAAAACATCGTGGCAATTGAAACGTACACGGAAGAACATCGTGTAAAATAAATAGAAAACACACGGTAAAACATCGTGTGAATAAAAACATGGATAATGAGTTCAAGAAAACTTACCTATTGGAGCAAGGTCCAATGCCTCTTCTCAAGCTTCCAGAAGCGAGATAATGATCCCCAAGGTATCTGATGAAGCTTTAAGCATCCAGTGAGTATCCAATGATCATCAAGGTATCATATAAGAACTCCTGCGTCAGGTAAAAGACAAAGCAGAGAAAACCAGAGATCATAGAGAAATTACCTAAGTCTTATCAAGTGGTTAGAATCGAATTTGAACATTTAATTAATTATTTACAAAAGTTTTACTTGAAAATAATCCTAAGAATAAATTACCAAATAATTGAATAAAATAATTTAAACAATTAAATGATTAATTAAAAATTAATTAAAGCAAATTTAATAACTTAGAAATTATTAACATATTTTAGAATATTTAATAAAGAATAACTAAACTAAAAAAATAAGGTTGTATTAAAAAGAAAAATGGGCCATGGAGTGTAATTAGTAAAACAAGGGTATGTTTTAGCAAAACATGCGGGCTGAGCCCAATTCAATTTAAGTCTTAAAAAAAACTCAAATAAATAAATGAACAGAAAAATTGAAAGAAAGAAAAAAGCATCAGACCTTACCTTGAAACCTTTCTCACGCGTTTCATGGCTCTCTCTCCCTCCGTCCGTCGCGATTTTCCACAGCACGTCCCTCCGTCGCAGTTCTAGCGCAGTGTCTCCCTCTGTTTTGGAGCTTTCTCCCGGCGACGTGCAAACCCCCTCCGTCTGTGAATCTCCCTGCTTCGAATTCCTCTCAGACCGGTGCTAGCGATTGTGTTTCGGATCCCTCCGTCGCGGTTGCTTCTGTTGCGCCCCCTTTCCGTCTGTTTCGGTTGCGGTTCTGCAGGTGGCGGTTCCTCTGTTCGGTGTGCAATTTTCGACGTAGTTTCTGGTTTGTTTTGCAAAAAAAAATAGCAATGCCCTCTTCCAAGTTTTGTGAAGAAGGAAAATGACAGGTTTTTATGTTGATTTCTTCGTCGCGGATTGTCGATTTTTCGGTAATTGTTGGCTTGAATTGGTGATGAATTGCATAATTTTGTAGGTATTTGAAGAAATTTGAATTTGTGCATGTTTGTGTTTCGTTGGCGTGTCGACAAAGTTTTGGCTGCAGTTTGTTGAATTTATTTGCAAACTGTGCACTATATACATAGCCTGAAGATCGTGCATAGGATTCCAGTCATGCTCCACAAATACAAGGGTATCTGCAAATGTAAGGTTCAAACCAAGCCCACCCATATGTAAGCAATAAGACATCAATGGTAGGATCTGAATTGAATGCTTTTACAATTTCAAATCGCTTATCAGTGTCAACTGATCCGTCTAGCCACAAATACGTGACATTTTTTCATGTGTGTCTGAAAAAAATCCTTTTCAATTATACCCAAGAACTCCTTATGTTGAGCAAATATCAAAACCCTGTGCTGCCTAATGCCAACAGTAGCCTCAGAACCCGAAGCATCAATTCCAATTCCACACTCTTCGAAAATCTCATGAAGGGCAACTAATTTTAGAGAGTGATGGAGTAAAAAAATGCAGAGGGTGATATGTGAGGGGAAAGTGTTTGGAGAGAACAAGTTTGTATAAGTGGTTCTTTTTGTATGTAATGAAAGTGAAAGAATGACATCTATTTATACTGAAACAACTTGATTAAGAAGTTTGATGAGCTAAGCTACATGATGTAATCCAAGTTATGTCATAAGTTGGAACAAATTTGAATATTGAATGCATTTATGTAGTGTAAGAGAATTGGAATTTTTCTTTGACAATGAAGGTAGTTATCTTGGACTTGAATTGAATAAGAACATGTGCTTTGAATGGGTTTCTTCTAGATGTATAGTGAGACAAAAGGAAGAATGAGATAAGCCAAGTAGTAAGAAACAAGAAGGATGTGTCGTGTCTTTTTGCTTGAAGAAGAGGAAAACATGTGGGTTTGTTCTTATGACTACTAATTACAAAAAAAAATATAACTACTAGTATATATTTAAAAAATAAAAAAATCAGATGATAATAACAATTATAACAAGAAATCTAGAAAAGAATAAATCTAATTAATACAAATTAAAACCAAAACCGGTAAAAAATGATAAAATGGTCTTGTGCCGAAATGTCCGGAAAAATAAAGTGAACACACCAAAACGATCAGCAAAAAATATACGTATTGAAAAAATACAGCGTTTTGTCAAATTTTGAAATTGATTTTACCCGCTAAAAAGGCTCAGACAGATCAGAAACATGATGACCGGAAAGTCAAAAAATTAAAATAAACATACCGGGTTGAAGTACGCGAAAAATAAATTAAAAATGAGGTCTAAAAGTTCGATTTTAAAAACTGCCCGGATACCGACTTTTTTGCACAATTGACTTTTCAGTTTTACCAAAAATACCTAAAAATTTAACAAGTTAATTCCGGCTAATAATTTCAAAAATATTCGTGAAGAAAATATATGATATTATATGTAGACGACAGTATGAAAATATAGACAGATGAAATGAGAAAAAATAAAAATGTATGGTCAAAATTTAGGGTATGACAGTAACATATGGGTATGGAACTGTATTGGCTACTTTTGCCAATTTTTGGCTAAAAAGGGGGGAGAATGGGTGTGTCGTCGTCATCCCGGCTGAGGGTTGGTTCTTAGAACACATTCTAACATTCTTGGAGAAGAGTTCATTCTTGCAGCTGTGTTGCAAGGATGTTGGATGGGATGTTCTAACATTCTATCTAAGTCTTCCCCTTGTGCCTTGTGATCTGATTTATGAAGCAGGTTATATCTTGCGACCTGAGTTACATACTCTATGTACTCTGTGTTACGTATGATACAACAGTTTCTTCTTATGCTCTTTCTAGACCTTCTTATGGGTTCTGTTATGCCCCTTAAGAGGAAGATTTATCCCTCCGTGGCAAGTACTAGTTTGAGGGGGAGTGGGTTATATACTCTTCCTCATATACACCAACATACAGCTAGGAATTTCAGGGGTAAGAAAAAGTCTCAGAGGTGTTCCAATCATATCTACCAAATGCCTGACTTTCTTTTTCTACCAAAGGAGTTTTAACCAAAAATTAGTCAAAAGGGGGGATTGAAGGCTCTGCAGATTTGAGCAAATTTTTTGTAAAACAATGCGTTGAATGCAATGTTCCAACATGAAGAAGACTGGTCAAGACATGATGTCCTAACGACTGTTCTGACATCTTAAACTGATATAGCATGTTGTTTCTAAGTCTGGTCCAAGAATTAAGGAAGCAATCAGAACGTGGATCAAGGAACCAGCCAACAGAAGATTGAAAGCCCAACGCAACAGAAACTTATAAAAGAAGACCAAGACCTAGGACTGAAGAACTGAACCCGTTGTAATAATTTTGTAAATTAGAAAATAGGATTTAGGGTTTTGAGAGTCGAAGGATTTCTTGTAAGTCTCCCTCTGTATCGATTTGATACATTGTGGTAGACATAGGTACTTGTACAGATTCAGAAAGCCATAGGCAATGAATCGTGTATTGTTCTTGAATGAAGCTTTGAAGCAAATCCAAGTTAACTTGTTAGTCAAGGATGTTTGACTGAACTTTGTATTAGAAGGGGTGTCTTTCAATAGGATGATACAGTTAAGGTGTAGTAACTGTTAGATAATCATAGGTTGTGATTTAGGGAGTGAGATGGGTTTCTCTTATCTAGGATGGAGTTCTTAGATAAAGTCTTCATTGGGTAGTGATAGATAAATGTGGGTGTTTACTGTAAACCTGAGGTTGTTTACAAAAAACTATACTACTGATAGTGGATTCTTCTTCCTGGATTGGTATCCCCCAGATGTAGGTGATTTGCACCAAACTGGGTCATCATATTCTGTGTTGTTTATCATTCTGTAATTTACAGTTCAGTTTTGATTAACATGTTAGAACAGATGTCAAAACATCTATGTGTCTGCAGTTACTGATATCCTGGATATCAGTCTGCTATTTTATTCTTGTTTAATATTTATGCATAACAATGTCTTGACATGTTTTAGGACATCTGCTGTGTGCTATGCCAGAATTTCACAATTTTTGCAGAGTTAATTTGGTACGTGAGGCTTGAAAGAATGAGGTGAGTTTTTCATTGTATTTATAGAGAAGTGGTGAGGTTGTGATTGAATTGGAAACTTTGTTAACGTTTTGTGTTGATTTGTTATGCGTTTCTGTTTTTCAAAATTTGTTGTGTATTGTTCGTGTATTGTGCGTTATTGCCTGATGACGTTGTTTCTCGTATTTGGATTGTGGGGTCGTTGAAGTTGTTTTATTCAGGTATGCATAGCTTTGTGGGGTCACGACTCAAAGTTTGCTAATGCTTGGCTTGTTGTATGAAAATGTTTGGCTTATCATGTGAGTATTGTTTTGAAGTATTCACTGAATGTTTGGCTGAAGTGTGAGAGGCTAGTATTATTGTTGTGTGACTGGTAATGTTATGTAACATTATTTGGATGAAAAATTGGAAGCTGTTATTTTGTGAGTATTTGTGGCTTGATGGCTTTTTGGAATTGTAGTAGGCATGGCGCGCAATTTTGGTACATTTGTTGCTTTTTTGAGATGCTTAGGCTTAGATGTTGTTGCTTGTTGTAATGACTTGGTAAAGTAGGGGAATGACTTGGTTTAGGAGGCGTGGAGCAGCTTTCTCATGTAATGGAAGTTTGTATTGAAATTGTTTTGGGATAAAGTTGAGCTTTTGAAGGATGGTAGCATGGGACATGTTGTAGTTGTAGATGTTTAAGGCTTTTTGTAGAAATTTTCTCAATTTTGGGTGTAAAACAATGTAAATTGAGTGTTGCGGTGAGAATCGGATATCAAGCTATTAATTAAGTTGAATCACACATCTTGAAGTTCACCACCGAGCTTTGATTTATCCAAAGAAAAGGGTAAAGATCGAAGAAAACCTTAATTACGCTATGTAAAGACACAGCTAAGAGATCTAAGGTTCGGGGATTAGTTATACTTAGGGAAGGTGTTAGCATCCTAGATATCTGCAGTACTCTACAGGAACCTCTTGTTTGTATTTTTGTTATGTTAATGTTTGCTTACTAAGGGATCTATGCTAAGGCTAAGATAAAGACATGTGGTAAAGACCAAGGTGCTATGGGTAAAGACCTAATGGTAAAGACCTAGGGGTATACACTAAGTATGATCGCCAAGACGTCGCATCTCGTGCCTACGTATCCTAATAAGGATGGAATTAGAGCATTTGTAGTTCACCTCAACTAGGGGTGAGGAACCATTGACTATGGTCAAAGTTCCAAGGGGAATGAGTATGACACTCACATAGAGTTAAAGAACTCTCTAAGTCTACGTTGTAAAGGGTAAGTGAATACTCATGATGATAACGATCACATAGAGTTTAAGAATTTTATCCTAAATCTAAGTTTAAGGGGGGAATGGCTCTAATTAGGCCAAAAGGAAAGGGAACATCGTGATGATGATGCTCACATAGAGTTTAAGAACTCTGGGTGAATCCTAAGTTGTAAGGTATGTGGCTCTAATGAGGCCAAGGGATAGTAAGCATCTATGATGATAGTCCTTACAAGAGGGGGAAACCTAACTAGGTCAAGGGGAAAATGGCTCTAATGAGGCCAAGGGATTGATCCTAATAAGGTCAAGGGAAAGGAGTGGCTCTAATAAGGCCAAGGGTTAAAGATGGCTCTGATGAGGCCAAGAGGGTAATGATCTATCTATGACTTTGAGGTCAATAGAGAGACTTTCCTTTGGAAGGAGGGGAGTAAAGATGGTTAAGGAGGAGTGCTAATAAGCTAGGCCTAACTTAAAGGGATAACTTAATAAAGTTTAACAATGACATTCACATTTAATGATAGCAAAAGTACATGGATATAATACATGAATAAGGATGGTGAATGTGATGACATTCAAGGCAAGTGTCTTGAAGAAATACACAAGTATCATATAAGCACACAAGAATCAATTATCAATGAACAAGGCAAATACCTAAAGGGAGCATGATATAAGTCTAAACATTTTAAATAAGTAGGTGATGACCTACAAAGGGAAAGTTTTTGACCTAAACTTTGTCAAGGGGAAATATCACTTATGTTATCCTAAAGTTCACTTTTAAGAAAGGGAGTCTAAGCACAAGTGATATGGTATAACCTAAGTGGACGGTTTGTATTTACACTAATGATTTCACATAGACATGAGGGGAGCCCTAATTTGAAGGTAAAGACCTAAATGGGGATGACAAAATTTCATACATTCTAAAGGTAAACATATAAACTTACAAGTGCACTTTGAGCAAGTCCTAAAACTATGTACAAGTCTTAAGATAGTGGGAAATGGTCTTAGTATGTTAAAACAAAACTACACAAGTCCTAAAAGATGAGGGAGATCAAAGGTTAAAACCTAAACAAACCAAACCATTCTAAATAAACCCTAAAACAAACTATGTTTCACATGTGAATAAAAGCCCTAAAAATAAATATTTTTGGATTTTTTTAATGTAATACCAAAATAGGTAAGAAGATTAAAAAGATGCAAAAAGAATGGACCAAAAATCATGAAATATGAGTGAGTTATGAAATGGAGAAGTTTGAGAAATAAACTAAAAAAAACTAAGCATTAAAAATAATAGGGAGGGTCCCAAAGGGAGTTGAACCCACGCCCTAGGGGTTACAGCTTAAATGACTTGCCAAACCAACCAGAACGCGTGCTATGACAAAGGATGATTCAAGGATAATATATGTGAAAACTAGTTCATTTCAGAAAAATAAAACAAAAGACTGGGGCGAGGGGGATTCGAACCCCAATATTTTCGCTTGGCAAACAAACACGCAAATCTCCATTGACCAGCGGTGCTACACCCTCATCCATTAATAATACCAACACTAATAATATATATCCTATACACACATGACAATGGCCACCTTAACGTTATGTCATGCCAACTCACGTCCTCCTCAGACTTCCTTCTTCCTTTCTTTTTCTTTCTTTCCCTCGCTCGCTCGTGCCCTAATCTATCTTACACCCATGTTTTCTACACACCACAACTCCCTCATTTCTCAATCATTTTCCAATCCGTAAAGACCAAAGCTGAAGCATTTCTTGCAAGGAACCTAGAGGTCACACTGGCTTGTCCTAAAACCAACCACATGTTTCACAAAACTAACCTTAACAGTGCAATATGACCAAACAACACATATTTACCATAAACAAAGCAAGAAAAGCTTCTAACACATTGTATATAAAGCAGACTACATCTTGCTACAGACATGAGACAATGAGATGCAACAATTTGAGCCTAGGGTTTCAAAGAAGACTACCTCTTGGAGTAGGTCCAAGGCCTCTTCAAAAGGTGTTTCAGAGATGAACTGAGCTCCCCTTTATGCTTGTTGACACTAGGAAAGATGACTGGAGTGCTTGAAATGGTTGGAAACAAACTCAAGCTTCAAACCCGTGTCTTTATGCAAATGGAAGTTGGAAAATAGCACATGATGAATGAGGTGTTACAGAACTTGTTTGATAGTTTAAACAAGTTCTATGGAGTGTTTATGGAAGGTTTATGAAGTTTGTTTGTGGTTTGCACGAGTGGATTGGAACTGGACAGTGGTTTTGCAAGTTTGGTGAGTTCTTACAAAAACTATGGGAGAGAGAGATAGAAGGGGTTTAAGAGTAAGTTCTATTGTGTTTTGAGGCATGTTTGAGCCCTCTATTTATAGTCAAAGGATGGATACTTGAAGCTAACCAGATTGTTGAGTTCACATCCTTTTGCCTCGGTTACAATGTAACTTGGATTTTCAAATACGTTGTCATTCCCCAAGCCAAGTACCATGCTGCTCTAGGGTTGTTGGAAGTGTGCAGAGATTTTGGCCTCTTCAGTACATGACTTTTGAGTGTAGAGGAACCATTACACAACTCAAGATAAGTTGACATTGCCAAAAGTAGCTTTATGTAAATGGCATAGTTCACTTTGTGCCAAAAATGGAATAGCTCATAAGACAATGCCTAAAGCACTTGGATAATACTTCAAAAGCACTTGTACTTATCTGATTTAAGCCAAATTAGCAAGTAAGGAGGTCTGCCACACGAGATCATGAGGATTTGGAGTGCTCTTGCAAGTTGAAACGTCATGCCATCACCAAAAAAATCAAGTTTGAGACCATAACTTCATGGATTCGAAACTTATAGCTCACACCTCTGATTGGGGAGTTCTTGTACTTTTTGGAAATCCCCAAGTATGCTCTTTAATGTTCATGTTCTCTCCAAGTTCTAGACTCAAAGGGATCATGATGAAAAATGGAGGTGAAGTTGGCTGAAAATTAGGGCAAATGGAGTGAAATTTCACTAAGTCTTAAATTGCCTTGAACTTCCAAGCTTCCTAACTTAAAAACCAAGCCTATTTTGAAGAAGGACCCTCTAATATATTTTAAAGTTCATTATGAGAGCTTCAATTTGAGCTTTGAACCATAAAAATTAGATGTCTGGTTTGAAAGTTATGACTCTTCAAAGTTCATACAAGGAGTGAATTCTTCCATACTTAGAAAATTTCAAGAACCAAACCTTGCCTTTTTTGTAAGAAACCTCTCAAATGTTGATTTCTCATGCACTAACTCAAAAATAAAACATGTCTTGATGGAATATGGCTTGAATGCTTCATCTTAGACCAAAAATATCAAAAGTCAAAGGGTTGACTTTTCAGTCAAAACCATAATTTCTCCATGAATTCAACTGTGTGATCCTTGATGATCTTGCTTCTTCAAACTTCTCAAACACCATAGATGGCCTCCAAGGATGTATATGAACATATGAAATCATGTCCCAAGACTTGGGATCATACCTTGACCAAAAGTCAAAGGCATGGTTGACTTTCCCTGACAAAACCCTAATTTGGGGACAGATGAACTTGAGGCTCATTGCACTTGTGATGGGTAACAAACACACTTGATTCCTTGACGAATAAGGCCTCTTGAATGTATGTAAGTTTAATTGGTTGATGAACCAATTAAAGCATTGAATGATCACACCAAGATCCTTTGTAATTCTTCAGGTCAAAACCCTAATTTCCACAACTCTTGATCTTATGGTTTCTCTTTGATTTCTCTTGATCCAATCACATGAGACCATGGTGTTGCTGTGAGAATTGGATAACAAGATATTAATTAACTTGAATTACAAAACTTTGAAATTCACCACCGAATTTGATTTATCCAAAGGAAAGGTTCAAGATCGAGAAAACATAAAGGGGGGAGATCTAAGGTTCGGGGGTTGGTTATACAAAGGGAAGGTATTAGCACCCTAAGTATCTGTAGTACTCTACATGAACCTCTTGTTTAGTTTGTGTTATGTTATGTTTGTTTGATAAATTATATGTGTTAATGCTAATGGTAAAGACCTAAGGGTAAGTACACTAAGTTTGCTCGCCAAGACGTCGCATCTTGTGCCTACGTATCTGACTAAAGAATCAGAGCAACCGTAGTTCACCTAACTAAGGATGAATTTGAGGAACCATTGATTGTGGTCAAAGTTCCAAAGTGAATGAGTATGAGCTCATGTAGAGTTTAAGAAACTCTCTAAGTCTAAGTTATAGGGGAAGTGAATACTCGAGGTGATGAGTTCACATAGAGTCCAAGAACTCTATCCTAATTCTAAGTTATGAGAAATGGCCATGAGGCCAAAGAGAAAGACTATGATTATGAGGTCAAAGTTGGTAATCCTATGACTATGAGGTCAAGGAGAAGGTGTAGCCATGACTATGAGGTCAAGGCTGGTAAGTGGCAATGACTATAAGGTCAAAGCTGGTAGTCTTATGACTATGAGGTCAAAGGGAAGGTGGCCATGACTATGAGTTATTTATGACTTTGAGGTCAATAGAAAGACTTTCCTTTGGAAGGGGAGAATAACAGTTTTATGAAACAAGAAGTTTGTGGGATATTTACATGAAGATGCAACATTAAATAACAAAGTATTCGAGTGAAATAAAGTTTAAAATACCATACAAGGTTAGAACCATATGCATCAGGCATCACTAGGTCAAAATGAACAAGATAACATGATAAAATAATCAAAGAAGTAAAGAGTGTCCCTAATAGAAACCTTGAAAGGCCTTCCACTTCCAACATGAATAAGTACCTCAAAAATATTGATATTCACCGATTTCTTTTTATGTTCAAAAAATAAACACAATAAAGAGTAATTTGCAAAAAGAATGGCCAAAAAAGAATGAAAAATGATTAAGTTATGAATTTTTGAAATTGAAGCACAAACCATGAAAATATAAAATAAATAGGTGATAAAAAAGAAGGAGAAGGGCACCCCATGGGTGTTGAACCCGTGCCTTTGGGGATGCAGCCCAAAACACCTACCAATCATGCCATTACGCGCGTTTTTAACATGTTATAGCAACAAGGCAATATATGTGAAACAATGGCATTTTGGAAAATTAAAACAAAAGGACTGGGGCGAGGGGGATTCGAACCCCAGTCCTTGTGGTCAATTCGCATGTGTTCTTACCACTGGGGTGGCCATACATCCCGTGAATGTGCCCACCCCACAAGTATATAAACCCTCGTGCGTTCAAAAAATGTCCTATTAGCTAATGCTCACTATCACCATTCATGCAAACCACCTAATATCAATGATCATTAAATTCTATCATACAAGAAGACAAAGCACTGTTGGCCAATCATGCAATCCAATTTTCTAATGCTCCAATCTTGGGAAAAAGCAAATAACATAAGGGCATGGTATTTTACCTTTCTTGGTTTAACCTTTGTCTCATCCAATCAACAATAACAAAACAAAACAACCTATTATAAACTAATCAGAACCAGAAAATGTTAATGGAATGTTCATGGTTCAAATCCAAAATCATGAGAAGTGAACTGGAAGAGGTGTATTGGTGGATATGAAAGTTATATATCTAAAAAAGATGAAGACAAAACTCTGTTAGTATATCCAAGTAAGAAACTCTTGTTGTTATGTGGACACAGCCTTTAAATTCATTCAAACTTGTACATGGCAACATGAGGATGAAGACAAACCAAATGGTGATAACATGCTCTGACATGGTCTTCATGAGTTGCAAACCAGACACATTATTGTACATACTATAATTCTTCAACAGATTCTTAACAATGAAGATACAAATATCATGTTATCAAAGTTGGCAATATAAACAACATGGTATCAAGAATTGAAAGGGTGGGAGCAGACATTACCAAGCCATCATACAACACTGCATGATATTCCTCTAAGTCTAACATAATTAGCAGTGTGCAAACATATCAACTTCACACATTACTAATCACACAATGACTGGACAGTTTAAGAAAGGTCATGGTCTATCGTACAAAGATCACGTGTAAGCATGTATACAAGAGACAACACACCTATCATGCTAACACAATTCTGAACAATTTTGGACATCATCCATAGTATTCAAGCATAAAAATAGTATAGTGTTAAGGATTTGTGATATTCCAAGAAACATGTTTATTCAACAATACTATATCCTGGAGATGCAAGGTTATGACATTTTATAGATGGTGTTAACTGGACATATGCCAGCAAACAAACTTAACATAAACCAGCAAGAAGCAGATAGCTCAAGAACAGCTCATGTGAATCATGGCAAGAGAATAAAAACATAGAGTGTTTCACATCAACAATTGACAGCATTTGAGAGAAGTATCAAGTAGGTTCCAAACAAAATCAACATGGTATCAGGCCTATATTCATGGTCCAAGTTTTAAAGAAAGCAAGAATGATACTACAATTGATCTTAGCCAAAAGGAAACTAGATCAAACATCTCTTCTTGAGTCCAACAAAACACCATCAAGGTAACAAAGACTGGTATGAGTGCAAGACAAATCTAAAACAATACAAGTGCAAGCAGTGAAAACCATGCCAAATCATGTGTTAAAGTTCATAATTATCAATTAATCCATACATATAACAGTAGGTGAATTCATGACAGTTGAGGCAAGCATATGAATAAGCATCAAGACAGCATTGAAACAAGCATACTCATAAAAAATCTTTTAGCAACAAGAGCATATTCAGCAACCATGGAATTTAGGCAACATGAATAATGACAGTAGTGTGGTTAATTTGAAATTATGCATGCATGAAATGGAGGTAGTGAAAGAAAGTGAGCCAACAATTGCTAGGTCAAACAAAAATCCAAACATTTATGGAATGGATCATTTGAGCCAGTTCAGGCATACAAGTCTAAAACATGAGGACTGGCTGTTTCTGACTCAAAGCAACAAATACTCAAACATTCATGGTTTTATAGCAAACTAGGCAAAGGCAACAAGGTAGTTATCATATCAACAAAACAATAACCTAAACCTTCTCGTGATGTTCGCACATAAAAGACTACTTGTTCAAACCAAGCAAACTATCCTGAATAGAATACTTCAAGGATTTAAGATTACATGCTTCAATCATTTGTTCCACAGGATTACATGATCTAATGTCAGAAAAAAAAGTGAACAGACTTACTCAAAGATGTGAGAGAGCAAGGGATAACAAGGATTGGTCATCCACATAGCAGCTTCCAAAACTCAACATGTAGGCTCAATGAAATTATGACAGTACAAGTTTTCACCAATATGAACTTATTTATGTGAGTTCAAACCAAGTTTCAAGTGCATAATGTAACATCAGAGTATGTTTAGGAGTACAAACAAGGATAAAAAGCAAGAGTTAGGACCAACACTCATTGCATCCAAGCAAAACCTTCAAGTTGTTAACTTAAAAAGTAAAACTCAAACAATCCCCTAATATTTAGCTCGATAAGAACAACACTGATCCCTTAAACATAACCAATATAGGGTATATACACAAGTGTAATTCGTAATAAACTCACCTCCTCCTCATGGCCATACAGATTCCAAATAATCTCAAATGTATACAATGCTAGCTTATGTTTAGTGCATATTATAAGAAACACAAAGCAATGGCACATATTCATCTTGTCAGCCAACATTAAACCTTCAATATTGCTCCAACCATAATGTCCTAACATGGACAGTCTGAAATGGTTCAAATACTCAAAAATATATCAGGTAGATGTGGAACATAACAATCCAGCAGTTGGCAGTATACAGAAACTTTCATGGACATATAATATCATACTTAAATACAAGCCAAGAAAAGACATGACAACTCCTTGTAACACCAGGAAATATCAACAACATAAATATTATTCAAGTTTAAAACCAATTATGGTAGCTCAAAAGCAAAATATTTATGCTACAAGAATAATATATATATCAGTATGGATACATCAAGAAACCAAGAAAATGAAGAGTACCTAGTGGAAGATGTGAACTGACTTTCTTGCCTTCTCCACTAACACCAGTTTTCAAGTGGACTCTTCCTTTCTCCTTCTTTCCAAGCTTGAACTTATAGGTTTTTAGAGTGAGTATGAGAAGTGTTGTGTAAGATGTTGGTGGAAAATGAAAGAAGACAGCCTGCTATTTATAGGGAGAACATGAGGATTCAAGGTATAGTCACATTTACACATTGTGCCAATACTACCCTTTTTCCTTCGTGTGGATTTACACTTGCTCAACCAAAATCCTTCCATATCTCTGAATATCTGAGCAAGAACTGGCGAGAAGTGATCGGTGAGAGGCTCAAGGAATAAACAACTATTTCTTGCTTGAAAAGTTTCTCTTTCCTCCTCCCACTTGCACAACTATGGCAAAAACCAATATTTTAATGCTAACCAAGTTGAAATTCGTGGCCAAGCTTGGATTAAGTGTAAATCCATCATTAGAACTCAGAAACATGAAGATTTGGTGATTAGAGAATGGTTTGAGCAAATACACAAAAGTTGGTTTCTTGAGTTTTAAGGAATGAAACCTCCAACTTTGAAGCTTCGAAACTCCCATCTCACTCAATGGTTTGAGGAGTTCTAGTACTTTTTGGAAAGCCCTCAATTCCCTCTACAACTTTCATGTTGGACCCAAGTTTTGAAACACATGGGAACTTAGTGAAAAATGAGGTTAAAGTTGGTTATTTATTAAGGCAAAAAGTGCTGAATTTTCTCCAAGTCTTTGGGCAGTTTAGCTTCTAAGTCTCATAACTCACAAGCCATGAATTTTCGGGAGAAAAGTCTTATTTAACACTTTGAAGTTCATGAAAAGAGCTTCCATTTTGGCTTTGAGTCACTCAATTTGGATGTGTGGTTTGGAAGTTATGATTATTTCAATTTTGCACAAGAGGGGAAATTTCCACATATGAAAAGTTTCATGAACCAAACCTTGCTTCCTTTGCAATAAACTTCTTGAAAATTGATCTCTCATACCTTAAATCATCAATGAGACATACTATGATGAATTGAGGCCTTGGATGTTTCATTTTGGATCAAAATCTCAAAGGTTAGGGTTTCAGTCAAAACCCTAATTTCAACTGTGAATGCACTGGGATAATCTATGATGATCTTGCTTCTTCCATCACATCTAAAGCTCATAGATGGTCCTTATCGATATCTATTATCTCATGGAGTCAATTCCTAGGGTTTGTGAATAAATCTTGATCAAAATCAAAGGCCATGATCCACTTGTCTTAACAAAACCCTAATTTGGAGACAAGGTGAAATTGTGGCTCAAACTACTCATGATGAGAGCCAAATGATCTTGAATTCTTGTTGAATGAGACCTCTTGAATGTAGGTAATCTCAATTGGTTGATGAGCCAATCAAATCTTGACTTATCAAGGTAAAATTCTTCCGTGATTCCTCAGGTAAGAACCTTAATTCCACAGTTTGGTCTGGGGGTCCTTTATTGATTTGATTTTATCCAATGTCTTGAGATCTTGGTTCCAATCAAATGGTGAGTGTAATACCCCAAAATTTGCCCTCTCACTTTTAGCACTAACTGGCTTGTGTTTCATTTCATTCTTGCATCATCACCTTTGCATATCATGGCATCTTAACATAGGATCAAGGTATCTAACCTACTCAAAGGAAGGAGATGTTTTTCAGGGTTTCAGCAAGAGTTCATGTGTATTGATCAAGGGTTTAGAAGGAAAGATGTGTCTTGATACTATCAATCTTTGAGCCACAAGGGAGCCTTAAGCCTCAAGGGGTTTTAATTAGTTCATCATCTCATTATAAGATCAAGATTGGCAAGAGATTTCAAAGGAATCACACTCTCCTAGCATGATGGTCCAAATTAGGGTTTTGATGATTTTTGGGTTTAACTTTCCAAAGAGCAAACTATGTGAGTTTTTATCATCTCCAAATGGCACATATCATCATTGGTGGACAGGATACACATCATACGCAAAGGAATTTAAATTTGGAGGATGTGTTATTTCCTCCTAATCAAAAGGTGCCAAAACTAGGGTTTGCCATAAAATCAGTTTGTTTCTGATTTTTTGGGCAAGACTTGATTTCATGACATTCCTCATACCCTAAAGTGTCTAGGTTTGGAGAATCGTCCATCAAGTCAATTCAGAGGGGTTTCAATTGATCAGAGGTTTGAAAAATCAGGAGAATTGGGCAAAAGTCAACTAAGCAGAGAAAAAGTCAACTCTTGACTATTTGAGGTCAACATCACAATTTTAAAATCAAATATGATCCATGATCATGATGTGTTCATGGATTCATCAAAAATCGAGAATTTGTGAAAGTTTCCAAAAATGGCAAAACTAGGGTTTTTTAAACTTACTATTTTTGGTAAGTTTTTATGGTTTAAGAGGTTGAATTCAAGGCCAAATTTCTTCATGATGCAAGCTCCATTTCAAAATCTTTCCAACATCAAAGTTTTAGATCTTTTTCCAAGCTTTCCAACCATGTAAAGTTTGTCTCAATTGGATCATTGTTGAGAGAATTATGGTATTTCAAAGTTTAAGGTACCAAAAGTGAAAAATAGTACAATTTTACTAAGTTAAAAACCTATTTCATGACCTTAACTTTGAAACCACATAATTTCCACACCAAAACTCCATTTGACCTCATTCTTTTTGCAATTGGTCAAGAAAACTTCAAAGATTATGTTGGGACAAGAATCACTCCAAACTCATGAGCCATTCCCATTTGGTACAAAATCAAAGTGGTTACATCAAGAGTGAATTATACCATGCACCAAAATAACAAAAGTGACATTTCTTGCATTATAAGTCATCCACTCTTTGCAAATTCGTGCTCACCAATATAAACATGGAAAATGACATGTGAAACACACCAAGAAAATCATGATACATGCACATGCTCAAAAATAAAAAAAAATTCAAAAGTTGGAAAAGTTGGAAAAATGCAAGACATGTGAAATCTGATGAATGCACTCCACTATACTTGATGATAATGCTCCACCATGGGTCATGCACGAGCTAGAATGATGGGAGAAGGGAAGAACAGCTCACAAAGCCATTAAATCATTGAAAATTATTTGAATTTCGAATCTGGCCAGAAGCCCATCATCCCACCATCTTTTGTTGCTCAAGACACTCTATAAATAGAGAGCAACATCTCCATACCAAGAACACACAAGGATACACGTGAAAAGAGCTCAGAATCATCCAAATTTTCTCAAAAACAAAGTAGCATTCGAATTTCAAATTGCAGAGAGATTTCTCCAAAAATCTTGGCATATTCCTCCTTCTGGAAGCTTGTGGAGCAAGTAGGTATCAAATTCAAGGGTTTAAACACACATTTGAAGAGGCATCGGACTTACTCTGATTGGTAATTCTTCTTGAACTCATAACTCATTGCCATGTACATTTAAATGAGCATTATTCACATGTTTGAAGTTTTTATCATGTCAGAAACAAAATGGTATGACGTTTGTGTCGTTTTAATGAAGTTGCAGAAGTAACATCAAATTTTCGTGTTCCATTTTAATGACCTTAAACACAATATAAATAAAAATGGATGGTGTATTAATGATCCTCATGAAAAACCGTACGAAATAGACTCAAGAAAATCCAGATTTGGTGAAGTTTGGAGAAAGCTCCGGCGATGGTTGGTCGGGGAAAACCACCGAGCCCAAGCTCCGGCATCTTGCGTGGCATGCTGATGTGGGAGGGAGACCATTTGACCACCCAATGAACCAGCAACGCGTGTCGGTCTTCTCCCTCGTTTGACCGGTCTCAAAACACCAAACGCACCGTTTCATTTAAACGTTTTTTTTGTTTGGTCTGATGTGGACTTGGGCCTGTTTTGCTTCCCACACCCCTGACTATTCAGCCCATTTCCACGTTAAAACTAATCCCAGTTCATTTGGAAATTGCTACAACACCCCCCTCAATTAATTCAAAAATAATTTTATTTTTTAATTAACCACTTTCATTTTATTTTATTTAAATATTTTCTAAATATAATAAAAATACAAAAAAATTATATTTTAGAAAATAGGAACTTTAATTTAATTTTCCATAATTTTTATTTTCCATTTTACTTTATTTTCGTACTTAAAAATAAATAAATCATTTGGTGTACTTTTAATAAATGGAATTTATTTTCTTCATAAAATACTCATTTAATTTCCATTTATTAAAAATACCTCCAAGTACTCAAAAAATCCACAAAAAATATTTTGTCATCTTGAAACCTTTATTTAATTTTTTTCATAATTTTTAATTTCATTTTTCTTTATTTTCATAATTAAAAATAAAATTAACTTTGAAGGGGTTGTTTAGTAAATTCTAAGAACTAGGGTTTTCTTTTCAAAAATACTTGTGAACAAATTTTTGAGCCAAATTACATATTCCCACAAGACACAAGTGAGGCTAGGGTTTTAGTGAAGACTTGGGAGTTTAATCAAGCATATTTGATCACCTTTCAATCAAACCTCAAGAGCCTCAATCCATGACGTATTTCAAGACGCATTTGTGATGATGGATGCATTCAAAGATGAAACTGATGCCATTACCTAATGATGTCTACTTGCTCCTTAAAGGATGTACTTTAAGAGAAGCCCTCGCAGTTTACTTCGTTCAAAACGCACAATAATTCAAGGAGTAAACGTACTCATCGTCCCCCTCTCCTTTTAGAGGAGAAGTCTCTCTATTGACCCCCAAAGTCATAGAGAGCTCATTATACCTTGACCTTAGGGCCATTTTGCATGATAACATTAGGATAGAGATTCCCCTTAGAATTTTTCTTTACAACTTGAGTCTTCTCTCTCTCATCTCATAAACAATTCAAAACACTTAACAAAAATAACGTGTATTGCGCACGAGCCTTGCATGTGGGAAATGAGGGATGAGGGGTTCCCTCTCATCTTTCTAGAGTGTTTAGTGGGCTTTCCATCTTGGAACGATCTGCTAAGCATTCGTTCCTACATCATAGACTTTAGTCCAATGCAAGTTATAAATTAACTTCAATCCATTTCTTATAAAAAATACAAAAACAAATACAAACCTTTTTCATCCCTCAGGATTCATTCAAATCAAACCATTTTCACAAAACGAGCACGTTACTTCCGTCTGAGTCGCAAACAGGCATCGACCCTAACTGCCGGACGCGAACTTAACGTCGCTCATAAAAAACACCAACTGACCTTTAGGTCGAACTACGACTGCTCTGATTTCCTCTCTCCAGTCTGATTGAGGATACGTAGGCACAAGACGACGATGTCTTGGCGAGCAACCTCCCCCCATTAGTCCGTGTCCGAACTACGTCGACTCTGACTTTCCCATTGCACGAAGGAATACGTAGGCCTAGGACAACGATAATGTCCTATTCGAGTCACTTCTTTTCCTCTCTCTCTCGTTTCTCTTTTCTCTTCCATTTCCATTCATTTCTTCCAGCAGCAGTGAACCCAAGATGACGACACCCAAATGAACAAACAACAAGCGTGGATCCCATCGAGTACGATGGATATGTGGGGTGCTAATACCTTCCCCACGTATAACCAACTCCCGAGCCCATTCAACGGTTGCGACGACCAGGTCTATCCACCAATTCCACAACCTCTAAGGTTTTATCGGTATTTTCCTGTTCCTAGATTGGAACGAATAAAGTCCGGTGGCGACTCTGTTTCGAACGACGAAGTTTTGGTCCTCCTTCTCCGCATAAGGATCAATCACTTTCAACTCGCTCCTGTGTTATTTTTCGAGGTGCGACAGCTGGCGACTCTGCTGGGGACAATGTCAAACTAAAGAGAGTTAATCCTAGCGCTTGTTTGTTTATTTTCATTTGGGTTTTCATTATTGTGTTTTATTTTGTTATACACTGCATTTACATCACTGTTATCTTGTTGCTCTATTATTGTGTTGAGGGTTGGGGTTGAATTCAAAAGAGAAATAAGCCTAATACACAGGCTTGAGTACACACTTAGGACTAGAGTGGAAATTAGTGGAACCTACGCGCTGTCTAGGTGCGTTTGGTGTTCATGAAATTCACAATCAGACAAGGCTATCTTGGGAGATGTTCTGACATGCGTATCTTGCGCGCGTCGGAGTGTTGATCTAGAGAGCTGTCGACTCTGATGACCGATCATCAAGGACCTTAGTGGAAACATCCCTCTTTAGTGGTGACAGTGGCAGACCACATTCTGTGGCAAACCCATTCGCACCCGAGGGCCCGCTTTGGAACTCGCATAGGATAACTGTCATTTTCAAGGAGAATCGGTAGACGACCTCTTTGATAAAGGATAACACTGTTCCCGCTAGGTTGAGCATGATATTTTTTTATCGAACCTCTGAAGCTGATGATCCTCTTTTAGAACCTACATGTGAGAAGGGTTGGGTGTTTACAGGTTTGCAGGTAACTGTAGCCTTCAACCTACCTATTACAATTTGGTTCTCTAGTCCATGGTTCTAAACTTCGGACCCGATACAACAAATAATCAGAGCAGCTTGATACTTTGATCCCATGTTTGCATTTGCATCATTTTTGCATTTTAGCATGTTTCAATATTCTTAGGGTTTGCATCTTTCCTTTGATTCCAGTTACTGAAATCTACTGTCATGGATATCCCAAGGAAGAAGAATGTAGCATACACATTTCCAGATCCGGCTTTGAGTTTGATTCATAAGATGATTGGTATGACAGATCCTAGGGTTCGCAATGAGTTCAGAGATAAATACGGGAAGATATTGAAGGTCGTCCGAAATATTTCCAGGAATGAACATGATGCCATTCACACCCTTCTACAATTCTACGACCATCCACTACGTTGTTTCACCTTCCCGGATTATATATTGGCGCCGACTTTGGAAGAGTTCTCATTTATTTTGGGAATACCTATCAAGCCAAATGTACCATTCTTTTCTGGAGCTTGCCCAGATTTAAAGAAGATTGAAGCTGCTCTTCACATTGAAGAAATCATCCTGAGTAATAATGTTATTGATCAGCAAGGGTTTAAGGGTTTCTCGCTACAATTTCTGTTTGATCAAGCTAGCATATATGCTAAGGCAATGAGTTGGACTGCCTTCAACACCATTCTGGCTCTGTGCATTCATGGGATTTTCCTGTTCCCTAATATCCCAGATTTCATTGATATGCATGCTGTTAGGATCTTCATTTCAGGAAATCCTGTGCCCACACTTCTCGGTGATATGTATCATTCGATCTACTACAAGAATGAGAAAAGACGAGGGAGAAATGTGAGTTGCTGCACGCCACTCCTGGCTATATGGTTCTTGAATCATCTTCCTCGGACAGGGGCATTTGTAGATACGGAGGGCTCCGCGAAATGGTCCAAACGGCTCATGGGACTAACGGCTGATAACATCACTTGGTTCGATCATAACCTATTGGGAATAGAATTTGTTTTCAACTGTGGAGGTTTCCCTAATGTACCTTTGATAGGGAGGAAAGGCGGAATTAATTATAATCATTCCCTCGCTATCAGGCAGTTCGGATATGCATTGAGGGGCCCTCCCAATAAAAAGGATATCATAGAATCTCTTTATTTTAACGGTACTGAAGACCTGGGGATGTTAAGAAAAGCTGTGGGTGCTTGGCAGCAAGTCTTTATAAGAGGAAAGACTTTCTTTGGAAAAAGCAACAACAGGGCTTTTTCTCTTTATGTAGAATGGGTCCAGGAAAGAGCGGAAAAAGAGCTCCTTCCGTTCTCATTGGAGCCACCTTTGTACCCACTAATGATTGAGCCTCCTACTACAGTTGAGATGGAGAAGTTCAGTAAATTATGGGCTGAGAAAGAGAAGCTTCGAGAAGAGAATGATGAGTTACATAGAGAAATCTACCAGCTGAAGCACGAGCGAAATGAAGCCGTTCATGTCGCCAAAATGAAAACGTAACTCCTTGCCAAGAAAGAAAAAGAGCTAGCCATTGAAATCACAGCCAAGAAGAAGGTATCACAAGCTTTAGAAGGCGTCTACGCAGTCCTCAAGTCCAAAAAGGAAGAGTTGGCCGAACTTGTATATGAAACCCACAAGTTCAACGCCGGCCGAAGCACCGCAATCACCGCCAACAAACAGAAAGAAGATGGGTACTTGGAGCAAATCGAGGGTTTAAAAAAAAAGCTCCAGAAGAGAGATGAAGAGATCCTATCAGGAATTTTCAAGAGAGGAGCGGTCGAAGAACGACTCAACGAGGCCATAGCAACTATGGAGGAGTTGAAAGTTCGGGCTGAGGTAAAGAAGCCTAAAAATGAGGGTTCCAGTGGAAGCGGCAATTCAGAAGAGGATGCTTGGGAACTATAGTGTCGCTACTTGGAGGGGATTATACACAGAAGAGATATCCTCATCCAAGGGTTGATCCAGAAACCAAAACATCCTGACACCAGGAAGCTTTTCAAAGAAGCACAAGATTGGAGCAAAAGACATAATGGTTGGGGAGGACTAACACTTGTGGACTTCAACGACGTGCCATGATTTGTTTTTTCTTTTTCATTGTATTTTGATCACCGCCAGATTTGTTGGTTGGGATCTTTGCTTCAAACTTATGTTTTTGGATCACCGCCAGACTTGTTGGTTGGGACCTTTTTGTTCATCTTATTCAGACTTTTGTATTCATCTTGGGCTATATCCAATGACAGATGATTTGTTTTCTAAAAATCTCATTGGTAAACTGGAATCAAGGGGTGGATCACCCTATGAACATACAAACATGTTTGCATTTGCATAATCATAATCATTTGCATAGCAGGTACCTGTCCTGGGTTTTTCTAACCTTTTATTCCGATAGATTGGAAGGATTGCTGATCGAAGAATTCATCGTTACCCTACCAAACTGAATCGGCCTCGAATCATGGAGCAAATGCAAGCAGAGATGGCAGCTATGCAAGCCCGCATGGCTCAATTTATGGAGATGATGCAAGGGTTTGTCCAGGGGTAAGAGCAGCTGAAGGCTCTGGTCCAACCTTTGGTAATGAAGATAGACGAAGAAGGGATCGTTCATAATGGGATTCCTGTTGGCATCGGCCATGTTAACCAACAAGTAAAGGATCAACAAGAAGACCAGTTCTCTGTACTAAATGCCGACATGGGGGTACGCAACAACGACAGCAAATACGAAGAATTGGCTGAAAAAGTGAGAGCCATGGAATGTCAGAATTCCATGGGAATTGATGTCACTAATATGGGGCTGGTGCAAGGAGTGAGGATTCCTCAAAAGTTCAAACCTCCTACCTTCGAAAAATATAATGGCAATACCTGTCCCAAGACCCACCTTCGGGCGTATTATCAGAAGATTTCTGCATATTCAGACGACGAAAAGCTATGGATGTACTTCTTTCAGGACAGTCTGTCTGGAGCCTCGCTAGAATGGTACATGAAGCTGGAAAGAGCTTATATCCGAAACTGGAGGGATTTGGGAGATGCTTTCTTAAAACAATATCAGTACAACATCGACATGGCCCCCACTCGTACTCAGTTACAAAACATGACGCAGGAGCCAAAAGAAGGATTTAAACAGTACGCCCAGAGGTGGCGCGAACTGGCAGCCCGAGTACAACCTCAGCTATTGGAAAGAGAAATGGCTGACGTATTCATGAATACCTTACAAGGCCCGTACATGGAGCGTTTAGCTGGGTGTCCATCTACTGGTTTCTCCGACATTGTAATCGCCGGCGAAAGGATTAAAAATCTGTTGAGGCTGGGGAAAATCCAAGACGGGAGTGGGGCAAGCTCTTCTAATGTGAAGAGTTTTTTGGAAGTAGCTCAAAGAAGCGCGAGGGTGAAGCAAGTGCTGCCTATGGACAGGGGGGCAGAAATGAAGGACGACAAGGTACGTACCATCAAGCAGCAGCTGTAACTATTCCAGTCCCAGCCGCCGCACCTCATTTGCAGATTCAAAGACCGTACCAACCGAGACAGAGAATGAATGAACGCCACTTCGACACTCTGCCCATGACCTATGCGCAAATGCTGCAAAATCTACTCCAGTTAAAATTGGTACAGCTAAGAACACTAGCACCACCAACAGGGAAATTACCTTACGGCTACGAGGTAAATGAGAAGTGTGAATTTCATTCGGGTGCACCTGGCCACAATATAGAGAACTGTAAAGCTTTTAAGCACGTAGTTCAGGACTTAGTTGATTCCAAAGCTATTAACTTCGCTCCTAATTCGAATGTAGTTCGAAACCCCATGCCCCCGCATGGTGGGCCAAAGGTCAACGCCATAGAAGAGGACACAGGTTTAAACTTGTTAACAGATGTTAGTCAAGTCAGAACGCCTTTAGTATTGGTGAAAGAGAGTTTGTTGAAAGGAGACGTGTTCCCTGGCTGCCCGAAAAATTGTTCAGAATGTTTGATTGCTGACAATGGTTGTGTGAAGTTGAGAAAGAACCTTCAGAGCATGATGGATGAAGGATGTTTACGATTTTATCAATTGAAAAAGAATGATGATGAGGTCTCTACTATTACGATCTATTTTGATCCTGTGGAAATTCCGGTGTCTGCTCCCGTACAGATGGTTGCGCCAAAAATGGTAGCTCCTATAGCTATCACCGTTCCAAGTCACATTCTGAATGAGAACAAGGTCGCTATCCCGTGGCAGTATGGAGCTGATTTTTATCATCGAAGGCAGAAGCAGGGAGTGGAAGCTCCTAAGGAGGCTAGTTCAAGCATAGGGAATGTGGGGGGAACGGGTGGTTTTACGCGTAGCGGAAGGCTATTTGCTCCCCAAACGCTCCGAGATAATGAAGCAGAAGCCTTGGCAAAAGCTAAGGGCAAGCAGGCAGCAATTAAAGAGCCCGTGCAAAGCACAGAACCTGTTAATGCTTTTGAAGAAGATGTTGAAGAACTCATGAGGATCATTCGAAAGAGTGATTACAAAATAGTAGATCACCTACACCAAACTCCTTCAAAGATTTCCATCCTGTCATTACTGTTATGCTCTGAGGCGCATCGTAATGCATTACTGAAGATTTTAAACCTGGCATATGTTCCGCAAGAGATATCGGTAAACCAACTTGAAGGTGTCATCGCTCATGTTAATGCCAGCAACGGCCTGGGATTTACTGATTTTGATCTAACGCCAGCAGGAAGAAGTCACAATAAAGCTCTCCATATCTCCATGGAATGCAAGAGTGCAGTCTTGTCTCATGTATTGGTAGATACAGGTTCTTCTTTGAATGTCCTGCCGAAGAAAGCTCTGGAAAAACTGAATGTTGGAGGAGTGGTACTCCGACCATGTGATTTAGTGGTGCGCGCTTTCGACGGCTCCAAAAGATCTGTTATCGGAGAGATAGAACTGCCTGTGAAGATTGGACCCCAGGAGTTTGCCACAGTTTTCTACGTGATGGATATCCAACCCGCCTATAGCTGCTTGCTGGGACGCCCATGGATACATGCTGCAGGAGCTGTTTCGTCAACGCTCCATCAAAAGATAAAATTTGTAGTGGACGGACAGGTTGTCACAGTATGCGGAGAAGAGGATATCTTCGTCAGCCATCTATCGTCGTTCAAATATGTGGAAATGGATGGCGAAATTCATGAAACTCTGTGCCAGGCATTTGAAACCGTGAGTATTGAAAGTGACCCTCCTTCTGTTGACACGAGGGCGAGGACTTCCATAAAATCTTATGAGCAAGTTCGTGATGAAATACAGTCAGGCCGTGCCGAAGGTTGGGGTCAGGTGATTGAGCTGCCTTCCGAAAAAGACAAGGGTGGAATCGGTTATCAGCCTCCTCAAATTCCTCTGCCAAAGGGTCAAATGCAACAGGGACCTGTCTTCTTCTCCAGTAGTGGGACCATCATCCCAGGTCAAGTCTCTGTTGCAATTGAAGACAAGGGAGACGACGACTATGACATGGACAATTGGGTGCGCCCATATGCCCCGGGACAAAGGCTAAACAATTGGTCCTCTGAAGACCTCATCTAAGTTACTCTGCTGAAAGAGTAATTTTCTTTATTTTCATTGCATGTAAAATCCCAGGCTCTGCCCAAGGCCTGTTGATTTCATTGTAGGGCCACATCATGTCTTTTCATTTGCGAGTTTATCATTAATAAAAGGACGTTTTTCATATTCAAAAATTGTGTTCCTCATTTTTATTTTTTCTTTTTTTATTTTTAAAAAAAATATAATAATAATATAAAATGGCAATGTTCTTCTCCATAGTTTATTTTCTTTCTTTTCAAAAATCACTTCCTAAAATAAAAGCATGAACCATCATTCATGCAGAAACAATCCTCCAGATTCCATTGATAACGATCCTGCTATGGCTCGCTATGACTTTGATAATCCAATCTACCAAGCCGAAGAGGAAGGTGACGAAGATTGTGAACTTCCCGAAGAATTGGCCAGATTATTGAAGCAGAAAGAGAGAACTATTCAACCTTACCAAGAGTCCTTAGACGTTATCAACCTGGGCACCGAAGAGGTAAAGAAGGAAGTCAAGATAGGCGCAAACCTGGAAAAGAATGTAAAGAAAGAGCTGATCAAGATGTTACATGAATATGTTGATATTTTCGCCTGGTCCTATCAGGATATGCCAGGGTTAGATACCGACATTGTGGTGCATAGGCTGCCTCTCAAAGAAGGTTGCTCGCCCGTCAAACAGAAGCTCAGAAGAACAAAGCCAGAGATGTCCATCAAGATCAAAGAGGAAGTACAGAAACAGCTAGACGCAGGGTTCTTGGCCGTCACCAACTACCCACCATGGGTTGCGAACATTGTCCCGGTTCCTAAGAAAGATGGTAAGGTCCGGATGTGTGTTGACTACCGCGATTTGAATCGAGCAAGTCCGAAAGATGATTTCCCATTACCTCACATTGATTTATTGGTAGATAATACAGCTCAATTCTCGGTATTTTCTTTCATGGACGGGTTTTCAGGTTATAATCAGATCAAGATGGCACCTGAAGACATGGAGAAAACAACTTTTATTACCCCTTGGGGCACGTTCTGTTACAAGGTGATGCCTTTTGGGTTGAAGAACGCCGGAGCAACTTATCAACGTGCTATGGTGACACTATTTCATGACATGATCCACAAAGAGATTGAGGTTTATGTTGATGACATGATTGCTAAGTCGCAAACTGAAGAGGAGCACTTGGTGAACCTGAAAAAGCTCTTTGAACGATTGAGACACTTCAAGCTGATGCTGAACCCAAACAAGTGTACTTTTGGGGTGAGATCCGGTAAGCTGTTGGGCTTTATTGTCAGTGAAAGAGGAATCGAGGTTGACCCAGCAAAGATAAAGGCCATACAAGAGATGCCTGAGCCAAGAACAGAGAAAGAGGTTCGGGGTTTCTTAGGGAGGTTGAACTACATTGCTAGGTTCATCTCTCATCTTACGGCCACTTGCGAACCAATGTTCAAATTGTTGAGAAAAGATCAAACAGTTCGGTGGAATAACGATTGTCAAAAGGCATTTGATAAGATCAAAGAATATCTACAGAAGCCTCCGATTCTTATACCTCCAGTTCCAGGAAGACCATTGATAATGTATTTGTCGGTACGGGAAAATTCAATGGGTTGTGTTCTCGGTCAACAAGATGAAACAGGTAGGAAAGAACATGTCGTATACTACCTAAGCAAGAAGTTTACAGATTGCGAATCCAGATACTCAATGCTTGAGAAGACGTGTTGTGCACTTGCATGGGCAGCTAAGCGTTTGAGACAATACATGCTGACTCACACAACTCTACTGATATCAAAGATGGACCCAGTCAAATACATTTTTGAGAAGCCAGCTCTCACCGGAAGGGTTGCCCGTTGGCAGATGGTATTGACAGAATATGACATACAATACACTTCCCAAAAAGCCATCAAAGGTAGCGTTCTGTCCGACTATCTCGCCGAGCAGCCAATAGACGATTATCAGCCGATGGAGTTCGAATTCCCTGATGAGGAGATCATGTACCTAAAAATGAAAGATTGTGAAGAGCCGCCAGTCAACGAAGGGCCAGATCCTGATGACAAATGGGAGCTGATGTTTGACGGGGTTGTTAATATGAATGGTAGTGGTTTTGGGGCAGTTCTCATAACTCCGAAAGGATCTCATATCCCTTTCACTGCCAGACTAACTTTTGATGTCACCAACAACGAAGCTGAGTATGAAGCTTGCATTATGGGTATAGAAGAAGCCATTGATTTAAGGATCAAGACTCTTGATATATTTGGGGACTCTGCTCTAGTGATCAACCAGATCAAAGGAGATTGGCACACCCACCAAACCAACTTGATCCCTTACAGAGACTATGCAAGAAGGCTTTTGACTTTCTTCAAAACATCAAAGTTGTATCATGTACCTCGGGATGAGAATCAAATGGCGGACGCTTTGGCAACATTATCTTCAATGATTCAAGTAAACTGGTGGAATTATGTACCCAAGATTGAGGTGATGTGGCTTGATAGACCTGCCCATGTGTTTGCAGCTGACACAGTAACCGACGATAAACCTTGGTACCATAATATCAAATGCTTCTTGGAAAGACAAGAGTATCCGACCGGGGCATCCAGTAAAGACAAGAAGACTTTGAGAAGATTAGTGGGCAGTTTCTTCTTGGATGAAGGTGGTGTGTTATACAAAAGAAATTTTGACATGGTCTTGCTCAGATGCGTGGATAGACACGAAGCTGACATGTTATTGCAAGAGGTGCACGAAGGTTCCTTTGGTACCCATGCTGGTGGACATGCCATGGCGAAGAAATTATTACGGGCTGGTTATTACTGGATGACCATGGAGGTTGATTATTTCAAATATGCTCGAAAATGCCACAAGTGCCAAATTTATGCTGACAAAGTGCATGTGCCACCAAATCCTTTGAATGTGATGGGCTCTCCTTGGCCCTTTGCCATGTGGGGCATCGATATGATTGGGAAGATTGAGCCCACTGCCTCTAACGGACATCGCTTTATTATGGTAGCCATTGATTACTTCACCAAATGGGTGGAAGCTGCTTCATTTGCAAATGTCACAAAGCAGGTGGTTGCCCGATTTATCAAGAAGGAGATTATCTGTCGCTATGGGGTGCCCGAAAGAATCATCACTGATAATGGCTCTAATCTTAATAATAAGATTATACAAGAGTTGTGCCAGAACTTCAAAATTGAACATCACAATTCTTCTCCGTACCGCCCAAAAATGAATGGTGCTGTCGAGGCAGCCAATAAAAACATCAAGAAGATTGTGCAAAAGATGGTCGTAACCTACAAGGATTGGCATGAGATGTTGCCTTTCGCTTTGCATGGGTACCGTACTTCAGTACGAACATCCACTGGGGCAACCCCATTCTCACTTGTGTACGGCATGGAGGCAGTCCTACCAGTTGAAGTTGAGATTCCTTCTCTGAGGGTCATCATGGATGCTAAGCTTGACGAAGCCGAATGGGTTCGAACAAGGTTCAACGACTTGAGTCTCATAGAAGAAAGAAGATTGGCAGCAGTGTGCCATGGGCAACTTTATCAAAGAAGGATGAAACGAGCATTTGATCAGAAAGTTCGTCCTCGGACCTATCAAACAGGTGAATTGGTTTTGAAGAGAATTCTTCCTCCTAATACAGATCACAGGGGCAAGTGGACTCCGAATTATGAAGGTCCATATGTTGTCAGGAAGGCTTTCTCTGGCGGAGCCTTGATGCTTACAACTATGGATGGTGAAGATTTCCGGTCGCCAGTGAACTCGGACGCAGTAAAAAAATACTTCGCATAAAATCCCGGCGAACCATAAAAAGGGTTCGGGCAAAAATTAGGGATAAAAAGAATAAATACACCCGATAAGTTGCAAAACAGAGAAAGGAAACTTAGGTAAAAATGGGTATCCCGGTGGATTGAAAACCCGCAAAGGGCGATCCAGGCAAAAGTGGGATTTGGCGAAATACTGCGATCTGAGTAACCTGTATCCCATCCCGTTTCAACAGGAAGTATTCTGAAGGATAAGAATCGGTCCAATCATCCTCCTCAGAAGGAAAAGCACTTGGAGAGTCTTGAAGACATACGAACCATAGCAGAGTTGAAACTCAGTGGATTTTTTGTTTTTCCACATTGCCATTAGGATAGTTTCTTTTCTCGTTTAAGCAATTACCTCATTCCAGGAATTACTTCCTGATGTAAACACCTGCCTACGGGCTTGTCAATTAACAAATTCTTCTTTATTCAGAATTTCCATTTCTTGCGTTTTCTTTTACAATTTGTTTTGATTGCGAAAAACGTCCGAGTTTTTGATAAACAATTGCATTTAAAAAACATCAAGGTTTTACAATGGCATGCGTGCAAAGGAAAACAATTAAATTTACTTTTAATACCATGTGTTCTTGGATGATGAATTCAAACCTAGGATACCCTGGGGCATGTGCGCCCACCCTTTTGTTTGCAGTATTAAGGTCAACCCATCAATGGATGTCATCCCCAACAAGAACGTGGTTGAACTCCGTTCCTCAACAGGTATTTCTTTCTTCGACAAGAGTTTGTCTGATCTTAGCATCTCCAGCAGCCAGGCCAGAAGGTTCATCATTTCCCCAGCGGAGTTTCTATGGTTATAGTTCTTCCCTAAGCAGATTGTTTCAGATGATACTTCCCCAACAAAGTTATCGTTTCATACAACAACCTCAACAGGTTTGTCATGACAAAACCCAGATCAAGAGATCGGGTCAACTTGTCTCCTCCAGTACGGTTTGCAACCACGAATTCAAACCAGTTTGTTATCACCAGCGGAGTTACCTCCTTTTTCCTCAGCATTTATTTTGCTAAGGAACCTCATTACATTTTGCATATAGTAATCATTGCATCCTCAAAGAAACGCGTAGCATTTCCATCCGAGATGGAGCATTACGCCATAGAAAATTAAAACATATGCATACAGCATAAGCCAGTTTTGCTACCTCGTGCGTGAGCCCAAAACTATCCTTTCTATGCACATTAACAAAGCCGAAGAGAATGCCTCGCTCATTCTCCAGCAAACATTTCAAAGCAGTACAAGGGTTTCACTACCTTATTCCCCACAGAATCATACTTTTCAGTTTGCAAAATTCCAGGAACCATTCCGGATAGGTTCCCCTTTAGCCGTTCCCGACAGGCACCCTTTAAGTTTTAGACCTAGTCGTTCCCGACAGACCCATTTACCGTTCCCGACAGGTAAGCCATAGGTTTTTAACTTTAGCCGTTCCAGACAGGCGCCCTTTAAAGTTTTAGACCTAGTCGTTCCCGACAGACCCATTTACCGTTCCCGACAGGTAACCCATAGGTTTTCAACTTTAGCCGTTCCCGACAGGCACCCTTTAAGTTTTAGACCTAGTCGTTCCCGACAGACCCATTTACCGTTCCCGACAGGTAAGCCATAGGTTTTCAACTTTAGCCGTTCCCGATAGGCACCTTTTAAGTTTTAGACCTAGTCGTTCCCGACAGACCCATTTACCGTTCCCGACAGGTAAGCCATAGGTTTTCAACTTTAGCCGTTCCCGACAGGCACCTTTTAAGTTTTAGACCTAGTCGTTCCCGACAGACCCATTTACCGTTCCCGATAGGTAAGCCATAGGTTTTCAACTTTAGCCGTTCCCGACAGGCACCCTTTAAGTTTTAGACCTAGTCGTTCCCGACAGATCCATTTACCGTTCCCGACAGGTAAGCCATAGGTTTTTAACTTTAGCCGTTCCCGACAGGCACCCTTTAAGTTTTAGACCTAGTCGTTCCCGACAGGTAAGCCATAGGTTTTCAACTTTAGCCGTTCCCGACAGGCACCCTTTAAGTTTTAGACCTAGTCGTTCCCGACAGACCCATTTACCGTTCCCGACAGGTAAGCCATAGGTTTTCAACTTTAGCCGTTCCCGACAGGCACCTTTTAAGTTTTAGACCTAGTCGTTCCCGACAGACCCATTTACCGTTCCCGACAGGTAAGCCATAGGTTTTCAACTTTAGTCGTTCCCGACAGGCACCCTTTAAGTTTTAGACCTAGTCGTTCCCGACAGACCCATTTAGCGTTCCCGACAGGTAAGCCATAGGTTTTTTTCAACTTTAGCCGTTCCCGACAGGCACCTTTTAAGTCTTAGACCTAGCCGTTCCAGACAGGCCCATTTACCGCTCTAGACAGGTAACCCATATGTTTCCAGTTTTAGCCGTTCCGGACAGGCAACCCTTAGATTTCACTTATCCAAACTCATCCTCACAACTTCTTTGTTTACCAAATACTTTTTCCTTTTTCCTTTCAAAAGCGCAAATTTTTTGTTATCTTTTGTATTCAATCCCTATGCACCTTGAATTTCTGACAGCCGTTGCTTTCATCCATTCAGATCCACGGTTGATTGAATAGGGGCAGCTGTAATACCCCAAAATTTGCCCTCTCACTTTTAGCACTAACTGGCTTGTGTTTCATTTCATTCTTGCATCATCACCTTTGCATATCATGGCATCTTAACATAGGATCAAGGTATCTAACCTACTCAAAGGAAGGAGATGTTTTTCAGGGTTTCAGCAAGAGTTCATGTGTATTGATCAAGGGTTTAGAAGGAAAGATGTGTCTTGATACTATCAATCTTTGAGCCACAAGGGAGCCTTAAGCCTCAAGGGGTTTTAATTGGTTCATCATCTCATTATAAGATCAAGATTGGCAAGAGATTTCAAAGGAATCACACTCTCCTAGCATGATGGTCCAAATTAGGGTTTTGATGATTTTTGGGTTTAACTTTCCAAAGAGCAAACTATGTGAGTTTTTATCATCTCCAAATGGCACATATCATCATTGGTGGACAGGATACACATCATACTCAAAGGAATTTAAATTTGGAGGATGTGTTATTTCCTCCTAATCAGAAGGTGCCAAAACTAGGGTTTGCCATAAAATCAGTTTGTTTCTGATTTTTTGGGCAAGACTTGATTTCATGACATTCCTCATGCCCTAAAGTGTCTAGGTTTGGAGAATCGTCCATCAAGTCAATTCAGAGGGGTTTCAATTGATCAGAGGTTTGAAAAATCAAGAGAATTGGGCAAAAGTCAACTAAGCAGAGAAAAAGTCAACTCTTGACTATTTGAGGTCAACATCACAATTTTAAAATCAAATATGATCCATGATCATGATGTGTTCATGGATTCATCAAAAATCGAGAATTTGTGAAAGTTTCCAAAAATGGCAAAACTAGGGTTTTTTAAACTTACTATTTTTGGTAAGTTTTTATGGTTTAAGAGGTTGAATTCAAGGCCAAATTTCTTCATGATGCAAGCTCCATTTCAAAATCTTTCCAACATCAAAGTTTTAGATCTTTTTCCAAGCTTTCCAACCATGTAAAGTTTGTCTCAATTGGATCATTTTTGAGAGAATTATGGTATTTCAAAGTTTAAGGTACCAAAAGTGAAAAATAGTAAAATTTTACTAAGTTAAAAACCTATTTCATGACCACATAATTTCCACACCAAAACTCCATTTGACCTCATTCTTTTTGCATTAGGTCAAGAAAACTTCAAAGATTATGTTGGGACAAGAATCACTCCAAACTCATGAGCCATTCCCATTTGGTACAAAATCAAAGTGGTTACATCAAGAGTGAATTATACCATGCACCAAAATAACAAAAGTGACATTTCTTGCATTATAAGTCATCCACTCTTTGCAAATTCGTGCTCACCAATATAAACATGGAAAATGACATGTGAAACACACCAAGAAAATCATGATACATGCACATGCTCAAAAATAAAAAAAATTCAAAAGTTGGAAAAGTTGGAAAAATGCAAGACATGTGAAATCTGATGAATGCACTCCACTATACTTGATGATAATGCTCCACCATGGGTCATGCACGAGCTAGAATGATGGGAGAAGGGAAGAACAGCTCACAAAGCCATTAAAACATTGAAAATTATTTGAAATTCGAATCTGGCCAGAAGCCCATCATCCCACCATCTTTTGTTGCTCAAGACACTCTATAAATAGAGAGCAACATCTCCATACCAAGAACACACAAGGATACACGTGAAAAGAGCTCAGAATCATCCAAATTTTCTCAAAAACAAAGTAGCATTCGAATTTCAAATTGCAGAGAGATTTCTCCAAAAATCTTGGCATATTCCTCCTTCTGGAAGCTTTTGGAGAAAGTAGGTATCAAATTCAAGGGTTTAAACACACATTTGAAGAAGCATCGGACTTACTCCGATTGGTAATTCTTCTTGAACTCATAACTCATTGCCATGTACATTTAAATGAGCATTATTCACATGGTTGAAGTTTTTATCATGTTAGAAACAAAATGGTATGAGGTTTGTGTCGTTTTAATGAAGTTGCAGAAGTAACATCAAATTTTCGTGTTCCATTTTAATGACCTTAAACACAATATAAATAAAAATGGATGGTGTATTAATGACCCTCATGAAAAACCGGGAGAAATAGACTCAAGAAAATTCAGATTTGGTGAAGTTTGGAGAAAGCTCCGGCGATGGTTTCCGGGGAAGATGACCGGAGCCCTAGCTCCGGCACCAGCGTCGCATGCTGATGTAGGAGGGAGACCATTTGACTAACCAATGAACCAGCGACGCGTGTTGGTCTTCTCCCACGTTTGACCGGTCTCAAAACACCAAACGCACCGTTTCATTTAAACATTTTTTTTGTTTGGTCTGATGTGGACTTGGGCCTGTTTTGCTTCCCAGACCCCTACCTATTCAGCCCATTTCCACGTTAAAACTAATCACTGTTCATTTGAAAATTGCTACAACACCCCCCTCAATTAATTCAAAAATAATTTTATTTTTTAATTCAAAAATAATTTTATTTTTTAATTAACCACTTTCATTTTATTTTATTTAAATATTTTCTAAATATCATAAAAATACAAAAAAAATATATTTTAGAAAATAGGAACTTTAATTTAATTTTCCATAATTTTTATTTTCCATTTTACTTTATTTTCGTACTTAAAAATAAATAAATCATTTGGAGTACTTTTAATAAATGGAATTTATTTTCTTCATAAAATACTCATTTAATTTCCATTTATTAAAAATACCTCCAAGTACTCAAAAAATCCACAAAAAATATTTTGTCAATTTGAAACCTTTATTTAATTTTTTTCATAATTTTTAATTTCATTTTTCTTTATTTTCATAATTAAAAATAAAATTAACTTTGAAGGGGTTGTTTAGTAAATTCTAAGAACTTGGGTTTTCTTTTCAAAAATACTTGTGAACAAATTTTTGAGCCAAATTACATATTCCCACAGGACACAAGTGAGGCTAGGGTTTTAGTGAAGACTTGGGAGTTTAATCAAGCATATTTGATCACCTTTCAATCAAACCTCAAGAGCCTCAATCCATGACGTATTTCAAGACGCATTTGTGATGATGGATGCATTCAAAGATGAAACTGATGCCATTACCTAATGATGTCTACTTGCTCCTTAAAGGATGTACTTCAAGAGAAGCCCTCGCAGTTTACTTCGTTCAAAACGCACAACAATTCAAGGAGTAAACGTACTCATCGTCCCCCTCTCCTTTTAGAGGAGAAGTCTCTCTATTGACCCCCAAAGTCATAGAGAGCTCATTATACCTTGACCTTAGGGCCATTTTGCATGATAACATTAGGATAGAGATTCCCCTTAGAATTTTTCTTTACAACTTGAGTCTTCTCTCTCTCATCTCATAAACAATTCAAAACACTTAACAAAAATAACGTGTATTGCGCACGAGCCTTGCATGTGGGAAATGAGGGATGAGGGGTTCCCTCTCATCTTTCTAGAGTGTTTAGTGGGCTTTCCATCTTGGAACGATCTGCTAAGCATTCGTTCCTACATCATAGACTTTGGTCCAATGCAAGTTATAAATTAACTTCAATCCATTTCTTATAAAAAATACAAAAACAAATACAAACCTTTTTCATCCCTCAGGATTCATTCAAATCAAACCATTTTCACAAAACAAGCACGTTACTTCCGTCTGAGTCGCAAACAGGCATCGACCCTAACTGCCGGACGCGAACTTAACGTCGCTCATAAAAAACACCAACCGACCTTTAGGTCGAACTACGACTGCTCTGATTTCCTCTCTCCAGTCCGATTGAGGATACGTAGGCACAAGACGACGATGTCTTGGCGAGCAACCTCCCCCCATTAGTCCGTGTCCGAACTACGTCGACTCTGACTTTCCCATTGCACGAGGGAATACGTAGGCCTAGGACAACGATAATGTCCTATTCGAGTCACTTCTTTTCCTCTCTCTCTCGTTTCTCTTTTCTCTTCCATTTCCATTCATTTCTTCCAGCAGCAGTGAACCCAAGATGACGACACCCAAATGAACAAACAACAAGCGTGGATCCCATCGAGTAGGATGGATATGTGGGGTGCTAATACCTTCCCCACGTATAACCAACTCCCGAACCCATTCAACGGTTGCGACGACCAGGTCTATCCACCAATTCCACAACCTCTAAGGTTTTATCGGTATTTTCCTGTTCCTAGATTGGAACGAATAAAGTCCAGTGGCGACTCTGTTTCGAACGACGAAGTTTTGGTCCTCCTTCTCCGCATAAGGATCAATCACTTTCAACTCGCTCCTGTGTTATTTTTCGAGGTGCGACAGTGAGTCTTTGTGATGATTGTATGGAGCCATAGGATACCTTAGGAGGCCTTGAATCTCTCTGTGCAAACCCTAATTTCAAACATAAGGGAAACAAACTACAAGATATGGGTTAGTTAAATAGTGCACATATGACTGATCCTAAATGTCTATGCAAGATGTTATGACATCTAAGAGGTAAAATTTGGGGTACAACACATGGAATATGATTTAAAAACTTCATGATTAGCCATCAAGGCCAAAGATTTGAACTTTGGGAGCCTCAGTTGACTTTCTTGACCAAATGAATTCAAACATCTTCCTCAACCACCTAGTGAACACTTGCGATGGATGTATTGAGCCAAGAAGTGCCTTAGGAGAACTTTAAACATATGAGAGCTTGGCTTATTGACCTTGCCATCTTTCTTGTGCAAACCCTAGCTTTCAAATAAAAGAGCAAACTAGCAAAAATATGATTATTAGTTAACAATGCATAGATGGTTGATCCCTAATACAAGTGCAAGAATGTCATGACATCTAAGGGGTCAAATTTGGGGTATGACATTGGGGTTTGGTTCATGACCTTTTTGTTTGGTTTTTATGTATTGGACTTTGAATGAAATTTTGGATTTGGACCTTGGATTTCTTTATGGACTTCAAAAGTTTTATTTGCACCTCACATTTTCTATGTGAATCATTTTACACTTGTAGTCAAATTTGTATGGTTTGCAATTCTCGATCCTCTTTGAATCTTAATTTGAAATAAAGTCTTGAATCGATCCCTGCACTTAAAGTCACTTGAATCTTAATGAACCATAATTTTCACCTTGAACCATCTTGAACAATATTATGAACATGCCTTGAAAAAATGAAACCACTGATGAATCAAATTTCTGAATAAACCAAGCTTTCAAATTGCATCTTATTGAAATCAGAGAGCCATGACTTAAACTATGGAGTGCACTACCCTACACAAAACCCTAACTGAAATATGAACTGGATTCTGATGATTCTTCAACCATGAAGCACTGATAACTTGATCATGAAACAAACTCTTGTTTGACCAAGATTAGGTCAAAACCAAATGAACCTCAATCGATACTGCACACACACCTGACCTAATATCCTTACCTGAAACCCAATTCAACCTTGCAACACCTTGGACTTAAGCAACAAGAAAAGTTGAAAGCAGAAGCAACATATTTTTGGATTTTGGAATAATGGTTAGTACACAGAAACACAAATGAGGGTAATATTATACAGGTAAGACAAATTTGGGGTATGACAAGTCTTTATTATTGTCGCTGTCATACATTTCATGATTGCATGAGTTGTGAGATAAACTGTATGCCCATGTGGGGTGTGAGCGAATTATTCGAATTCTAGTTATAGAATCGTGTTGTTGTTGTTGTTGAGGAAATTGTGTGCCCACGTGGGGTGTGAGAGATCATGAAGGTCGTGTGCCCGTGTGGGGTATGAGCGACGTAATGGAAATTTCGACGGGAATTGTGATTCTGAAATAGGAACCGAGTTGTGAAATAGGAACTGAATGGTACCATATGCATTGAGTCAAGTCGTGCGTCTTAATGCATTAATTCTTGGTTGTATTTGTTGTTGTGTTTAAATTTGGTTGTGTTGGTTGTGTGGTGTATGTTATGGAATGGGTGATGTGCATGTGATAATCTGATGCTTGCTTATTATCATGCTTTCATTTATATAATTATGATATCTCACCCCTTTTGTTTGAATGTTGTCTTTACATGGGCATCGTGCAGATAACTCGCAGTAGAGGAGTTGATGTGAGTGGAAAATGAAGTCTTCCGTTTTACTTTTAGTGTCAGCGTCTACTCTGATGTATAACACTGGGGTTATGGAACATTATGTCTGTTATGTTTTGATGTATATTTTTTGGATATCTCCAGAGTTATAGTTGTTTATGTTATTTTAGAAATATAGTATGTTCTTAATAATTATTGGATTTTGATGCTTCCATTGTTTCAATAAAAGTTTATGCTTCAGACATGTTTGGTTGTTATAGTTGTTATAAATAATTTTAAAAAGTTGCACGTGTTACATATCATGTTATATGAGCAACTGTTTTGTGGTACTGTGTGACTTCTTAAATATTCTCGATTCAAGTTTACTCCAATTTTTATTTAAATTACGTGGGTTTTTTTTTTGTGTTACATTAGTGGTATCAGAGTATGTTGGTCTGTCCGGCCAAGTTGTTGATTCGTAGTGTTGTGACAACTGAATATTATCGATGTTTTCTTCTAACCATTGTTGTTGTTTATAGTGGAAAACAGAAATGGTTGGAAGGAACGATGTTGCTATTCTTGTTGTGTTGCAGGCTGTTGCTCAGGCTATTCAAAATCAGCCTAATGTTGGTGAGAATGATGAGTTCCGTCACACGGGGAAGTTCCAGAAGATCAATCTGCCTACTTTCAAGGTAGGTATGATCCAGATGGAATGCAGGCGTGGCTCAAGGAGATTGAAAGGATCTTTCAAGTGATGGACTATTTTAAAGAACTAAAGGTACGATTTGGTATGCATATGCTAGCTGAAGAGGCTCATGACTGGTGGATCAAAACTCGTCAGGTGTTGGGGACTTCATGTTAAGTTGTTACATAGGTTGTGTTCTGTAGGGAGTTCCTAAGGAAGTACTTTCCAGAGGATGTTCGTGGGAAGAAGGGGATTGAGTTTCTGGAGCTGAAGGAGGGTAATCTGACTCTTACTGAGTATGCTACCAAATTTGTGGAACTTGCTAAGTTCTATCCGGATTATAGTGAGGCGACTGCTGAGTTCTCAAAGTGTATCAAGTTTGAGAATGGTACAGTGAGGCGACTACTGAGTTCTCAAAGTGTATCAAGTTTGAGAATGGTCTGCATCCTGTGATTAAGCAGGCGATTGGATATCGACAGATCAGGAGGTTTCTAGAGTTGGTGAATAGTTATAGAATTTTTTAGGAGGATAGTAAAGCCCAGTCAGCTCATTATAAGAGACTGAGTGAGAAGAGGGGAAAAAAAATTTGAATTGTGGGAAGCCTTATAGTGCTCCAGTTGATAAGGTTAAACAGAGAATTGCTGATGGTAAGAGGCCAAGTGGGGGAGGTTCTCCTGCTCCTCTTAAGTGCTATAGATGTGGTGATTTGGGTCATCGTGTTAGTGAGTGCACGAGTGACGTGAAGAAGTATTCCAAGTGTGGACGGTCCGGACATCTGATTGCTTATTGCAAGGTTAATATGGTGACTTGCTACAACTGTGGAGAGCCAGGACATATCAGTACTCGTTGCCAGAAGCCGAAGCAAGCTTCAACTAAAGGAAAGGTGTTTGTTCTGTCAGGGACTCAGAATTCCAGTGATGACAGATTGATCAAAGGTATTTATTATATTAATAGTACACCTTTGATTGCTATTATTGATACTAGTGCTACTCATTCTTTTATTGATGCCGATTCTGTGAAAAGGCTAGGCCTTGTTGTTTCTTCTATGAAGGGAGAAATGCTTATAAAAAATTCTACTAAGGTATCAGTGACTACTTCTCTGGTTTGCTTGAATTGTCCTCTGTCAATATTTGATAGAGATTTCAGTGTTGATCTTATTTGATTGCCGTTGGGAAATCTTGATGTTATCTTGGGAATAAACTGGTTGGAGTTCAATCATGTTCATATCAACTATAATAATAAGTCGGTGCGGTTTCTTGCTCCTGATGATGAGGAAGAAACTAGTTTTCTATCTGCTAGAGAGTTGAAGGAGCTTTTGGAAGACGAAGCTCAGGTGCTTGCGTTGTCTGTGTCCATGTCTGTGGAAATTCAAGCTGTGATTGATGAATTGCAGGTGGTGTGTAAATATCCAAATGTGTTTCCAGATGATATTTCAGATGTATCGCTAGAGAGAGAGGTGGAGTTTGCTATTGATCTTGTCCCTAGTACCAGACCTGTCTATGGCACCATACATGATGTCAGCATAGGAGTTAGAAGATTTGAAAAAGCAATTAGAATAGTTGGTGGAAAATAAATTTGTGAGACCAAGTGTATCGCCTTGAGGTGCTCCGGTGTTGTTGGTAAAGAAGAAAGACGGAAAATGAGGTTGTATGTAGATTACAGGCAGTTAAATTAAGTAACAATTAAGAACAAGTATCTGGTTCTAAGAATAGATGACTTGATGGACCAGTTGGTGGGTGCACGCGTGTTTAGTAAAATTGACTTATGTTCGGGTTATCATCAGATTCAAGTGAAGGATGAAGATATTCAGAAGACGACTTTCAGGACTCAGTATGGCCATTATGAGTATTTAGTGATGTTGTTCGGCGTTTCTAATGCACCTAGTGTGTTTATGGAGTACATGAATCGTATTTTTCACACTTGCTTGGATTGATTTGTAGTATTTTTCATTGATAACATTCTGATATATTCTAAATCGGAAGAGGAACAAGTTGAGCATTTGCAAATTATGTTGCAAGTGTTGAAAGAGAAGAAGATTTATGCAAAGTTGTCAAAGTGTGATTTCTGGTTGAGAGATGTGAGTTTTCTTGGTCATAATATTCCAGGTGATAGTGTTGTTGTAGATCCATCCAAAGTAGATGCAGTTCTATAATAGGAGACTCCAAAGTCGGTAATAGAGATTAGAAGCTTTTTGGACTTGGTTACTTATTATCGTAGGTTTATTGAAGGCTTTTCTAAGTTAGCACTTCTGTTGACTTAGTTGACTTGAAAAGGTGAATCATTTGTGTGGGATATTCAATGTGAGAAGAGATTCATTGAGCTGAAGAAGAGATTGACTACAACTCCAGTTTTGATTCTACCGGAACTAAATGAACTGTTTGTGGTGTATTGTGATGCGTCTTTGATGGGTTTAGGTGGTGTACTGATGCAAGATGGCAAGGTTGTGGCTTATGCTTTGCGACAACTGAGGGTTCATGAGAGAAACTATCCTACTCATGATTTGGAGTTAACTGCAGTGGTATTTGTGTTAAAGATTTGGAGGCATTATCTTTATGGTTCCAAGTTTGAGGTGTATAGTGATCATAAGAGTTTGAAGTATCTGTTTGATCAGAAAGAATTGAATATGAGGCAGAGAAGATGGTTAGAATTCTCTAAGGATTATGACTTTGGCATGAATTATCATCCTGGTAAAGCTAATGTCGTGGCTAATGCTTTGAGTCGGAAGTTCTTGCATATGTATGCTATGATGGTGAGAGAGTTGGAACTGATTGAGAAGTTTAGAGACTTGAGTTTGGTCTATGAGCTGACATCGCATAGTGTGATGTTGGGTACATTGAAGATCAACAATGATTTTCTTAATAATATTAAAGAGAGTCAGAAGTTGGATATGAAGTTTGTGGACTTGATGGTTGGAAGTAATCAGACCGAAGGTAATGACTTTAAAGTGGATGACCAAGATGTGCCGAGGTTTTGTGACGGGATTTGTATTTCAGATGATTCTGAGTTGAAAAAGATTATTCTAGAGGAAAGTCATAAGAGTAGCTTGAGTATTCATCTAGGAGCTACAAAGATAGGATTTGAAGAAGATATTGTGGTGGCCTAGATTGAAACGAGACGTGGCACCGTTTGTGTATGCTTGTTTGACTTGTCAGAAGTCGTCAGTTGAACATCAAAAACCGGCAGGGTTGATGCAACCGTTAGATATTTCAGAGTGGAAATGGGACATCATTTCTAAATATTTTGTGACTGGGTTGCCGAATACTCTGGGAGGGCATAATGCTACTTGGGTGATTGTTGATAGACTAACGAAGTCGGTGCATTTTATTCCGATTAGTATTAGTTTTTCTTTGTAGAAGTTGGCAGAGATTTAAATCCCTGTGATTGTGAAGTTGCATGGAGTTCCATTGAGCATTGTGTTGGATAGAGATCTGAGGTTTACTTCCATATTTTGGGAAAGTTTGCAAGAGGCTTTGGATTCGAAGCTGAGGTTGAGTTTAGCTTATCATCCACAAACAGATGGTAAGACGGAGATGACTATTCAGTCTTTGGAGGATTTGTTAAGGGCTTGTGTTCTTGAACAATGAGGTGTTTGTGATAGTCATTTTCCTTTGATTGAGTTCACTTATAATAATAGTTATCATTTTAATATTGTAATTGCGCCTTTTAAAGCTTTGTATGGTCGAGGGTGTAGTACACCTATGTGTTGGCATGAATCTGGTGAGAGCGTGGTGCTTGGACCTGAGATTATCCAGCAAACTACCGAGAAGGTGGAGCTGATTAGAGAGAAGATGAAAGCTTCGCAGAGTAGACAAATGAGCTACCATGATTAGAGGAGGAAAGCTCTTGAGTTTCAAGAGGGAGACCATGTATTCTTGAGAGTCACTCCGGTGACCAGTGTCGGACGTGCTTTGAAGTCAAGGAAGCTTACTCCTCAGTTTATTGGTTTGTATCAGATATCAGTAAGAGATGGATTTGTTGCTTATAGAGTGGCGTTGCCACTAAATTTGTCAAATTTGCATGATGTGTTCCATGTTTCACAACTTCAGAAGTATGTTCCGGATCCATCGAATGTGATTTCGATGGATGATGTTCAGGTAAGGGATAACCTTACAATTGAGGCTTTTCCTATAATGATTGAAAATCGTGAGGTGAAGTAGTTGAGAGGCAAAGAGATTGCTCTCGTGAAAGTAGTGTGAGGAGGCGCTGCCGGTGGAAGTATGATTTATGAGTTGGAAAGAAGGATGCGTGAGGCATATCCTGAGTTGTTTGCATCAGGTAAATTTTCGAGGACGAAAATATTCCAAGTGGGGGAGAGTTGTAATGCCCAAACTTATTTTATTTATTTTTCCGTAATTTATTTATGTGATTATTGTGGTTGTGTTGTGCGATTGATGTGTTTGAGCTACCTTAGTATGGGGCAGTGACCTTAAGAATAGGCTTTAAGGGTTGAGGGGTATATGACCAATTGTATAGAGTTTGGTCGTGTGGTGAGAATGACTAATTATATTATATTAGTAATATTTATTTAATTATAATATTAGTTAAATATTATTAAATTATATAATTAGTGATTATTATTATTATTATTATTATTATTAATATTATTATTATTATTATTAATATTAATATTATTATTATTTCTTTAACTAGAAGGGAATAATATTAATAATAATAATAATAATAATATTTAATAAGAAAAAGGGAAGTTGGGATAGGAAGTTGTCAGAATGTGATTTTGGAGAAAAAGTGAAAGAAGAGGCTAGGGCATGAGGAAAAGAGAAGACTCCAATTTTGTGAAGCTTTTTGCAAGAACTCTAGGGTAACGGTGAGGTTCTAATTATCTAAGGGTTAACATGATGATGATGGGTAGATTATGACATGTAGGGTTTGTGTTTTTCTTCTCTTTGTTTATAATTATGATGAATTGGTAATTGTTGGATTCGATGAATTTCTTGATGAATGTTGTGTATGGTATGTTGGTGTTGTGGCCTGTGGTGGCGTGATGCATTGTTTAGATGATGGTCGTTGTTGTTGTTGTGATGCATTTCATGATTGCATGAGTTGTGAGATAAGCAGTGTGCTCATGTGGAGTGTAAGCGTCTTATCCGAATTCTAGTTGTAGAATCGTGTTGTTATTGTTGAGGTGATCATGTGCCCATGTGGATGTGAGCGATCATGGAGGTCGTGTGTCCATGTGGGGTTTGAGCGACGTAATGGATATTCCGACGGGAATGGTGATTCTGAAATAGGAATCAGATTCTGAAATAGGAACCAAATGGTACCACATACATTGAGTTAAGTTGTAAGTCTTAATGCATTGTATCTTGGTTATATTTGTTGTTGTGTTTGGATTTTGGTTGTGTTGGTTGTGTTGGTTGTGTGATGTATGTTATGGAATGGGTGATGTGCATGTGATAATCTAATGCTTGCTTATTATCCTGCTTTCATTTATATATTTATGATATCTCACCCCTTCTCTTTGAATACTTCCTTTACATTGACATCGTGCAGATAACTCGCAGTAGAGGAGTTGATGTGAGTGGAAGATGAAGTCTTCCTTTTTACTTTTAGTGTCGGCGTCTGCTCTGACGTGTAACACCGGGGTTATGGAATGTTATGTCTGTTATGTTTTGATGGAGATTTTTGGATTCTCTAGAGTTGTAGTTGTTTATGTTATTTTGAAAACATACTATGTTCAGAATAATTATTGGATATTGATGCTTCCGTTATTTCAATAAAAGATTATGTTCCAGACATGTTTGGTTGTTATAGTTGTTATAAATCATTTTTAAAAGTTGCATGTGTTACATATCATGTTATATGAACAACTGTTTTGTGGTATTATTAGACATCCTAAATATTCTTGATTCAAATTTTCTCTGACTTTTATTTAAATTACGCGGGGGTTTATTTGGGGTGTTACAGGATACATGAAACACAAAAGGGGAATATGTGAGAAATAAAGGGTCTCGTTGTCAGGTAGCCTAAGAAAAAACTGTGTGTGTGCACATTGTCCTAATCTAAGACAGAGAAAATAAAGAATCCATCTCCAAGCCTCCTTTTGTTTGGGTTGAGTACAAGGTCCAAAACTCCATGCAAGGGATAATAATCATAGTCCAGAATCAGTGTCTTTTAGGGTTTGAATTATTGTATCATGTTTTTGTGTTTTCATCAGATGAAGAATCAAAGAAGAAGTAGATGACATAATGGTAAATGAACAATGAATAATAATGAAGTAAATTTCGGAAAGTAAATTTCGGAAAGTAAATGACGGAAAGTAAATGACGGAAAGTAAATGGTGGTAAGTAAATGACAAGAAAATAAAGAGCGGAAAGTAGAGTTAGAAGTTAGTTATTAATGGTTATTGATCTAATGATCACTTTCTCGAATCGGGACCAATTTAGCGTTATGTTAAGCAATCATAGCACAATCTATGTAGAAATCATACTATGGAAGGTCGATCAATAACAATGTTTACGTTAAAACATGCTAGAGAGATGAACTGTTAATCATTCTCTTAAAGCTATGTCACACAAAAAGAAAAAGAGAATGATCTCATCTTTAATCAAGAATTTTGACGATTAATCAAAGACAACCTATCACTATTCTAAAGTGTAGAAAATGATCCAAATTATCATTCAACCACATATTTGAAATAATGAAGATTCAACATCTTTGAGAATCATCATTCTATGATCCCTAAGATCTCATCAACCAAAATGGAAAAGGAGAATAAAAAATGAAAATATTTAAAAAAATGAAATAACAAAGGTGGACAAAAATATATAAATGAATCAAGAATGATTTAAATAAACAAAAAAGAGAAATTGAAGTATGAAAGTAGAAGAAAAATAGTAGATGTTTTTTGGAAAATAATATAATCAAGGATGAAAGCCTATTTTAAAAAACAAGGAAAAAGAAATAAAAGAGCAAAAGAGAAGGGAGGTATGCAGGCCCATAGAGGTGTGAGTAAGAAAAAAGATTGAAATTGAGCGGAGCTCATTATTTAACTTGAGCAAAAAAGGTTTTTTAAAATATAGAAACAACAAAAAGCATCAGCACGTGAAGAATAGAACACTAGACCTCCTTCTCCCTTCACTCACCGGACGTGTATTCACAAAATTCTCGCTAGCAGCCGATTCCGCCGTCACCCTCTCTCGTGCTCGATCTCCCTCTGTTTCTCTCCTCATGACCTCATTCTATTTTACATCTTAATCTCGCTCGTGAATCCTTCCTCTCCATTTCAACTTCTTCTTCTTCTTTTCGTTTTGATTTATTTCAATTTTTGGTTGTTGTTTGTAGGTTTGGAGTGAGCAAGGGGATGTTAATGGTGAAGGGTGATTTGAAGGTGTTGGAGAGGATTTGTAGCTGTGAAAAATGTAGAGAGGATTTGAGGATAAAGGTTTAGGTATGGTCCGTTCGGTTTGCAAGTTGCGAAGGTTGAAGGTGAATTCGACGATAAGAGGAGATTTCTGCAACATATATTTGGCTTTCTATGCTTGGGAAATTGTGAGATTGCAAATTGTGCTTGGCATATGTCGTTTTGTGCGTCACGTTTTGCTTATTCGTTGCTGCTGGGTGAGTTGTGATGTGCAGCATTTGGCTTTATTTGGCTTGGAATGTATTTGGCTCATGTGTAGTTTGGCATCCGTGTTGTGCAGCAGCTTGTTGTGTATTGCTTGGATGCTCTTGGCTCGTGTTTGTTGTTAGGCTGGCTTGTGTATTCGTTTCTTGCAAGTCTTGTTTTGTGAATGTTTGCTTTTGCGTGTTTTGGAATGTAGTCGCGGCGTGAAGGTAGCTTGATTGTGGCATTTGGTAGAAGCTGAAGATTAGTTGGAGCAATGAACTTTGGCTTGTGTTGTGTATTCATGAGCTTGTGTGGGGTCGGGTGAAGGAGGCAGCTTGGAAAGTTTTGTAGTAGCATGTGAATCCAAGAGCTTGCTTTCCCTTTTTTTTTTTAGCAATTTTTGGTTGTAATAGTGACGGGCATTAGGATTGTAGAATCTTGTAATGTAATGGACTTTTGAATTTCATGAGCTTTCTCTATTTTTTTTGTAACTTTTGTGGTAATGTGTAAATGAAGAAAAAAGTAATGGGCCTTGATCATCATGAATTTTTCCTTGTTTTTTTGTTGTAAGTGTTATTGGGTTGTATAATGTAAATGGGCTTGAATAACTATTCGTACCCTTGTATTTTTGAACCATGCTTGTAATGAACTTATTTTGGAACCGGGTTTTGATTATTATTATTTAGCACTCTAATTAATTGTTGACCCCATGCTTGAAATCACAATCTTTTGAAAACTTGAATGAATTGTCCATGTGAATGCCATATTCAAAAATACACTTGGAACCAACTTTAAACATCTTTGAATTCTTTATATTTGCCTGAATCAAACATGAACTGACCAATTGATAATTCTTTTGAATCCAAATGAATGAAATATATCCTTGAGAAATGACCAAAAAGAATAAACCTTGAACTTTGACCATGAATCGATGGTGTGCTTGAATTCTCTTGAACACATGACAAGATATCATAATTAGGACTTGCAATGACTTGAAATATATACCAAATGCACTGAATTAACTACCCTGACTCTTGACTTTTATCAGATGACTTGAACTTGCACAAAACTTTGGTCTTTATCACTTGATAATTTTTCAGATTCATGACACAAATAACTTAAGAATGAAACACACTTTCTTGTTTGACCCAGATTAGGTCAAACTCAATTGAATCTTGACCATTAATGTACACACACTTGCTCTGATGGCCATGACTGAAACCTGAGCTTAGAAAACGAGAAAAATGAAGGCAACAACACATATTTTTGGATTTTTTTATAAAGGTTAGTAAATAACATAAAATCAAACAGAAACATGAATGAGGGTAATACTATACAGGTAGGACAATATTGGGATATGACACACAGGTGTGCAAAGAATACATATAAGGACAACATCCAAAATGTGAGTCTAAGAATCAACTCCTTTAAAATGGACGAAGTTCTAGTCCACCACCAGGCTTCTTCCCAAATACTTGATTGTATTTAGGCCTTGATGTTTGCAGGTGAAGTAAACACAATTTCTAAAACTCACTTCCAAAAGCAAAATTACAAGAGATATGGGGCATGGAGTAGAGGATGAAAATTATGATGGAGAATATGTGACATGCTGATCGCGACTTTACGAGCCTATCAGATTATCTAACTGCAAGTATACAGTCTATCACGTAGTTTTAAAAGATATCGAACTCACAAGGACTAATAAATAATCTATTGTTATCTATTGGAACTGTGTAAAGCTAAGGCTGATGATTACCAAGTTTAGACGAAATATAAAATAAAATAAAAAACTAGAATTAAAATAAGATGTATAAAAATATCAATAAAGAGAGGTCGAAATGTGGATTTCGTGCACCTTAGGGACCCTGTAATTCATTGACATTTGTTTTATCAGCAAAGGAATGCTGGAGTTGGGAGAACTGCCCAGCAGTTCCTCGAGGTAAAAAATGATGGGATATGATTTTCCCCATAACCTGTCGGGGATTGCGCTCTTGCTCAAACTCGCGTCGATTATCTCATCGAATTTTCTTTTCACCTATCCTATGGTGAGCTTGTTGAATCCTTCGTCGAATATGACCACAACGGAGGGTTTGTTTTCCCATGTGCTGTGAGTAGACAAGGGCGTGTCGGCCTGGTCGGGGACGTAGAAGTCCTCAGGTCGGGAGATGCATAGGGCGACCTGTAAGCCGGCGTTGTCAGAGGGTGGTGTTTCCTCCTCAACCTTCTTCATCTCACAGGCATATTTTCGAGGAGCCTCGCTCCTCTTGGTGTACTGCTTCAAGCGCCCATCCTTAATGAGTATCTCGATCGCATCCTTGAGGTGGATACAGTCTTCGATGACGTCCCCGTGGCTCCTGTGGAACAGGGAATATTTGGATTTGTCGTCGTTTGGTTTAAGGGGTGTCGGCCTAGGAAAACGGACCCCACCCTATTGGAATTCCGAGTTTATACACCCAGCCAGGATACGCTCACGGGGAGCAGTCAACAGTGTGTACTCACCAAAACGGCCTGCTTGTCCTTTGTGTTTGCAGGAGTCGCGGGGCTTATCATCTTTTCTTTTTTGCCCGCTACGCCGAGGATCCACAGGGTCGTCATACTTCATGCCTTTGGTGCTCTCTTGGTTCTGTGAGTCGCGGGCATTATTGGTGGCCTCTCTCTCCTCGTATTGGATGTAGGACTGGGCTTTGAAAAGGATGTCGTCCGGGGAACGGGGGGTCTCCCGATTCCAACTACTTTGGTGAAGTTACTGCGAGGGTGTAACCCTCGCTCGAGCTAGTATCATTTCATACGCTCAGTTGTGGTGATTTGGACGACTTCTAGATTGAACCTCTCTATGTAGGCTCGGAGAGATTCGTCTTTCCCCTGTATGATGGTGTTCGCCTTGAAATTTAGCAAACAACCTCTGGTCTCCTAATTTGTGAAATTAGTTTACTAACAGGACCGACCACACAAATCCTAGGACACAATGCTTTAAAAATACTGACAATTTGAGTAAAACTCTAACCTTTTTATCATTGAATTCATTATTATTCTCAATGTTTGTAATTTTCGGCTGACTAAATAAATAAAACTTAGGCTTGATAAATGACTGGAGAAATGAAAGTAACTTGACAAGAATAAAATTTGCAGAATCTTAAAAGAGTATTGTAAACAAACTTAAATTTCATAAAGAATTGCAAGTAATAAACTGGTGTTTTTCTCAAACGTACATTTTCTCCATAATGACTCGTTTCTCTCACACAGTTACTTTGAGTAATTTGAGTAACTTGTACAAATTTGAAATGCACACACTTTTTTCATACTATGACTACCTATTTATATACAAACAAAATAACTGTCGATAACAGCTATTTCCCCTAAACGTGACAAATGGCGTCTTGCATGCTTCCTTGCTTGGGATATGCTTCACGTGTCTGATCTTTTAAAACTGTATCTCCCTCTCAACTTTGAATTTCAAACCATCCGTCGAGATGCTTCTCTAAGCCAATCTGTCGAAAAATAAACTTCTTGATTACTTAGAAAAAATTCCAACAACTTGTTCTAATTTCCAAATTTTCGACTGACTCTTCAGTTTAATAACAAATCCTGAGTCAAAATATTTCGACCAGCTCTTATTATTTTTGTTTTCTGACTAATCCGTTGTGCGTCGAAAATAGCAGTCTACAAATTGCCCCCCAATAAATGCATTTTCAATTAACAATGAGAAAAGCATTTTTTGCCAATATAATTCGACGCATTCAATAATTCACCAAATTGACTGTTTCTATGATTGGACACCTATGACGTTAGGATCATCATTACACTTTTCTAAAATGTCTCTTCAGCCCATATTCTGACAATTTTCATCATCACTACCCTAATCCCTAGTAGATCGTGGGTGACAAACTCAACTGCCATCGTTTTAGTTCATCCACTCACAACTGCCACGTGCCCCATGATCTCTTGATTTAACAAAAAGACTTCTGAATCCCAACCACTTCAGTCACCTCTTTTTACCATCTATAAATAAGTCAAGAAACCCTTTTTTCACCTTTTTATGCTTCTTCTTCTTCTTGAGCAAAACCTCTCAACACTTCTTCTTCTTCTCTGATTTTTCTCTTCAACTTCTCTCTTCAACCATGGCGTCTTCCACAGCTCCAACAACTTCAAACAAAGATTCAAAAAGCTCTAAAGATTTATCACCTGTTCACAAAATCTTTGCTCCAAAGGTTGTGGGAAACCAGCAATATGTGCCTGAACCTCCTAACCAAGAAGAAAAAAGGCGCATTTATCAATCCCAGGTACTTATTCCTGTTCTAATTTCTGGAAAATCATATGGAATGCTAGGGCCTTTGCCTGATTTAAATTTAGATCCGGTGAAGGTAAAATAATTTTTCCCAGCCTATCACCGTTATAAACCCATAGCTAATTGTGTTAAGCCTAGAACTGATAAAGAAAAGGCCATAGATGAGAAATCCACTATTGATGGCCAAGGTTCACCCTCTGAATAACCCATAAGCTTAGAGTACCTGAACCATGCCAGAATTTTTAGGTTTTGTCCCTTGTCGAAAGACCCTTCTGACTATTTAGCCTGGCTGGCGAAGATTGAAAACGTTAAGGTTGACTTTTGGAAAAACATAGGTATTTTTGACTTGATTCAATTGTCGAAAGTAGGACCAGGTTACTGTCCAAATATGCTCCTGTCTTCCCTCTACTTCTGGGATAGTACTTATAACAACTTCCATCTTCATTGTGGGTTGGTTACCCCTACCCTATTCGACGTAGCTGCCATCACTGGCCTTAGCCCGTTAGGAATAGACTATGACCCCAACGTTTTATCTGATGATTCTATAGGATTCGACACGAACAAAGCCACTTTCACAGCCTACATTGCCAACTATCATGATAAAGAGACTAAGGAAGTCTCTGATCAGGAACATGTAGCTTTCCTAGCCCTCTAGCTGTCGAGATGTGTTTTTTGCTCCAGGTCACTCCAAGTAGAAAAACGTTACATTACTATGGCAAATCAACTTCATGTTGGGCATCGATTATGCCTGAGCGAAATGATCCTAGCCAATCTTTATGAATCTCTGTGCGAAGGTGTTACTTCCCTCAAGATCATCAAGGATAAAGGCAACCTTCTTTTGTCAGGACCGTTTTGGCTTCTGCAGTTATGGCTTAATGCCACTTTTGAGGCCTCTCTTCCTATCAAAAATCCTGTGAATGAAGACGCTTTGAGAGACAGGAGGGTCGAAGGGACTAGATTGGTGCAACTGACACCCACTGGTGAAGGATTAAGCCTTCAACAAGCTTTTACTAGTTACGTCATGATGTTTGCAAAACGTCACAACTTTACCCCCAGTATGGCCCCTTTCGCCAACAGGGTGATTAGACCAGAATGGTTCACCAGAAGACTACCTGTGGAGTCGAAAACTGAAGAAGATGATTTCCTCAATGTCTGGGAATCCTTCCTGACTCCAAGACTTCTAGCTTCCAGAATTAGTCCTGGAAAGTCAAAGATCTCTTTGGTTGTTTACCAGCCCAACCTTGTCTCTCGACAGTTTGGGTTAATTCAGATAAAACCTAAACCCCTCTTTTCCAGAAAAGGTTCTCTCATTCACTACAACATGTCCCACAACGAAGACAAGTGTTCAGAATTATTGGAGAAGTATTTTAACCTGGTCGAGATTCAACCAGTGGTCTTTCGATCGTCATTCCTTTGTACTCAGGAATTCGATGAATGGTGGAAAGATTACTACACCACCCAATTTTTCGACGTGCTTTCCTTCAATATCCAGCTAACTAAAGCTTTTGCACTTGTGCAGGACAAGACCAAGAAAGGTATTTCGAGACACATCAAGGAAATCCAGGCATTCCAGAAATACTTTGAAACTGCCTATAGGCCCAATGAACTTAGTCGAACCATAAGCGAAGCAGCAGTTACTTTAAAAGAAAAATTTATTAGCAAATTGGATGATTTAAAACTACCTCCATACGTTCGACCAGATCAACGTTATGAGCTGGCTTTCAATCTTCATCCACCAAAGTTTCCCCTTCAACCTTCTGCTGATTTTGGTGTGGCTCTTAGCCCTCCATTTCCAGATTGGTTCATTTGCGGGGATTCGATGAAAATTCTTCGCCAAAATTACCAAAAATGCGCTAAGCGAGTGGTTCCGACTAAGTACACCTTGGACAATTTCAAAGGTCACCTTCATATTGGCATAGAACACGTTCGCGTGGAAACTCCAATACTTGAAGGTGTGGAATGGGGAGACCTTCGACATCCTTTACTTATTATTCACGCCTCTTTCCTCAAACTTGATCTCTAACTTCTTCCTTTTTCCTTTAGCTTTGAAAATTATTGCCAAGAAGCCATTTGTTGAAGGTTCGACTGCAGGAATTGAGGAAGGCCCCCAAAACACAACTAAAAAGCCTCTGGAGAGAGTCTGACTCTATTTCTCATTGCGTCAACATTATTATTATTTTGTTTTAAATGCTAATTAAACTCTGTTGCCATTTTCAGGGAAGCCGAAGACCTCCTTCGACGCCAAAGAAAAGAAAAGAGCAAGAAACTGAACCTCCTGCTGTTGAGTCTGGTGACGAATCTCTCGACCAGGTGCAACCTTCAAAGAAAAAGAAAAAGGTGTCAAAACCTCCCCCACAAAAGTCTTCTGCTGTCAGAACACAGGAGAAGACTCCCCCAACAAGTCCAGTTATGCAAGTTCCACCCATTCCTGCAGAGAGTGAGAATTCTAGTTTTAAAACTGTTATCCCCCAGGTAGGTTCTGATTTTCGACAGCTAAACTCTCTCCTTATGGTCATGCTTATTTTTTTCCTCTCTTAACTTGATTTATCTTTTCAGATCCAAGTTGACATCCATGGACACCCTCTTGTCCAAGTACTACCAAAAACTAGCAGTGATCCTACCTATAAACCTACAAGTCTTTCAAAGCAGTCTCCAAAAGGTTCGACAAAAGAATCTGCGACAGAGGTCAACCAACTAGTTGCTTCTCTTTAACAAAAACATCCTACTCAAGACAGGATAGAAGAAGAAACCAGTCCCAAAAATGACATCTTAGTCAAAACTGGCGGGGATACTGAGATGGCCAATGAAGCCTTGATCGCAGAAGACCATCCTGATGATAATTCTCCTATCCATTCGAAGCAGGATGATGGAGATGAGGATGAGGAGACTGGCTCTGATGTCGAAGGAGAAGAAGAAAATGAAGATGATAGGGAAACCACTCCAGGAATTACTGCTGACGAGGAAAAAGAGTGTGACACGCCGAACCCCCTGAACAGGCCAAGACTGGTTCGCCAAATACTACTTCGACCAACTTCTCTCACGAAGAACTTGAGAACATGAAGGTGCAGCGGCCCTTAGAATATCTAAAAGTCGTGCTCATCACATGTCACACCTTCTATGACTCTTCCCACAACAGTTCGACCACTTCAAGGGCCGTTTCTGGTGCCAAATCTATGGATGCTATAATAGCCCAAATTCGAGAATAAATCCTTGATGTGGACCTGTTTTAGCTTTTGGAGGATGATTCGTCTGCTCAGTTCAACTTTAAGAAAATCCTAAAGCAAGTTAATGTTTTGGAAGCTCCTGCTGAAATAACTGACGTTGTGGTGGACTTAACCACGCTAATTGACCTGGTAGTAGCAGACTTCAACCGACTACGAGATTATTTGAAAAAAAATAGAAAACAAGTCGGAAACCCAACTTGTTGAATGGGATGCCGCTGTAGCCTCCACTAATAGAGTGACTGAATGGGGACAACTTTCTGAAAAGAACAAGAAATAAGCTGCCAGTTGTGACGAAGACATTCTGAAGTGGGAGAAACAAATAGCTGCGCTCCAAAAGAAAATTTCCCAGGCGAAAAAACGCAAAGGAGAACTGCAACAGGTTAAGCAAGATGAAATTGACAAGGAACTGGAAGTGGGAGTACACCATGCTGAAAGAGCTCAAACATTAAGCAAAGAAATCGAAGAGCTCTCGACCAGCAAAGCTCTTTGTGAATGTCGAATTCAGATCTAACGGTCGAAGTTTACCAAGTTGAAAAAATATTTTTCCTGTTTAAATTTGTAATGTTACTTAGCCCTTTGAGGCATATTTGTTTATCTGTAATGACAATTAAGCCATTTGTTTGGCGAATTTCACCAATTCGTGTTATTTCCTTTCGCAAGATTATCCCATCGTTATTTTAATTTCCTGCAACATGGGTCTATATTTTTTCAAATATTTCCCATTTATTTTTAGTACTCTTTTATCCTTCTCTAGTTCCTCAACTTCATATGCTCCATTCGAAAATACTTTTACAATCTGAAAAGGTCCTTCCCACTTAGGGGACCATTTTCCCATTAATCTATCTTTTCGATCCATGGGAAGAATAACTTTCCAGACGAGATCACCAACTGAAAAAGCTTTATTTTTTACCTTTTTATTGTAAGATTTTTCTACTCTTTCCTTTTTCCTTTTCAATAAATCTAACGCGTTTAACCTTTCTTCATCCAAATCGACTAACTCATCTATCATCATGTTCCAATATGAATCTGATGGAATCTCATGATGCCTTTGAATTCGGGTCGATTGCAAATATATCTCAACTGGCAAGACTGCATCATGGCCATATGTTAGTCGAAAAGGGGTAGCATTTGTATCTTCCTTAGGGGATGTTCGACAAGCCCATAGAATTTGATCCAAAGTCTTGTGCCAATTCTTAGACTTTCTTCCTACATGCTTCTTTATCAAACTGATTATGACTTTATTTGCTGCTTCGACCTGTCCATTTGCCTGAGCGTAATAAGGTGTTGATGTAAGAAGCTTGAACCCCGTTTCCTTCGCAAATGCTTGCATATTCTTACCATTGAACACAGATCCTTGATCTGTTGTTATTCTTTCTAGGATCCCAAACCTATAAATGATATGTTTTTGGATGAATTCTATTACTGCTTCCTGATCCACATTCACTAAAGGTATGGCTTCGATTCATTTTGTAAAATAATCGACCCCAACCAAAATATATCTCTGGCTTTTTGAAGAGGCCGGTCGAATTTCTCTAATTAAGTCCAAAGCCCAACCTCTGAATGGCCAAGGCTTTATTATAGAATATAATTCGCTTGCAGGAATATGTGGTATCCCCGAGTGCACCTGACACTCTTGGCAACCTTTGGCAAATTCGACGCAATCTTTTAACATAGCTGGCCAATATATTCCTTGTCGGAATAATAACCATTTCATCTTATGTCCAGCTTGATGTGCGTCACATGCCCCACTATGTATGTTCGACAAGGCTATGTACGCTTCAGCTTCGCTTAAACACTTCAGCAATATTCCTTCTGGAGTCTTCTTGAATAATTCATTTCCAAAAAGCACATAACTTAAAGCTCGATACTTGACTTTTCGTTCAACCAGTTGATTTGGGTTTTGTAAATACTCCCTGATAGGTTTCCTCCAATCTTCCACCCTTGAATCATCTATGTTAAAATTCTCAAAATTTTCTTCGTCAGCATATCCTAGCTTTATCGTCTCCAGATCTGATGGGGATAACCTAGTTGATACGACTCTTCCTCTTACTTCGATGGCTTTCTGCAGTTTCTCCTTTGACACCTTGTACCCAGAGGCGATTTGTGCCAAATCGTTTGCCTCCTGGTTTTCTATTCGAGGAATATGTCGAACTGTAACCATATCGAACTTCTTTAATAGTCGATTAGCTACTACGAAGTACATAATAACATTTTCTTTGTCACATTTGTACTCCTTGGTTATTTTCTTTATGACTAACTCAGAGTCTCCCATTATTTCGACTCTAGTTGCCCCCAATTCCAATAAAATTTCAAGTCCTGCTATTAAAGCTTCGTATTCAGCTTCATTATTCGAACACAATCCTTCAACTTTATACTTGAATTTTGTAGGAATTATTTTAGGAGAAATAATTAAAACTCCTACACCAGTTCCATTCTTATGACTAGAACCATCGAAATATAACTTCCATGGCTCTATTTCGACATAGTCCACAGACTCTTCATTTATGGCGTGGTCGACTATAAAATCAGCCACCACTTGTCCTTTAACAGCTTTTAATGGTAAGTATGTCAAGGAATATTCAGTTAATGATAAAGCCCATTTTCCAATTCGACTATGCAAATTTGGTTTAGATAACATGTGTTTTATTACGTCGAAATGGGAAGAAACATAAACATCAACTGGTTTTATATAGTGCTTTAACTTCATACATGAAAAGTATACACATAAACACAACTTTTCGATCACACTATATCTAGTTTCTGCATCATTTAAGACTCTACTGAGGTAATAAATGGCTCTTTCGACACCATTTTCATCCTCTTGGGCTAACATATTCTATAATGTCTTATCTGACGCGGCTATGTACAACCTCATACTTCTACTTCTACAAGGTGACATCAAAATAGGGGGGACGTGTCAAGTACTCCTTGATCTTGTCGAAGGCATCCTGTTGCTCTTGCCCCCATGCAAAGTCTTCCTTCTTCAGTCGAAGTAGAGGAGAGAAGGCTTGCGTCTTCCCACTAAGTTTGGAGATGAACCTTCTGAGAAAGTTAATCTTTCCAAGTAGAAACTACAACTCCTTCTTCGTTGATGGCGCTTTCGCTTTCATTATTGCCTTGGCCTTGTTTTGATTTATTTCGATCCCCTTCTTGTGGACCATAAAGCCTAGGAAGTCTCCCGCCTGCACACCAAACGTACATTTGAGAGGATTCATTTTTAGACCAAACTTCCTCATCCTTTCAAAGGACTTTCGAAGGTGGTCAATGTGACTTTCTCCTGAAACAGACTTAATAACAATGTCATCAATATAAATCTGCATAAAAGTCTCAATGAAATCGTGAAAAATCGAATTCATTGCTCGTTGATAAGTCGCCCCAGCATTTTTCAAGCCGAAAGGCATCACCACCCATTCATAGGTGCCTAAGGCTCCAGGACAACGAAATGCTGTCTTAAGGACATCCTCTTCTGCGATAAAAATCTGGTTATAACCAGAGTATCCATCAAGCATACTCAGGTATTCATGGCCTGCGGCAGAATCGACAAGCATTTCCGCCACTGGCATATGATATTCATCCTTTGGGGTAGCTGAATTCAAATCTCGAAAATCAATGCATACCCTTAGCTTTCCATTTTTCTTTATTACTGGAACTATGTTGGCAATCCATTCGACATACCTGGTCGTACAGATGAATTTACATTTTAGAAGCCTTTCGACCTCCTCTTTGATCTTCGACAGGATCTCTGGTGCAAAACGCCTTGGGGTTTGCTTCACAGGCTTCCTCCCAGGCATTATGGGCAGCTGCAATTCGACCAAACTCTTGTCTAGGCCAGGCATTTCATCATAGTCCCACGCGAAATAATCCGTAAATTCTTTCAACAGCTGGACTATTTCGACTTTGAGCTGGGGATCAACTTTTGCACTTATGTAAGTTGGCCTTTTCTCTGCCCCCAATCCCAAGTCGACTTCTTCAAGCGGATCCTGCGCCACCATCTTCATATCTGTTGACAATGGATCCTTCTCGAAGCCCAAAGGCTCATCGTCGTAAATAGTTTCAAGCCTTTGATGCTGCCATTCGCCCAACTCTCCGTCGAGCGTACTTTCATCAAAATCCTTGTGAGGACATTGCTGGTCGTCTTTGACCTGATTGGCTTCGACAGCCATGTACTTCACTTCGGCCTCTAGAGCCGCTGTGAGTTTATTCTCGGCTATATAAGCCGCGATCTTTTCGAGCGCTAGTGACTCACTCATTGTCACTGAACTCGCTACCCTAGCCAGTTGGTTGTATGTGTGCAGTTCCGAAGATGTGATTCGCCTCACCAACCACCTTCCTATCCCATTAGAATCCATGTGTGGGATGAAGGTATAACAAACAGAAAGCATTATCTGTTGTCGTCAAATCGAATGTGGCTGGACTGCATGGAGCAATATGGGCCAAGTTTCTGTCGAAACTTCGGCGATCAATGTGATTCACATCAGCTAGAAAATAGCTCTGATCAGCCTCTATGTTCTCCACTATTCCGTCAACGCGCCAGATTGTTATCCTCTAATGCATTGAGGAAGGAACGACCCCTATGCCGTGTATCCATTCTCTCCCCAAAAGGAGATTGTACTTTGCCTTTGAGGCTATCACCATGAACATCGTCGGCCTAGTAATTGTTCCGACTGTCAAATCTACCTGTATTACACCCATTATTGTTCCTACTTCTCCTTCATAGTTTGACAATACCATGTTATGGGGGCTTGGTGTCTGAATCGTCTTTGCCAATCTTTTTCAGCATGTTGTGCGGCATTAGATTTACTGCCGCCCCTCCAACGACTAGGATTTTATTTACCCCCACATTTCCCACCTTTCCTTTTATGAATAGAGGTTTAAGGTGGCTTCGCATGGAGTCGTCTGGCCTTTTAAAAAACGTGTTTTGCTCCTCAACGCATCCGTTATTCATTATATAGTAGCACACTGGTCTGTGCCTTGTGGTTTCACTTTCCATGACTTCCTCTTCCTCTTCGACCTCCATCACTTGATCATACTCCCTAGGGAGCACTAAGACTATGTTGCACATAACATCGAAGGACGCCTCTGATTCTGATTTGAAGCCATCAGTCATCTCGTCATCTCTATTTATATCTTCTTTCGACGACACTTGTTCAAGTACACTGCATTGTTTGTTGTCTATGGACTCCTCTTTCTGACTCACAGTTTGGACGTTGCTGCTAGTTTCTGCCTTGCTTTTCTCTGCAGCCTCCCTTTCCGCCCTTTTTCATCTTTGGAACCTCCTCCACTGAGATTTTGACATTGGGTTCTTACCCTTATAATTTTCTGAAGGGTAAGGCATTCTCTTGGGTTTCTCGCCTTCTTTCTTTCCTGTCAACGAGGAGCCCCTTTGGACCTCAAAGTTCTTCCATTTCTTCTGACCCTGAGCCTGACGAATTGGTTGGACCCACTTATCATCTGGGACTTTGTTTGTGGGTTTGAAGGTGTTTGGATACCTCCCTCCCACCTTTTGTTTATTTTAATCCCCCCTTCTAGGGTCGAATCTCTCTTTCCTTGCAGATGGTACTTCCCCCCAATTTCCTCTCCTTTTCGCCCTCTCGATTCCTTCCAAGTATTCTGCTTCCTTCTTATCGAAGACGGCACTGCAGCGAGGGCATAACATCACCTCAGATCTTTTCTTCTGGCATCTTTGAATAAGCTCTACCAAATTCTCTTCTTCTTTTGGATATGCCACCTTCTGGTATTCTTCTCGTCGACGCTCCTCTTCGACTTGCACTGGGACATTCTGGGATACTTCCACCATGTTCACATTGGCGTTTGGCTCAGTCGCAATGCTCAATTTGTTCATTCTCATGCTGAGGCCCTCATCAACCTCATGTTTCTTCTTAGCTAGGTCAAAATTTTCATGATCACTTTTTGTGTGTACTTTCAAAGGTAAGCCTTTGACATCATGTTGGCAGCAAAACTCGACCGCTTTCTCCTTAGGGTCTTCCTTTATTCTTTGAAGAATCCCTACAGCAACTGGTTTGCAGGAACCATCAGTAGTTCCTCTGTTGGTTTGGGTGAAGCTATCAGCAACTTCATCTTTGACTGTGTCGAAAACCTCAGCAGTTTCTGTCTTGATGTTGCTGAGGCCCTCAGTAGCCTTGTTGTTAATGTCACTGAAGCCTTCAGTAGCTTCATTGTTGATGCAGTTCTCTATAGTTCTTTCATCAAGGTGTTCAGTAACCTTGATCATCACCGACTGGTTTATGAAGTCACTGGAGACTTCTTCTGCATCACTCTCATCAGTGGGGATCTCAGTGATCTCCGCCATATTCACATTGTTGTCGAAGCCTTCAGTAGCCTCGATCATCTCAAAGCTGTAGTCAAAAACCCTCTGCCACCTGCATTGGATTAGAATCAATTTTCATCTGCGACTTTGATTTGTCGCCGAATTTGAGTCTTCCATCGCGAATTGCATTCTGCACCAAATCCCTGAAAAGGAAACATTGATACGTTTTATGACCCAAGAAATTATGGTACTTACAAAAACCTCTCTTCTTTTGTTGTTCTAGAGGAGGCTCTTTAGTACCAGGTGGCACTATCAGTTGGCCATCCTTGACTAATAAATCGAATATTTCGTCACACTTGGTAACGTCGAACGTATAAGTCCTTTTGGGGAACTTATCGTTCTTTTCAGACTCGACTGGGTCCTTCCCGTTCGACGTAGCCAAAACTTTACAAGCATATGGCGGACCCTGTTTTAGTTCTGCCAAATCGATTTCCTATTTGTCGAAATTTGGTGATTCACTTTCGTCCTCGTCCTGACACACTCCGACATAAGCCACTCTCTCTTTTTTATTCTTATTGGCTCTAGCTTTTTCAGCCTTTAGTCGTTCGACTTGTCTAACTCTATCAGCCAATTGGGCCATGTCTCTCAAATATTGTGTGTCTAATTTCTTTCTAATCGAATAATCAAGGCCACCTGCGGCTATTTCGACCAACTCATGTTCAGGCACTTGTGTGAAACATCTTGCCTTAAGTAACCTAAACCTATTCAAGTAATCATCAATTGGCTCAGAGAACTTCCTCTTAACGCTAGCCAATTCCTTCAAACTTATCTTTGTTTGTCCCATATAAAACTGTTCATGGAACAATCTCTTCAACTGGGTCCATGTATGGACTGAACCTACAAGCAAAGAGGTAAACCAAGTAAAAGCACTTTTCGTCAGAGAACTTGGAAAATATTTTATTTTCAAGTTCTCATTATGCGCTATTTCGCCTGCTTCAATCAAGTACCGGGCCACATGCTTGACTGTCGATTCGCTTGTGTCCCCTGAAAACTTAGTAAACTTGGGGACTTTCCATCTTAGGGGTAAATCTTCCTGCAATATATATTCAGATAATGGTGATGTGTAACTAGGCCTTTGAAGCCCTACATTTACCCCATTTCGAGCCATTATTCTTTCGACCATGGCTGCTAAATTATTTTCCGCTGGCATGTTATTACAACGCATTCGTTGCACAACATCATCAACATTTTGGTCCTTATTGACTAACACCCTCATAGGTCCTTGCTGAACATGAATTTTGACCCGGGGTGGTTCGACCACTACTTCTTGGTCTCCAGGGTTCGCTTGAGGAACATTTATTTGTCTTTGGTTTATAGTAGGTTCCTCTTCGACGGCTATCCTTGGGTTCTGGACTACCTGTTCTCTTTGAGTGGGTTGGGGGACGCCAAAGAAATCAGCAATACGCGTCATCTGCGCTGCTAATTATTGGTTATTTTGAGTGGTATTTTGAATCAATGGGTTAAATACGACCCCCATTTGTTGAGTCAACATTTGAACCATGTCATGGTTGCTCTCATCTATTTGTTGCCTAATCACTTGCTCAGAATTGTTAGTGATACTTGGCATATAGGTTTGATACCCTGTTGTCAAAGGCTGACTCATTCTTCCTATATGGTTTGCGCCAGATCCTGATCCTTGCAAAGGCGAAGTTACATGAATCATGGGATCTGTATATATTGGTGACGCGTTATGCAAACTTGCCATCATCGTAGTTGGCATTCCATATGGTTGATCTCGGTTTAATGGAGGCATCGTAAAACCAGACACAAAAGGTATGTACGTGCTTCCTGGAGGAGGAGGGGTCATTTGTTGCATTTGAGACCCCATAGTAGAAAAACTTGGCGCATTTTGAGGGATCGAATGCGCAGGCGTAGACCACGTCGTCGATGGCATAGCCTCTGATATATACACTGAGGCTGTATTGCCCCCTGTCGAAGGATCAGGCATTGGGTTATTGGTAGAATTTTGGTTATTAGGCGGATTTTGAGTCGCCATTGTCCTTACTCGTCTTCTTCTGGATCTTTCTTCGTTATTTACGGCAATCTTACCGCTCCTTAATTTCATACAACGAAACGAAGAAGACTACAAAGGGAAAATTTTAAAATAAAGGTTTAAAAATTGTCAAAACGCACAATGTCCCACTGGGCGTGCCAATTTGTTCGCCTTGAAATTTAGCAAACAACCTCTGGTCTCCTAATTTGTGAAATTAGTTTACTAACAGGACCGACCACACAAATCCTAGGACACAGTGCTTTAAAAATACTGACAATTTGAGTAAAACTCAAACCTTTTTATCATTGAATTCATTATTATTCTCAATATTTGTAATTTTCGACTGACTAAATAAATAAAACTTAGGCTTGATAAATGACTGGCGAAATGAAAGTAACTTGACAAGAATAAAATTTGCAGAATCTTAAAAGAGTATTGTAAATAAACTTAAATTTCATAAAGAATTGCAAGTAATAAACTGGTGTTTTTCTCAAACGTACATTTTCTCCATAATGACTCGTTTCTCTCACACGGTTACTTTGAGTAATTTGAGTAACTTGTACAAATTTGAAATGCACACACTTTTTTCATACTATGACTACCTATTTATATACAAACAAAATAACTGTCGATAACAGCTATTTCCCCTAAACGTGACAAATGGCGTCTTGCATGCTTCCTTGCTTGGGATATTCTCCACGCGTCTGATCTTTTAAAACTATATCTCCCTCTCAATTTTGAATTTCAAACCATCTGTCGAGATGCTTCTCCAAGCCAATCTGTTGAAAAATGAACTTCTTGATTACTTAGAAAAAATTCCAACAACTTGTTCTAATTTCCAAATTTTCGACTGACTCTTCAATTTAATAACAAATCCTGAGTCGAAATATTTCGACCAGCTCTTATTATTTTTGTTTTCTGATCAATCCATTGTGTGTCGAAAATAGCAGTCTACAGATGGCCATGAGTTACGCTTCAGATTTCGGATTTCGTCGTGAGGCGGTGAAATGCCTGGTGAACTGCGTTTTCAGGTTCTTCCAGGAAATGATGGACTCTGAGACGAAAATTTTGTACCATGTCATGGCACCCTACCTCAGAGTTGTGGGGAAGAGTCTGCACTTGATGGCGCCTCTGACGTTGCGGTAGTCGAGCATCGCATCTATGTTTTCGATGTGATCGTTTGGGTCTGTTGTGCCATCATAGGTTTCTAGACTTGGCAGTTTTTCCATCTTGACTTGGATGGGGGTTTCCATAATTGCTCGGGATAATGGACTGCGGGGGTCGTCTTTGTCGCTTGGGACTGGTGAGTGCGACGGGGAGGGGTCGTACCGAGGGCTTCTGCCGCAGTGTAACGAGTTTTTTGGTCGACCCCTTGGCTTGTCCAGTTGCCCGCCAGCTTTTCTCCTCTGGGTAATTATAGGATGTGGCCTTTCTAGCCGCGGGAGACATCTGGGTTGTTGCGGAGAGAGGTTTTGAGACTCCTCTCATTAGTGTCTTCGTGGGGGACAGTGTGGACGGGTTATTCGTCGTCGCGGGGAGAGGCTACGAGATTCAGACAGTGGGTGTCTCCGCGAGGGAGAGCGTGATCAGAGGTCTTTCTCCAGCATTCAAATTCGTTCATTTTGTTGGAAAATCATGAAGTTGGTCTGGTTGATTTCTGCAAACAGGGCCACTGTGGTAGGATCAGTGTCAGGTGGCACGGGAATTGGTTGAAAAACCCCCAGATTCTCAAAATGCTCGACGGCGTTGTAGGCTGCATTGTCGGAGGAGGGAGAGGCGGTGAGTTCATCCTTAGGGTCACCGTCTTCAACAATGTTCGTCACATTGTTGTTGTGGTCATCACCGACAATAAAGGTGGTGAAGGCAGTTTCGTGAACATTATCGTCGATGTGTTGATTGGCCATGATGATCGATAGGTTTTTGAAAGTTTTCTTTAGTCTTTAGGTTTTAGAGAAAGAAAAGACGAGGGAGCAAAGGTTTCTCACAGACGGAGTCACTAATCTTACCGAGATCAGAGATTCAATCAGCGGCCAGCAACAAATTGTGAGCTCAAAATTTGCTAGTGATAGAGAAGAAGAGGGGTGTACCTGCAAGGCACTCTGATGCCAAAATAAGGTTCAGAGTGAAGAGAAAAGGTAAGTACAGAGTAGTGAGAATAAATTCATAATACCTGACCCTCATGTGGAGGAGGGTATTTATAGAGCCCACAGCACGTGGTCTATAACGCCCCATTTTCCTTTTTATTTTATTTGCAAATAATTGTGAATTGTTGTGATTGATGGTGTGTTTTGTTGGACTCGTTATATTTCATGTACCCGTAGTAAGGGGTAGTGGCCTTACGAGATAAGTCTTAGGGGTAGTAGGGGTGTACGACCAAAAGCGTAGAGATTGGTGGTGTGGTGAGTTAAACTAATTAAATGATATTAGTTAATATTTAGTTAATTTTAATATTAGGTGAATATTAAGTTAATTAAATAATTGGTGGAAATCATTATTATTATTATTTCATTAGTTGGATTGGGTGATAATAATAATGATAATATAATGAAATAAAATAAATGGAATATTAGATGTGTAGAGATTTGAAGGGCGAGATAGTAATTGTATGAGGATGAGTGAGGGTAAATGAGGTAAACCATAGTTAGGGGTTTTATGAAGAGAATTAGAGAATAAGGAGATCAGTTTTCATTCTACGAAGAATTGAGAAGAGAAAGAAAGAAAGAGGCTAGGGCAACAAGAGGGGAGAACTCCATTAGAGAAAGGGAAATCTCATCAAATCCAAGGTAAGGGTGGGAATTCTTTAATCTCTCAAGGGTTGGATGATGTTTGTATTTGGGTAGAAATCATTAGGTTGAATTCATGTGAATGTTGGAGGTTTGTTGATAGGTTCTAATGAGTTAGGATGTTGAATTTTACTCATGATGTTGTCTATAAAATAATGCATGTGATTGTTGCTGAATATTACTGAGATTTGTTATGATTTTAGTGCACTATGAGGACTGTTTTAGGGAGGAAATTGGGTATGGTGTAGCAGAAAGTGGGATTGCAGAAACTCTGCTACGCGCTCGTAGCGCCGGGCGACGAAATCGTAGCGTCGGGTGGTGCTGTGTCGGGCGGTGAGCAAGAGGCATAGCATGGAACGCTCCTGGTTTGGTTGAAAATTGAGGGAGGGGCTACACCCGTGCGCCGTCAGGTTATGCGAAGAGGCGTAGCAATGCTGTGTCGGGCGGTGACCAGGAAGGGTTGTAGGAAATGCTACTAGAAGTGTTAAAATTGAGGGGGGGAGAGCTACTCCTGTGCGCCGTCGAGCGGTGCAATGAGGCGCATCAATGCTACTGCTATGTCGGGCTGTGCGAAGAGGCGCAGTAATGCCGCTGCGCGATTTTTATTGTTTCTTCGCTGTTTTCTTGTTGTTTCGCGTGGTTTCCTGTTACTTCGTTGATGATTTCTTTAAATGATGTATTTTGGAAGATTGTCATGAATATGCACGTTCGAATATGTGTATGTGTGTTGTTGTGAAATAGTGAGTGAGTAATGATGATATGCTATGTTTATGCATTGTTTCGTTGTTGCATGTTGTCGTTGAAGGTGCATAGCATGATGCATGAGTCGAGGGATGACGTGTTCCCATGTGGGGTGTGAGCATCTATCCGGATTCCTTTTAATGGAGTCGATGTTGTTGTTGTTGTTGAGGTGATTGTGTGCCCATGTGGGGTGTGAGCAATCACGATTGTCGTGTGCCCATGCGAGGTGTGAGCGACTAGATAGACGTTCTGACGGGAATTGTGATCATGAAACAGGGATCGAAATTGGTACCACATGCATTGATTCTAGTTGGTGTCTCATTGGATTACTCTTGTTAGTTGTGTTGCATTATGTTTTGATTGATGATCTGTGGTTGTGTTGAGGTGTGTGATTCTTGTTGGTAGTTGTGATATGGCTGAATGACTTGGTGATTTATGCTTTTATATTTATATCATCTTCTTCTTTTGTTGATTTGAGAATCTCACCCCTTCTGTTTAAATGTTGCCTCTACGTGGGTAACGTGCAGATATTCCGCTGTAGGAGCTCAGGTGTGAGTGGAAGTTGAAGTCTTCAGTTTATTCTTTTAGTTTGGCGTCAACTCTGATATGTAACACTGGGAGTCGGGAATGCTTTTATATGGTTTTATTTGTTGAAGAATTATTAGTTGTTTTTCTGATATGAAATCTAGTTTCGTTAGTTAATTGAAATCGTTATATTTTGTTGATTGAAATGAATAATTTTCCGCTGCATAATAAAGGTTATTTTGTTGGATTAAAATTGTGTGATTTCCGAAAATGTCATTTATATGTTACATGTCTATTTATGAGCAAATGATAAGTTGGAAGTATACATCCTTTATTTTTGTTTTGTATTGTTTTACTCTGATTATTTTAATTAAATAACGAGGGGAAATTTAGGGTGTTACATGGTCTTCATCCTGGGTCAACTGTTAGGACCACAACAGATGACTGCTATGATCCTACATGAAAGTAGGGAATACCAGCACGTGGTATTCATCCTAGGTCAACTGCCCCACGAACTCTGAGAAGTGGATGACTTATTCTCGAGGACAAAAGCACCCCGCGAATGGCGTGGGTTCAGTTGGTGATGTGTTCTCGCGTGATGAGCATATGGAGAACGTGGCCTCCAACGGCTATGGAGGATTGGGCCTGTGTATGACCCTCCTCGACGTGGAGCTAGACAGGGCTGTGACCGATGGTGGGTCAGCCCCAGACCTAGTCCAAAACACCACTAAAATGTTGTTTGAAATGTTATATCACTGAAATGTTCATAGAACTCAAACTGTTACCATATACGCTTCATCATAACTCAAACTGTTTAATTGTGGTATTACTTCTCTATGAGTCCGTATATAACTTAAAATGTTATTTTATTCCATATATGTTTAATTATAAGTTTTTATTTCTTCTCATTCTTGCTTTTATTCATAAGGAAATGAATTAAAGGGAAAAATGTTAGTTTTTTTTATTAGTGTGCTCGACGGGATTTCTTTGTGATTTTTTTGATTTTTTTATTGTTTTGTGATTAGCATTTTTTTTATTTTTTTGTGATAAATTACAAAATTAGTGAAATGAAATAAATTTTAAAACAAATTAACCCAAATAAAAGAAAAAACCTACAAACTAAAACAACCAATAATAAAATGACCTTTTGTAGTTTTGGTATATTTCTATTTTTTTTTATTTTTAATTAAAAATTCTAATAAAAAGTAAAGAGATATATTTTATTTTTATTTTTTTAAGATCTAAATACCATGTTAAAACAATTATAATAATAAATTTTCAAACTACTAAAAAAATAAGATCAAACTCTAATGAGCATGTGATTTCATAATAAAAACAAATGTAAAGTAAAAGGCAATACATATAGTTTAAAATCTTATACAAAAAATAGTGATAGAATGAAGAAAAAAAAAGTAAAGATGAAGATTTAGGATCAGACTGACGTGCATATTATCATAATTCAGTAGAACTAGTGCTTCTATCAGTGTTATTATCAGCATTTCTCAAAAATTTATATATTCTAAACGATTTCAAAATTAAAAATGAAAAAATAAATAAGACCGGATAATATCGATATGATTCTGATAATAATAACATAGATATTGTGAAACTCATTCAAAGTAGGAGAATTCGTATGTTGTGACGAGGAAACAGAAACTCATTCAAAGTATGATGTTGCAAGAATCCTGATTAAAACAAAATATACTAGCAACTTGAACGAGGTGATCAACATTCAAATCAATAGTATGTTGTTATGTATTAAGATGCTAGAGGACAATCATAGTCCAAAGAGAATCATACTACAAGATAAAAAAGGAAGAACAAATTGATTCAGAGGAGTCATTTATGGAGGACACAGAGGAAGAATCGGAAGAAGATGAGGATGAAAATGACGATGCTTCCATTGAAGGAGAAGATAGGGGAGAAGAAGATGAAGAAACCAATAGACAAAGCCATACTCAGGGGGAAGAAGAAGTTGTCACGAAGGCGTCAGAACTAGGCATGATTAACAAGGTTGATAGCATGGAAAAGCAGGTATGTAGGCATCATCACCCTGTCCCCTTGGAAAATGTCCAAGAAGAGGAAAAGTCTTCTCAAAAGGTAACTTTTGGAAGTTGTGGAGAAAGGCGTCAGATTGAGGAGTCAGAAAAAAGACAGGAGAAATTTAATGTTGAAGAGCCAAAAGAAGGGCAGATGGGACATGATAAGGGAACTAAGAGTGATAGGGATGGTAGTGGATCTGATGAGTACAGAAAGAAGATGTGGGCGGGAGAATTTGAACTATAACCTAATTAGCAACAACATGGACTTTGACCTAAAATGTTGCTCTGATATAAACAAAGAATGGGAAGGGCCCAACTCCATTGTACATTACATTTGAGATACAATTGGGCCATCTGGTGTAAAGCTTAGCAGAAAAAAGAAGTCCTTGCCTGAAATTTATGAGAATATGCAAATACCTTATGCACTATCTTACTACTCAGCCCTGTTACACTCCTCTATCTTAAGAAAGCCAGTCAATCCATCAAATGATTCTATAGAAGCTCCCAGTTTTTCATTCGAAACAGAAGAGAGTAGTTCAAAATACTCAGGGGGATCTTTGTTGTGGTTCGATTTTAGATAATGATGTGGCCACAGGAAATGAGAGGATCAAGAGGAATCATGAGGATGTCCCTAAGAAGGTTTGGGCCTTATTGAAGGATATGGGATTAGAAGGTGAAGAAGATGATGAGGTTCTTGAAAGCAAGATTAGAAATTTAGAAAGAAGCGATATAGCCAGATACCAGAACTTGAGGGAGGCATACTTAATAATTCCATGAATATGTTTAGCTTAAACATACGAGGGTGTAACTCTATTATTAAAAAAAAAAGAGTTAAACAGCTGATAGAGAAGGAGAAAATGGAATATTTTATGCTACAAGAAACAAAAGTTCAACATATGGATGATAACTTTGCTAAGAGCATTTGGGTAGGAGGAGATTTAGATTGGTCGGCATCAAACTCAAATGGACAATCATGAGGTATGATTTCATTATGGAACAAAACATCTTTCACTGCTGTATTTAGTTTTTCTGGTCCAGGTTTTTTAGGTGTACATGGAATATGTAATCATAAGGTATTATATATAGTGAATATATACTCTTCATGTATTCTACATGAGAAAAGGAGATTATGGGAGGAATTAATCAGATTGAAATCTAAGTTTTCTAATGGGGAGTGGATCATAGGAGGGGATTTCAATGCTATAAAGAATAAAGAAGAAAGGAAGGTCTATGGATCAATCAAAGTTGTCGATATGGAGGAATTTAGAACATTTATTAAAGTTATGGAGTTAATTGACTTACCTGTAGTGGGAAATATATACATATGGTTTAATTCAAATGGATCATGTAAGAGCAGACTGGATAAATTTTTGATATCAGATGAATTATGTAGAATTTGGAAAGCTACTCATCAGAAGGTGGGAAAGAGGGATGTTTCTGATCATAGACATGTCTCTTTGGTCTTAAACGATAGGAATTGGGGACCCAAGCCATTCAAAATCATTAATGCTTGGATGGAACACCCTGATTTTTTTAACTTTGTGAAAGATGTTTGGGATTCATGCCATCCAAAAGGAGATGCTTTTAATATTCTTTCAAAAATTGAAGTTTCTTAAAACAAAATTGAAGTGGCGGAACATTAATGTTTTTGGGATTTTGGATCTCAAAGTAGAGGAAGACATAGAGAAACTTAATTCCTTAGAAGATGAGATGGCTGAGTGGGATTCTGAGATACCTGACAGAATTTTGAAGGCGATAAGTGAATCAATAAAAGGCATGTGGAAGAAGATGTACTTTAAAGAAAGCTTGTTATTTCAAAAGGCTAGGACAAAGTGGATTGTGGAGGGAGACAATAACTCAAAATTCTTCCATTCAGTCATTAATGCAAGAAGGAGAGTTAACAAGATTTCAGCCTTGAACTTAGGATTAGATGAACAAGTGAAGGTGGAATCAATAAAACAACATATTCATGATCACTATGAAGACAAATACAAGGACAAGATGAGGGGAGGATTTCATCTGGAACTAAATGATTTAGAGAAACTAAATGATGAGGATAATAGAATGCTATCAGAACCTTTTTCTATTGAAGAGATCCAAGAAGCAATTTACTCTTGTGATGGCAATAAAAGCCCTGGTCCAGACGGGCTCAACATAAAATTCATACAGAAAACCTGGGAGATTCTAGGAGGAGACATAGTCAACTGCATCACAGAATTTCAAAAGAAAGCAGTGCTTCCAAAGTCATTTTTCTCATCATTCTTTGACTTCATACCCAAGAAAGATAACCCTAAATCTTTAAATGAATATAGACCAATTGCATTAATTGGTTGCATTCATAAGATCCTTTCAAAAATTCCGGCAAGGAGACTGAGCAGGGTCATTGGGAAACTAGTATCTTATTCTCAAACTGCTTTTATACCTGGTAGACAACTACTTGACAGAGTCCTGGTAGCAAATGAAGTTTATGATTACTTGATGAAGAGGAAGAAAAGAGGGTACATGTTCAAAGTAGATTTTACACAAGCTTATGATTGTGTAAATTGGAGTTTTATGATCAAAATCTTGGAAGCCATGAAATTTAGTCAGATTTGGATAGAGTGGATCAAAGAATTAGTTTGTAATAGTTATGCTTCTGTTCTTGTGAATGGAAGCTCCTCCAAAGATTTCAAAATTTTAAGGGAACTCGAATAAGGAGATCCTCTATCTCCTTTTCTTTTTGTCCTAATAACAGAAAACCTGGCAATGGTGGTGAGGAATGCTATAAACAACAACTTATTCAGAGGTATAAAATTGGATGAGGAAACAGTTGTCAGTCTCCTTCAATTTGTAGATGATACAATGATATTTTGTGATGATGCTTTGACCAATATGTGGACTATCAAGACAATATTGAGAGCTTTTGAAATAGTCCCTGGACTGAAGATAAACTACATCAAAAGTAACTTGTTTGGTGTGGGAATAGAGAACAATATGTTGGAAGCAGCTTCAGACTTTTTGGCGTGCAAAATTGGGAAATTCCCTTTCAAATTCTTAGGATTGACTGTTGGAGGGAGATAAGAGACAACACCATTTTGGAAATCAGTCTTAGATACAATCAAAGCTAGATTGTCACTTTATAGAGGAAGACTACTTTCTATTGGAGGAAGGGTAACACTAATAAATTTTGTTATCACTAACCTGCCGGTGCATTTCCTATCGTTTTTTATGGCTCCAACAAGAATTATAAAGGAAATAAAGGCAATCCAAAGAAAGTTTCTTTGGGCTGGAGACTAGGACAAAAGATGTATCTCACGGGTGAAGTGGTCAAAGGTTTGCAAACCAAGAAACCAAGGTGGTTTAGGAATTAAAGACGTGACTTTGTTCAACCGAGCCTTAGTTGCAAAATGGATTTGGAGATTGGAATATGAGAAAGATGCGGTATGGAGTGGAGTCATCAAGGCTAAATATGGTGGGGATCCTCAGCAACTTAGTATATTACATATCAACAACAATCCAAGGCTAGAATCAAGGTGGTGGAAAGACCTCAGGTGACTTGCAAGATCATCAAATGATAAGGGCATCTACAATTTGTTAACATGGAAGGTAGGTAAAGGAGATAAGACAATATTCTGGCAATCTAGATGGGTTGGAGGAAAAACTCTTAAGCTATAATATCCTGACCTTTATAATGCCACTGTTGATCAAAATGTTTTAATTAAGGATTGTGGAGATTGGGTAGAAAATGAATGGAAGTGGGATCTATTAGGTAAGAATGTGATTCAGAATGAAACAGAAGGTGGACAAGGAGCATAACTATTGTGTCTAATGGAAGAATTAAAACTAAATGGACAAGAAGAAGACATAGTTGTTAGGCCAAGAGGTCCTGATAATAAATTTAGTGTAAAGGCTTGTTACATGCGAATGATTCAAAGAAAGGAGGAGAAAGAATTAAGCCATAATCTTGGAGAAGCATTGGACTATCTATGGAAGATTAGAGCTCCTCTCAAAGTGAAGATCTTTGGCTGGAGATTATTACTTAATAGGTTGCCAACCAGAAAAAATTTAGCAGATAGAGGCATCATAACAGATCCACATCATCCGGCTTGCGTGTTTTGTTTCCAAGATAATGAAGACATAACTCATGTTTTCTTAACTTGCAGGAAAACTGCCATATTTTGGAGAGAGATAGAAACTTGGCTGGACACGAAATTTCCTTGTGTAGATAACTGTAGTGATTCATTAGTACAATGGTCTCGAATTCATGGAAAAGGCAAGATCTTATCATATTTATGGTTGGTGAGATGCTAGAACATTTGGAGATATAGGAATCAAATTCTGTTCAACGATGCATTTATGGAACCGAAGGAAATCTTTCACTTTGTAATCAACACTTCTTGGACTTGGAATATATTGAACAACAACAACAAAAGGAGAGGCGATTTTAATGCTTGGTACAAGAGGCCTATAGATATGTTATAGGAGATCTATGAACATAGTGGGAGTTTTACACTCAATCCTAATTAGAACTCTGTGTAGTTAGAATTTATTGGATTTGAAATTGTAACAGAATTTGGGTCTCTGCATAATGTCTGAAAATGCAGTGCCCTTGTATTTCTACTGATCCTTGCATTAAGCAGGTTCTGGTTATTGGCTAGTTAAAGCCATTAATACTATTGATTATTAAAAAAAACATAGATATTGTGAATTGTATCAATGATGAATGTGGGGATTGAAGGTGGTGGTACAACTGATGAGGGAGCAGAGTGTTTATTTCTTATTTTAGTGGTTTTTTTGTGGTATTGAGTAAAAAAGAAGGGATTGATACTGTGTGTATTGGACTCTTTGAAAATTTGTGTTTATAAGAATGTATATATTATGAAGAAAAAAAAAGATTCCAATTTATATTGTTAGGAATTAGGTTAAGAAATAATTAGAATTTAAATGTGATTATTATGAAATCAGGGATAAAATAATTTTTTTGATGTGGATAGATTTTAACCAAAAATAAAAGATTTTATGCACAAAATAGAATATTTAATTTTTTATGATTTTTTAAATTAAAATAAATTTGCTAAAATATTAATTAAATAAAAAATTTAAAACTAAAAATTAATTTAAAAACAAAAAAAAACAAAAAAAGGATATTTAAAATCCAAAAAAAAAAAGAATATTAACCTTTTTTTGGTTTTTTGACTTTTTAGCAAAATAACAAAATAAAAGGAACCCTATGCTTAACATCCTTACCATAATCCCAACTAAGCTAACTAACTAATTCGAAATGATTTTTTTTTTTAAATTATAAAAAAGGAACCAGGGAAAAATTAGGATACGACACCACTCTAATAGTCGGTTAATCAGGGGCACATGGCTTCAAGAGTCATAATTTTAGGGCAATTTATCTCGAGGACATCTAATGACAAGACTACTTCAAAACTCATTTGTGGAAAACTTCTTCAAAGACCCAACGGACTGGGGCAAAATGAGTTGCCCCAATTTAGGGGTATGGCAACTGCACCTATTTAATCTTCTTGGAATTGAATGCGTGAATGGCAACAACTTTTCGGGTATTCAAGATAAAAGATGATTAAATACAAGAATATCCAAAATTTTGTCTGTTGAGAATGAGATGGATGTAGTGTAAGGAAGGTAAGTGTATTATTGAGGATTTATTTACTGGGGATATGGAATAGAGGACAAGCCTTTTGTATGTTTTTTTGCTGGGGATTGATTGAAATGCTCCGTTAAGGAAATAGATAAGTCGCAAAAAGATGTTTTATATGCATGATGTATGCAATGTATGATTGATTTTTCATGATGCGTGAGATTATGCATGTTATACAATAATGCAGATTGCTAGGTGAAAATAGTGACTCGTATTGACAAAGATGGTCTCTAGTTTTGGTTTTTGGTATGTTGGTGATTCTTCGACATTAGATAACTGAATCATGGAACCCGCAAGTTGATTAAGAGAGTTTCGAGATGCCACTACTATTGGAGATTTAAATTTGATCCTTTTGAGAGGGATGTCTAATAAACGGAAGATCTTCATCGACTCGTTGGTTGGAAACAACACAGTTGTTGAAAACCAATCATCAACACAGATGTTGGAAAAAAGATCAACAACACAGACTTTGGAAAAGGATCACCAACACAGAGGTTGGAAAAATATCAACAACCATGAAGGTTGGAAAAAGACCAACAACACAGAGGTTGGAAAAAAGATCAACAACACAGAGGTTGGAAAAAGATCAACAACCATGGAGGTTGGAAAAAGATCACCAACCCGAATGTTGGAAAGAGTTCACCATGGAGGTTGGAAAAAGGTCATCAACCATGGAGGTTGGAAAAAGGACCAACAACATAAATGTTGAAATAAGATCAACAACCATGGAGGTTTGAAAAAGATCATCAACCATGAAGGTTAGAAAAAGGACCAAAAACACGAATGTTTGAATAAGATCAACAACCACAGAGGTTTGAAAAAGATCATACACCATGGAGGTTGGAAAAAGATAAAAAACTTTGGAGGTCGGAAAAATATCATCAACTAGAGAGGTTGAAAAAAGATCCACAACCATGGAGGTTGGAAAAAAGATCATCAACCATGGAGGTTAGAAAAAGATCATCAACCATGGAGGTTGAAAAAATATCAACAACCATGGAGGTTGGAAGAAGATCATCAACCATGGAGGTTGGAAAAATGACCAACAACACGAATGTTAGAAAAAAATAAATAGCACGGATGTTGGAAACAAAAACTAACAACTAAAAGCTCAAATGAATGACAATGTTTTGATGGTGAGACATTAAAAGGGATAATTGTCAAAACATCAGATGGTAAGTAAATTGGACGAGTTATTCAAGAGGATTTACTGGAGAAAAACCTGCTAAAGAAAAACTTCAAAAGAAAACACTATGGGGATATCAACTAGAAGTTCCTCGTGGATAATATTCTTTTCGAAGAAATACCACCATTTTAACTAAGAATTAATCTGTCGGAAGTATACCAGTTACAAGATAGATGTTTATCGTGATAGAGTTTTGGAAAATATTTCTTGGGTTATGAGGCTTTATGATGTCGTACGAATGCGGTGATATCTGAGTGAATCGACATGATTAATGCATGGCAATGATCTATGCATGCTTTGTCGTTAGAACGAAGCGACCTGACTTATGCATGATAATGATTTATGCATGGTTCACCAAATGCTCAAGTGGTTGAAGATGGAAAATTTGAGGCTAGGATAAGGGTTATAAAGACATGATTCCCTGACACCAATGGTTGTTGATGCACTTTTGCACTTGACTAAGTAACTTGAATCGTGGAGAGAACTTGCACCTTTATAGCCTATCTCTGCCCAGTCTGTTGGGTATCTGCATGGATTGCCCTAGTCACAAGTTATGAAGCACCCTTGTCATAGGATGATCTTAATCTGACTTGCCCCAGTGTCTTGAAATTATATTCCCCTAACTAACCATCTTTTTGAGGGATTTGTCGAATCTCGACGTGATTGCCCTAGATTGACCGAATCTTGAAGCGACATGCCCTTTTTCTCAACAGACTTTTCAGGCACTTTGCCCCTCAGTCTGATCCAACTTCTCATTGTGGAAAATCTTTGATGTCAAGTTTTTATTCACGAATAATTTTTTTTAATGATAATTTCAATGCTATGTGTATGTCAGTTTTGAAATCCAAGCATGTTCAGTGAGATGATGTTGTGACATACAATGAATGAATCACTGGTTAGAATGCCATATCGATACTAACACAAATGATAAGTAAATCTTTAGGAGTAAGCTTTAACGGGACCTTGCCGTAGTATGATTTTGAAATAAACATTGCTTCAATTAGGTCTTTTAAGGGCTGTAATGTGACATGGTTCACAGTTTCAGGAAAAAAAAGTTTTGACATAAAAATTTAATTTTAACCAACCCATTCTCCTTGATGTTCTCTAGTCATACGTTCAGCTAGTTCGACACAAGCGTTCATTTTTCAAAAGGATTTTGAATTGTAGAGGTGATGATAAAGGAACCAACGAGATTTTCAGAGTGGCAGTTGTCGACCTTTTGTTTTTTACTTGTGGTCACACGAATTTGTTCTTGTTGAGGATTTTTCTTATGATTCTTCTTTTCCCTCTTTTTGTTTTTCCTAATTTTTGTCTGGACTGATTTTTTCGAATTTGCAGTCCAACATGTTGCCCTAATGTTTGCCTAAGTCACTCGTTTTCGAGTTTTGGACTTAGCCGACTCTTTCTTTTTTAATTTCTTATTTTTTTGTTAGAACAAATCATGTGACATTTATTCCTTGGTTTGTTGAAAGAGTTGTGACTGTCTCGTTCCTTTTGTTGGTTAGGGACAACCATTGTGAATTTGTGATTTTCTACTTCTTCTGTGGGATAAGATGTGTTTGATCCTCAGATGGGATACTATTCTTTTCCGTTTTGAAATTTGAACGAATGGTCAAACTAACTGAAGACTACTCTGCCCCTGGTTAAGATTGAAGGTTTTTGCGGATAGAAAAGAAACACATACTTCTAGCCTCAAAGGGGTTGACTAGGGATCATCTTCCTTATACCTCCGGTGTTTAGAAATTAAAACAATGCTTTACATTGTCAGCAAGGTATTATTCAAAATCGTGTATTTTGATTTCATCATTCTCTGAACTTTGCTTTAACAAAAGTTTGATACCGATGAATAAAATACAAGTGAACACTAATGGATTGATTTGAAAAATGATTGAGCAATATAGTTATCAGCTGGCATGATTAGCCTTTGTTCAAAGGTCCGACGTATACATGATAATCTAGGTATGTATGGTTTTGGTTTCCTGCATAAACTCAATATCCCCTCGCAAGTAGGTACTAGTCTTCAAAGAATGAGGTCCTTAAAAACGTCCCTAGAGTCATAGACCCATTTTGAGATACCATTGTCTGGAACGAATGATTCGTCAAACTGTGATGCTCCCAAAAGGATATAGTCTAGGTGTGGCATCTTGTGTTGAACCTGATCAAGGAATAACACCAAGTAGGTCAACACGAATCTTTCCACATTAGTGTGTATACTCAGGCTCGGGTATAAAGTTTTTCTCTCATGTATCATCATAAAGCCCATCCCACAACAGAGAGCATAACAGATATCTAGAATATAATGAATATTTAACGCAATAAAGAATGCAATAAATAACATAAAGATAAAGCAAGCAAAGCGTAAATATAAACACCCAAACAAACATGAAAACAAACAAAACTAGGCTAGACTCTCTCTTGCAGGAGAAATTAAATCCCCAGCAAAGTCGTCAGTTATGGCGAAAAATACCTGAGTGCATCGCACGTTCGATGATACAAAAGAGTCAAAACCAGACTTTATTTATTCCAAAAGGAAAGGGAAAATATCAATAAAACCCAAGGGGAAGAGAAACAGGTAAGGGAGTCGGTTATGCAAGGGGAAAGTACTAGTATCCCTCACATCCATTGTACTCAACAGGAACGGTTTTGATTGTTCTTTGCGCTAATGAATTTTATTATCTAAAGGTTACTTGTAGAAGGGGGAAAATGGTTTATAATTAATGTGCTTGCCAAGGATTTGCACCCTCATGCCTACGTATTTTCATAGTGCATTGAGAAAATCAGAGCTCCGTGGTTCATGGAACCAAGGGCACAAATAAAAGTGTTGTTTAAACCCAATAAATTATAAATGTGAGAGAAGTGGTGTTTAAACCAAATAAGTGATAAAGGTTGAGTTTAAACCAAGAAGGAGATAGAAGTGATGTTTACAGGTAATAAAGGTGATATAAGTCTTGTTTAAACCAAAGAAGTGATAAAGGTGGTGTTTAAACCAAGCAGGAAATAGAAGTGGTGTTTAAACCAAAGAAGTGGTATTTAAACCGAAAGAGTGGTGTTTAAACCGAAAGATTCGTGTTTAAACCAAAAGAGTCGTGTTTAAACCAAAAGAGTGATGTTTAAACTGGAAAGAAAAAGAAAGTGGTGTTTAAACCAAATAAGGTAAGAGTGGTGTTTAAACCAAGAGAAAGAAGTTGTGTTTAAACCAAACAGTGTGGTACAGAATTGAGTATTATAGATGTGAATCGTTGCACTGTTGTCTGTTACCTATGAGGAAAAAGACTTGACCGTTATTTGACTTGAATTACACTAAAGTCTATTAACGAAGGCAGATACTTTGAATGATTGGGGCCTACGTCCCATATTCAAAGATACTCAGAACAAGGATATGAATAATCCCTTTCATCCTACTCCATTGCTTAAGGCTCGTGGCGCACAATTCGTATCGTAACTAATAAGTGTTGAAGAAGAATCTTTTTGTTGTGCTTGAAGGATGAAGTAGCGATGCATTTTTGATGTTCAGAGTCTTCACAACCTTGAGTATGAAACTTGACATGAATTTTACTTGAGAGATCCAGTGTAGTGCCACTGTAGAGAGCTACTCCCATCAAGTGACCAAGAGGCTTATAATCACTTGACTGAATAAGGGAAGCAGATAAGTATAAAGTGATTAATTTGTCAAAGAAGACTTCGATCAACTCATCAATCTGAGATATGATCAGGATATACAAACATGAGGATTTTAGTAAGGACTAGAATCATAAAGAAATTAATGGAATTTGATTAATTCTAATACATATCTAAGCAATCCTAATGAGCATTCAACATACATTAATATTTTTGAGAAATTTTCAATTAAGAAATGGATTATGAATATGAAAAGATTACAAATAGAGATACTGCAAAGGATATTTTTGACTCGTTGAGAATGACACATGAAGGCAATACTCAAGTCAAGGAAACTAAAGATCTGACATTTGTCCAGAAATATGAGGCCTTCAAAATGGAAGATGACAAAACTATTGAGACTACATTCTCAAGGTTTCAAACCTTAGTAGCAGGACTTAAAGTTCTGGACAAAGGTTACTCTACAGCAGATTGTGTCAAAAAGATTATAAGAAGCCTTCTCAAGAAATGGAGACCAATGGTTACTTCACTAAAGCTATCCAAGGATCTGAACTCCATAAGCCTTGAAGAATTGGTCAGCTCACTCAGAAGTCATGAAATAGAATTAGAGGACGATGAGCCTAATAAAAGGAAATTTTGTCGCTATAAGATCTAGATTAAAAAGAAACAAGTCAGAAAAGAACAAGGCCTTCCAAGCTGAGGAAGAAATAGAAGATTCTGAAGAAGAAGATTATGATGACGAAGAAGAATTGTCCATTCTCTCCAAAAGAATCAAACAACTCTAGAAGAAAAGACAAAACAACTTCTGAAGGTCCAGAAACATAGGTGATCGTCCAGATTCATCTTCAAGAAGAAAAACAAGCAAAGAAGTAACATGCTATAAATGCAAGGAGCCAAGACACTATAGAAATATATGTCCTAAGCTTAAGAAAGAAAGCTCCAGAAAAGAAAGCTTCAAGAAAGATGTGTTCAAAGGCAAGAAGAAATGTCTCATGGCAACATGGGATGACTCTGACTCTGAAGCATCAAAATCTAATTCTGAAGAGAAGCATGCCAACGTATTGCTCATGGCTACCACATTTAAAGGAAACACAACTAAAACAAAGTTTGACTCAGAAGAGGTATTTTCTGAATTTTCTCATGCTAATTTAGAACCATGTCTGTTAGAATCTCTGAATAGGTAATAGAAACTTCAACGCAAATTCAAGGACCTAAAAAAGGCTCATGAATCTGAAGTTGAAGAGTGTGTTAAGCTAGAGAAAAAAATTTTAAACAAAAAGATAACAACTTTGTTTTGGAAAAAATAAAATGCTTTTCTTAACAAAAATGTATAAAAAATGAAGCAACTCTTTCTAAAGCTTTTCCATCTTCTGAAACCATCTTATATAAATATGATAAGGCACTTCAGAAATTCTTGAACAATAACATAGATGGAAGTTGAATGGCTTTCATGATCTATAGTGTTAGTCATAATGGAAAGAGAGGAATTTATTATGATTTTGACAATGATGATTAGATCCCACTTCAAGAAAACAAAACAAAATCTTCCTTCTCTTATCACTATACACCAGCACAGACACAAAAATTTAATGTTGCACGAAAACCCAAGGTTGTCAGAAACTCTGGGAAAACTAATCAAAGAGGACCCAAAAGATTATGGGTACCAAAATATAAAATAGTATATATTGCAGATATCATATGCAGTAGAGTTAAAACACCAGTCATGGTACCTGGACTCTGGATGCTCACGACACATGACGGAAAGAAATTATATATTCCAAAGCATGGAACTTATAGATTTTGGGTATGTAGGTTTCGGAAGAAACCAGAAAGGAAGAATCAAAGGATCTGGAACAGTTGGTAACAAATCTCTTCCTTCTATATCTAATGTACTTTATATTGAGGGTCTAATGCATAATTTTTTATCCATAAGTCAATTAAGTGATAACGATTATGACATTATCTTTATTAAAAAAATATGCAAGGCTATTAGTCAGAAAGATGGCACAGTTCTCTTCATTGGAAAGAGGAAAAACAACATTTACAAGATAAAGCTTTCTGATCTTAAACACCAAGATGTTAAATGCTTAATGTGTGTTAACGAAGAGTAATGGGTGTGGCATAGACGCTTGGGTCATATTGGCATGAGGAGGATTTCTCGGCTAAATAAATTTGAGTTACTCAGAGGCCTTCCTAAGCTGAAGTTTACTTCAGATGCTCTCTGTGAAGCATGTTATAAAGGCAAGTATTCAAAAACATCTTTCAAATCTAAAAATGTTGTTTTTACCTCCAGACCTTTGGAGCTTCTACACTTTGACTTGTTTGGTCCTGTAAAAATAGCGCCAATTAATGGTAAGAAGTATGGACTTGTAATCGTGGATGATTACAGTCATTGGACATGGGTAAAATTCCTAAGGCACAAGAATGAGTCATATTATGTGATTATTAGTTTCTATTCTAAAGTGCAAAATGAGTTTGATTTTAAGATCGTTAGAGTCAGAACTGATCATGGTGGCGAGTTTGAGAATAAGTGGTTTAAAGAGTTGTTTGACTCTAATGGCATATCCCGTGATTTCTCCTTTCCTAATACTCCACAGCAGAATGGAGTTGTAGTAAGGAAGAATAGGACTTTGCAAGATATGGCCAGAACCATGATCAATGAAACTAATGTGGCTAAGAACTTCTGGCCAGAAGCTGTGAATACAGCATGTTACATTTAGAATAGGATCTCTATCAGACATATTTTGGAGAATACTCCTTATGAATTATGTAAGGGAAGAAAACCCAACATTTCTTATTTCCATCCTTTTGGACACTCTTGTTTTATTCTGAACATTAAAGAGAATCTTAACAAGTTTGACTCTAAAGCATAGAAGTGTATTATGTTGGGATACTCAAAACACTCTAAGGGTTACAGAGTATACAATACAGAAACACGTATTGTGGAAGAGTTAATCCATATTAGATTCAATGATAAACTTGACTCAGAAAAGTCAAAGCTAGTTGAGGATTTTGCAGATCTAGAAGTAACCCTTGTAGGTTCTGGAGAAAAGGCAAAACAACATGAGGATAAAGACTCAAAAGACGCTGATAAAGATACATCAGAAGCAATAGAATGTCCACCAGCATAAAAAAGCAAAGGTATAGACAAACAGTTTATGAAGAATTGATTTTTGAAGACAAAGTTGAACCTGTCAGAACAAGATCTACATTCAAACAAACTAAGGAAATGCTTTTGGGATTTGTGTCTCAAATAGAACCAACCTCTTGTAAAGAAGTACTTTAGGACAACGAATGGATTCTGGAAATGTAAGAAGAGCTAAATCAGTTCTCCAGAAATGATGTTTGGGATCTAGTGCCAAAGCCTAAGGGGACTCGTGTCATTGGAACCAAGTGGGTATTCAGAAACAAATTGAATGAAAAAGGAGAAGTAATCAGAAACAAAGCACGGATGGTTGCACAAGGTTATAGTCAACAAGAAGGCATTAACTACAATGAAACCTTTGCTTCAGTCGGCAGGTTAGAATATATCTGTCTTCTTATTTCTTGTGATGTTGATAACGGTATAACCCTTTATCAAATGGATGTTAAAAGCGCTTTTTTGAACGGACACATTTCTGAAGTAGTATGTGTTCACCAACCTCCAAGTTTTGAAAACATCAAGTTTCTATAACATGTTTTTAAACTTAAAAAGTCATTGTATGGTCTGAAACAAGCTCCCAGAGCTTTGTATGATATAATAAGTTATTTTCTTTTAGAAAATGACTTTACCAGAGGCAAAGTGGACACTACTCTCTTTTGTAAAAATGTTGGAAACGATCTAATGATATGTCAAATCTATGTAGATGACATAATATTTGGTTCTGCTAATCCATCTGTTTGTCAAGATTTTCTAAGCTAATGCGGGCAGAGTTTGATGCAAAAGTTAAAGTATTTTTTGAGAATACAAATAAATGAAACTCCAGAAGCCACGTACATTCATCAAAGCAAGTACACAAAAGAGCTCTTGAAGAAATTTGACATGTCAGATGGCAAATCAACAAAGACTCTTATGCATCCTACATGCATTCTAGAGAAAGATGAAGTAAGTAAAAAGGTTTGTCAGAAGCTCTATTATGGAATGATAGGCTCCCTTCTCTATCTGATTGCTTCTCATCCATATATTTTTTTTCAGTGTATGTCTTTGTGCTCAATTTCAATCAGATCCAAGGGAAACTCATTTAACATTTGTTAAGAGAATCCTAAGGTATCTGAAGGGAACATCTAACCTTAGCTTGATGTATTAGAAAACACAATAATACAATCTATTAGGTTTTTCTGATGCAGATTACTCCAGAGATAGATTAGAACGTAAAAGTACTTTTGGAAACTGCCTGTTTCTGGTAACAATCTCATCTCATGGGCGGGCAAAAGGAAATCAACCATTGCGCTATAAACTGCTGAAGCAGAATACATCTCAGCATCACTTTGCAGCACTCAGATGCTCTAGATGAAAAATCAACTCGAAGACTTCCAGATATATGAGAGTAACGTCCATATCTTCTATGACAACACAACTGCTATTTGCCTAAGTAAGAATCCTATTTTACACTCTATAGGTAAACACATTGAAATTAAACATCATTTTATTATAGAGTATATTCAGAAAGGGATTATTGTTTTAAAATTCATAGATACAGACCACCAGTGGGTCGATATCTTCACAAAATCCATAGCTGAAGATAGATTTTTGTTCATTTCGAAACATTTAAACATGGAACTCTGTCTAGATTAAATTTTCCTTTCGATTGTGTTCAACTCTCTGTAAATATGTGATTCTAACTTGTACAAATATTTTCTTATTTTATCTTTCTGTCCAATGATACTTCTACAAGTTAGAAGGTGTCTTGGTCAGAAATATCTCAAGTCAGAAACCTCTCGGTATTCTTGACTCTGAGAACATCAAACTATGTATTTTAAAATGTTTGGCTATGATTTGCCGAGACACCTATCTATCTAAAATCATAGGTTACCAGTTGAAGCGATACCTCGAGCGATAGGGAGTATTGAGAATAGGTTTTAAAATCATCATTACTATTTATTACTCTCCCTCTTATTCATTTTTAATGCATAGTAATCATTTCATTTTATTTGCTATATATATTCACTATTCTCATTCTCACACACTATGTTACTTCATTACCCACACTTCATCCCTTTAAACCTAAACCTTTGTTCTCTGCAACTTTCTTCCACCATGAATGCTCAATAAGAAGAAGTTTACAATTTCTCTCAACAAATGCAATAGCAAGAAGAATCGTCTCAACATACGGCTGCCAACACCATGCAACAAGAATCTTTAACATTGTATCAATCCTTGTCTACTTTTAAACAACCTCAAGTTCAACATATTCTTGATCGTCTTGCTCACATTAACTTGGCTACACCTTTTGATCCACTGGAAGTACTTTGCGAACTCCTAGTGGACTTTGATAACCTAAGGGATAATGGTTTGGATTTGACAGAGGAACTTAACAAACAAGGTTAGGGTAATTACTTTGATCGTCTCTATGGCCCTATCTGCACTAATCTGATAAAGGAATTCTGGAGATTCGATGACGCTGATGACAAATATATTGTCTCTTATGTTATGGGTGTCAAATGCATCATCACAGAAAAATCTATTGCTACCTTGCTTAGAATGAAGCAAGCATGAGGAAAACTGATCTACAACATGAACCCTAGGTCAAAGATTCTAATTCAGGAAGTTAACCCTACAATCTTTTCTCAAGTCTCTGAACGCAAATCATCTTCTAAGAATCAATAACTACACAAGAACCTCAGAGTATGACTCAAGATCATTTTGGGATGAATTCACCATAGACCATCATCAAGCTCATCTGACTACATCAATACATATCAAAAGTTTATGTTTTACCATCTGATGAAGGGAGAACAGATGCACCTTCCTTCCATTCTATTTAAATATCTTAGAGAATCTTTTAAAGAGACTAGAAACCATGGAAAGCTTAGGAACTATATACCTCTGGGAAGACTGATCTCAGATATTCGGATTGAAAATGGTCTTGTGGATCATTTAATTCATTTGAATTAGATGGATGATGTTGTTGTGGACACTGGAAAACCTCCGAACGGTAGAAATCTCAAAAGCATGGGCATCGTTGAGAAGGTTCTGGTTAAACCAAGCATTCCTACATATTGGGACAGTCTAAAGGATAGAAGAATGGTTGTTGATGGATATCCTCTTTTCACATAGATTGATCCACCAGAAGTTATAGAGAAATATCTCAAAATGCATGAAGCTAAAGGTTTTGAATTAACTGGATTTTTTATGAGGATCTTACAGACGCTCCTCCTGTTCTGAAAAAAACACAACATGAGTCATCTCAGAAGAAGCCTGAGAAGAAGAAAAAGAAAAAAAACTCAATCTGGGAGAACTAAGTTAGGAGAAGGTGCTAACACTCCTTACATCCATCGTAATCGATGGGAACCATCTAATTTATCTAGGCATGAAAGGGGTTCGTTATCTATAAGTTTGTTAAACAAAAGTAGATGATTACTTGAGGGAAAATGAAAGTTTTTATTTATTGAGTTCATCTAAATTTCGCAACTAAGTGCCTACGTATCCTAGAGGGAATCAGAACTCCGTGGTTCTTGTTGAAAATGTTTTTGTTTGTTGCATGTTTTTTATAGACGATGATATGAGCATACCTTTTTGAAAAGTTTAAACGAAAAAAGCCCGAAGGCAAAAAGGTTTGAGATGTGTTAAACATTTTTTAGATTTTGAAAAAACGGTTAGAGATTAAAGTTAAAGTGTTTTTGGATTTCTTTTTTATTAGAAAAATGTTTTAGTCTTAAACGAGACGAAAAGGTCTAACATAATTCTAAGGACTTAAAGAATATAATTAAAAGGGGCGTTATCCTATAAGTTATCATGCAATGCATTGATCCGAAGTCTAATCTTAATTCAAATTAATCGAGGGTTAACTTTAATCAAGATATTCTGAGGGAGCATGGAAAATCATTCAATCAAGCAATCAATTCTAGGCTAAAAGGTATCATAAGCAACTATCAGACGATGTCTCAAAAATTAGGGTAGAGAAATTCACATAATTAAATCAGGAAATATCAACTAAATTAATTAAAATCCTAATCAATTCTAAAACTTTAATGAAAAGTTAAACAACATTAATTCAAGAACTTAATCACACACTCAAACCAAGAAATGATCCTACATTTAAATCAACAATTTAATCATGATTTTCAATTAAAATTTAATCAAAAAATTTAATTGATAATTAATCACAATTATCAATCAACTAATCACATAATATAATCACACATTTTATTTAAGACTAATCACCAACTAAGAAAAAAATGGATAAAATCTAAATCAAAATAATGTTGAGGGAGCAAAATCAAATTGAGATGATAAATAGAAAATAGATGAGGTTTTTTTTTTTTTTTTTTGGAAAAAATATATCGGCCTAAACCCCCTAAACCCATATGATGTATAAAAAAATGAAAAGAGAACTCGGTGGGCTTATCCCTACCCGATCAGCCGATCTAACCACACCATCATGTTCAAAAAGGAAAAACAAGAACTCAACAATAGGTTTTCAGCTCTCTCTCTCTCTCTCTCTCTCTCTCTCTCTCTCTCTGCAGCCTACTTAACGAAATCAGCATATACCCTGTCGCGCAATGGCCTTCTGGCCGGCGGCGGCGGAGTAGATCACACCCTCCTCGCGCGTCTCCCTCTCACATTCGACGTTCTCACTGCAAAAATGGAATCAGTACGACTTACTAAAAGGAAGTGAAAAGAAAAGTGAATTGAACTCATCTATACAATCAAGGTACAAATCAAATAACTTTTCCGTGTGTACACTGCTATGTTGAATTTCGTCGACTACGCTTTCACTTAATTCCCTCCTTGCTGGGCGTATTGCTTCTTGTGTTAATTTTGACACCGCGTATTTCTCGTCGCTGCCGCTGTTCAATTTGTATGTCTGCTCATTGTTTTTCACCGTGTGTATGTGATTTTTCTGTTGGTGTGAATTTGTATTGGTGTGATGTACTCTGATTTTTGTGTGTGACTTTTTACTGCCTGCTATGCGTGTGCTTTTTTACTGCCTGCTAGATTTGGTCATAATACCAAACATCTCTGACATTGTTTTCTTTATAAGATACACCGGATTCAACATAGGCATTGTAGATTTGTAACCTTTATATGTGCATTTCTTGAAATAACATGATCTTTGCAAAATAGAATCTTGTAACCTTTTGAATTCCATGATAAACTCCAAATATTGGTCTTGTACTTTATAATGTCTTGACTTTGATAGAATTTGGATACTTGAATCTTGTGATGACTTGAACTCGGGCTTTGTATCCTGGAATTGGTTTAAGCCTGACATGTTGTTTTGAACCTTGTAATCTTGTCATGATTTTCTAGAACTTCTGAATCCGATTTGTAAACCATGTTTGAATTTTGAATTTGAACATTAAAGCATGAACTTTATACTTGAACTAAAGATGGAATTAACAATAAATCTTGTAATCCATTTGAATTTTTATAAAGAACATGAGTCTTGACTTTCAAATCTGAAAACTTCTTGCCTAAACTCGATTCAAATATTTATTCAAAATTTATCATTTCAAAGCACATGGATCACAAACTACCAAGAATCAAAACGTTTTCACTTCAAATCAAAGGGAAACAAATAATGATCCAACTTTGTGGATAAGATCAAAGTCTTTCTTGAATTAAGCTTGACTTTTGTTGCCCGCATAGTTGAAGATTTAAATGATGGAGAACTGAGCACATGCACCCTTCCCTGAACGTAAGGATGCGACTTGTAATGCCATTTGCCACGAAAACCCAAAACAATTCTCAGGTGACCATGCTCAATGCCAATGGAGGGAAAACCCTAATCCTCTGGGTTATAAACTGAAGCTTATGAGAAATCTTGATGAAAATAACCCAGTAGTAAACCCTAGGATCAGAATCAATTAGTCACATCTTGAAGTACTTGTGAGAAGGAGTATTATCTCCACTTGAATCTATTGTACCTGCACAAACTGGTTAGTTAATAACAAGCACACACACAAAACCCTATGGCCTAGTTCTTAAAAGATCATGGCCAAAGGAGAGATGATCTTACAGAGAGACAACTGAGAAATGTAGGACAAATTTGGGGTATGACAAATTGAAAGACAAGTTGTCATTTTAAGGAGAAAACTCAACTAGTCACCCACAAGTGTATGAAAATGGACCTTTGCATCACTTTTGAAAATGACTCATGTCTAAACCTTAAGAAAAAGTTTTTAAAGGAAAAGTGCACAAAGGGAACAAAAGTTGTTTCACTGAGTTGTGTATTTTTATGTCTTATGAAAATGGTCTTGATATGCTTAAGATAGATTATCATTTTTTAAGAAAAGAGAGTTTTAAAATTACTTGACAACGTAAAGGTTTATTGAGAAAGAGGTTAAAGTTTGAAAACTAGAAGATTTTAAAAAAGGGAGAAGATTTTGAAAATTAAAGAAGGGGGGAGATGAAGAGGCTACCCTAATGCATAAAGTAAAAGCTAGGAAATAAAATATCTAACAAAGATAGCAAGCTTCTGACATAAGTAAAGCCAAAACTCTCATCCTTTGGATTAAGCAATGAGCACAATTAAGTAGAGAAATAACCAAGCATCAGATAAAGAAGAACTTAAGCCAAGGCCAAAGATGAGATAACAGAGCCAAGTCTTCCAAAACCCAAGTTCAAGGTACCAGATGAATTCCAAGGTCTCAGGTCACAACTCCAAAGAAAAGGATCAAGAACCTAATTCTAAGTCCATAAGTCCAACATCTAACCATAGGATAGTAACCAATAATCCAAGGAAGCAATTAAGTCTTTTAATGGTTTAGTCTTTATTAATGCCTTAAGAAAAAGAAAAAAGAAAAGTCCAAGTGGACAGAAAAAGGCATAAACATAAACAATGACAATATGATTGATAAGTGCAAAATGTACCTATTTTTGTATATAAGTTTTGTTGCGCTTATCTATACTTTTTGTTAAATATCATACGAATTAACCCCGCTTTGTTTGTAAATACGTTTACTTTACGTTTTCGTGTGTATATCGGGTTTTCTTGTAAATATCATTGAGTTTAATTGATTTTATCTCATTTTTGTAGGTATTCAAGCATTGATATTTATTCATTGTTAGATAGAGCATTGAATAAGCTTTCCAGCGCTTCAAACCGGGCGAGAAACGGAGTTACGGTTCAAAAGTTACGAATAAAACAGTGCAGGATTTTTGGCTGTTCTGTCAAATTCGCCTCATGCTCGCCAGGCGAGTCTGTGGCGAGTCAGACTGCCAGAAACGTGGAAAAAAGGCCAGAATAAGCCGCCTAACTCGCCAGGCGAACCAGAATTTCGCCAGGCGAATTTTGACGAACAGAAACACATTTAAGGCATAAAAACACAATTTTTTAGGGATGGTTATGGTTTTTCTTGATCCCAACTCCATCAAACTTCATTTTTCACTGGCTTAGCTTAGAAAACAACTATGGAGCATGCATACGGATGAACCGGGGTGGATCTCTCGTCGATCGGCTTTGACAATCCGCGAGATGTTTAGTTCATTTCTCTTTTTCTTTGTGTTTTTCTTTATGGTTGGGTTGTGTATATGTATTGACTATGATCTCATGTATATTTGTCGCCCATGGCGTTGTATAAAACTTGCTTTACAAATCTTTATTGGTGATTGTCTCTGATTTTTGCTTTATGCGCGGGGTTTGAGTTGTGTTAGACATAACCTTCGCGAACTTCGATTAGGGATGATTGTCTGTTAGTTTCTGAATTCTAGAGATAGATTTAGGACTAACAATCTTCAATAGGCATCGAATCTTAATGCCTCTGTGCCTTGAGCTAGCGTGCGAAAGTATCGGCGATGGTAACACAGTTGTTCTCTCAACTTTGCATTAGACATAACCTGTGTTGTGAGCGATGCTGGGTGATATTGAGTAGTATTGTAGGTTGAGTATAACTGGTCGGTAAGTTTAAGTTTGTGAGGAGTCGATTATGTGCACGCCTGATAAGTTTCTTCTCTCTGAATAATGATTTATTTTTATGTTTTAATATTTACTTTTCTGTTTTCTTGTTTGAAACCATTTTAAAACCAGACTCATAAACGCGAGAGACTGTCGAACGACATTCTTTCCCTCGAACCGATCTCTGTGGACACGACATAAATGCCAGAGGGAATTCTTCCGAAAATAAATATTTTTGCTTGCTTGCCCTATTCTGCAACCAACAAAATGGCGCCGTTGCCGGGGATCGGTTTTTATATTGAATCGCATTGCGATAGTTTCTTTGTTTTTGAGTTTTGTATATATCGTATATATTGTCTATTTCCATTATGTTTGTTCAAGTGTTATATACGTTTTGTTCCCGTAACCGTTTGTTTATATGTTTGGTTAGGACACTTGCTTTTGGTTTGCGCGTTGAGACATCACTATGGCATGAAGGAAGGAAGTTTGCTAGCTAAGCATTGTAAAGGCGTCGAGCTTATGACGTAAAACAAGCATGTTGTATTATTTTCTTTGGTCGTGTGGTGAACTTTCATTAAACAAGTTGTACTCGGATTTTTCGTAAAACTTCTTAAATCTTCACTTTACAATTTGTTTAATGAAATTTCTCCCTTTCTTTTAGTTTGTGTATATTAATAATTCTTGTTCTTGTCTAAAAGCTTCTCTTGAGTAATTTGAGGAAATTTGGTGTTTTTCCAAGTTTGATCGTTTCAACTTGCGGATGTATGGTAATGATATTGTTAAGTTTTGTACGCGTTCGAGGTACGTGTTTATCGCTTTCTTGACTTTGGCATATTCATGATACTTAGGCTTTTTACAAACTTCTATGCCATCCATTCTTTTGTATACTTGTTCTTGATGTGGATCACTTTAGTTCCCACCTTTTTGTAAGGTAGCTTTCCATTGTTATATGCATGGAGTACCGACATTCTTATTTAACTGGATTTTATTATGTTGAATCTTTTGTTTATATTGATTATATGAATGCATGAAAAGGATCAAGGCGCTTGTTTCATTTGAGCACAACTACCTTGACCAAATAGTCAGTTTACCCTGTGAGTGTGTGATCATTCGGTAACCCCTTTGAGATTTTTGATCCATGTTTCTATTTGAACTTAATGCTTGTCTATGAGTGTTTAGTTCACTTATTTTTGAGTGGATTTTGTTTTTTCTTGAACCCTCAACTTTGTGTTGTTGTATGAATTTTTACCTTGCCTTAAAAAAGTAGGGAGTATTCACATGAGGTTGTGGTTGAATTCAAGTTGGGGAGAAAAATGGTTTACTTGTTCATTTGTTGATTGTTATGAGGTTGAGAGAAAAGAAAAAAGAAGTGAAAAAGAAAATAAAAAAGAGAAAAATATGACAATGAAAAAGAAAAGAAAAAATAAGAAAAAGAAAATCCTTGAGGCAGGAAACAAAAAGAGTTCAAATAATGGTGGTGAATAAGTATTGTGTTTTGTGTAACACTTGGGATTTTTGGAAGAAGTTGATTGGAATTTTGGTGTTTGAGTCTTTTGTGAGTTTATCGCTCCCTTAGGTTTAGGCAAGTTTTTGTTTCGATTAGCTTTAGAAATTGCCCTTTGTTTGTTTACCCGACCACATTACAACCTTGAAAAGTCCTTGTGATTCTTGCCTTTGTATGTTCAATGCGAATTTTTGGATGGATGCATAATTTAGTCTTTTGTTTGCAAGATTGTTGTGTGAGTGATAAGAACCTCATTTTGTGTTTTTCATCTACCGATGATTATTTTTGCTAGGTGTGATTCACTTTGGAACTTGTGTTGTTTTAGAATTTTTGGCATGAATTTTTGTATTTTGCATTTGTTTCGTGACTATGTTATCGTTGCAGTTTAGTGGTAAGTATTTACTTTGTGTGTACCGTTTTCATTTGAACCATTCATTTGTCCGATTTTCAAAACCTGTTGATTCGTGATTCTTTGGTTATCACTCGGTTTCGTTGAGTTGTTTGATTCTTGTTTGAGGACAAACAATTATGTAATTTGGGGAGAGTTGATAAGTGCAAAATGTACCTATTTTTGTATATAAGTTTTGTTGCGCTTATCTATACTTTTTGTTAAATATCATACGAATAAACCCCACTTTGTTTGTAAATACGTTTGCTTTACGTTTCCGTGTGTATATCGGGTTTTCTTGTAAATATCATTGATTTTAATTGATTTTATCTCATTTTTGTAGGTATTCAAGCATTGATATTTATTCATTGTTAGATAGAGCATTGAATAAGCTTTCCAGCGCTTCAAACCGGGCGAGAAACGGAGTTACGGTTCAAAAGTTACGAATAAAACAGTACAGGATTTTTGGCTGTTCTGTCAAATTCGCCTCATGCTCGCCAGGCGAGTCTGTGGCGAGTCAGACAACCAGCAACGTGGAAAAAGGGCCAGAATAAGCCACCTAACTCGCTAGGCGAACCAGAATTTCGCCAGGCGAATTTTGACGAACAGAAACACATTTAAGACATAAAAACACAATTTTTTAGGGATGGTTTTGGTTTTTCTTGATCCCAACTCCATCAAACTTCATTTTTCATTGGCTTAGCTTAGAAAACAACTATGGAGCATGCATACGGATGAACCGGGGTGGATTTCTCGTCGATCGGCTTTGACAATCCGCGAGATGTTTGGTTCATTTCTCTTTTTCTTTGTGTTTTTCTTTATGGTTGTGTTGTGTATATGTATTGACTATGATCTCATGTATATTTGTCGCCCATGGCGTTGTATAAAACTTGCTTTACAAATCTTTATTGGTGATTGTCTCTGATTTTTGCTTTATGCGCGGGGTTTGAGTTGCGTTAGACATAACCTTCGCGAACTTCGATTAGGGATGATTGTCTGTTAGTTTCTGGATTCTAGAGATAGATTTAGGGCTAACAATCTTCAATAGGCATCGAATCTTAATGCCTCCGTGCCTTGAGCTAGCGTGCGAAAGTATCGGCGATGGTAACACGGTTGTTCTCTCAACTTTGCGTTAGACATAACCTGTGTTGTGAGCGATGCTGGGTGATATTGAGGAGTATTGTAGGTTGAGTATAACTGGTCGGTAAGTTTAAGTTTGTGAGAAGTCGATTATGTGCACGTCTGATAAGTTTCTTCTCTCTGAAGAATGATTTATTTTTATGTTTTAAGATTTACTTTTCCGTTTTCTTGTTTGAAACCATTTTAAAACCAAACTCATAAACGCGAGAGACTGTCGAACGACATTCTTTCCCTCGAACCGATCTCTGTGGACACGACATAAATCCCGGAGGGAATTCTTCCGAAAATAAATATTTTTGCTTGCTTGCCCTATTCTGCAACCAACAATGATATGTAAATAAAGAGAATAAAGTAATATATAGAGAGCCAAAAATCTAAATGACTTAAAAATAAAGGTGCACAAAAGTAAATGGCATAAAGTAAAATTTAGCACAATAATATGGTTAGTATTGATGTTAGAATTAATAATCCTATACGGGACAAATTTAGAGTTATGTTAAGCAATCGTAGCACAATCAATAAGGAAGATCATACTATAGGAGGTCGGTCAATAAAAATTTATGTACCATACATGTTAGAGATGTGATAGAGATCATACTCCTAAAACATGTAACACAAGTAAAAACCAAGGAGGGATCATGCACAAAGGCAAGTATATTGGTCTATTACATCAATCAATCTTTCATGACAACTTAGGAAAAACTTATGCATCAATCCAAAGTACCTCGAATGATCAATGATCAATCAAATGGTAGATTTGAAATAATGAAAGTTCATCAAGTATCAATCCAAACATCATGAACAAGATGAACAACACATTATTTAATTGATCAAGATAAAAAAAAAGGAAAAAGAAAGAGAAGGAAAGATGAAGAGAGGACCAAATTTAATCATGACTCAAGATCACTTCATCATCAATTTCAATCACCTTTCTTGGTGGATTAAGGTACTAAACCTGTCATCAACTCAAAGCACCAAAAATGAATCAAATGATTCATTTAATGATAGATTTGAATTGATGAAGGTTCATCCAACCTCATCAACACCCAAAGTCCATTGAAATTGAAGAGAAATATGATCAACAAGCTATGATCCAAGGCAACAACCAACGAGCCAATCAAAATGCAATAAAAACAAATAAAAAGCATGAAATGATTTTTAAATGAATTTTAAAATGAAAATACAAGAGAAAAAGAGAAATAAGTTTCTAAACAACCAATCAAAGCTCTAGAAAATTACCACAAGTCAAAACAACTCAAGGATTATATAAAAGTTTTTTGGAGATTTAAAAAAAAAACATAAAAATAATTTTAAACTAATTAAAATGCATGAAAACTAAAGAAAATAATGAAAAATAGCAAATTATGAACTAAAAATATGAAAAAAAATGCTCAGAAAATAGAGAATTATGAAAAAAATTGGAATAAAAAATGTGAATGAAGCTATTTTTTATGAATTTTCAAAATAAAATGAAAAAAGAAAAACAAATGAAATGAAAACAAAAACTGGAAAAAAACAAAAGAGTCGTCAGATCTGATCAATGGCTAGGAACAAAAAAGCGCGCTGAATCACATTTAAAATAAAACAAACTCAGGCCACCACGAGGCACCTCCAGCCATCTTACTTGGTGAGTTGCTTACCGGATTTCTGAAAATGGCAAAGTTATATCATGAGACCTATGCCAATGTGACCAACTCATAAGTGCGAATTCATCCATATGCTTTATTTTCATTTAGTAAAAACGAGCATGGAGAATTTGATGGAGACTCAGAGAAACAAGAAACCGCGAAAACAAAAATTAAATAACTAATATGAACAATCAACACATGGTAAGTGAGGGGAAACAATCAGGAGGCAAAATGTTACGTCGTGGTAACTTGTTTGAGACCAAAACATGCTCAAAACTACCTTGTCCAAATGATTATCAGTGGTACTGAAAAATGGATTTGTTCAGAGCAATTTAGTGAGTCTCAAGGCTTGGTTCTTGTTACTTTAGCTTCAGGAGATGATAGGGAAGCTAATGGAAGCAAGAAATGGAATTGGAAAAGCTTAGAAATGAAATACGAAATCTCAAATTTTGAAGAGCAATTCTGAGTTTCAGCAGAGGTTTGAGGGGCTATCCATGCTTGGAATTTAGTGCAAATGCTTCCTCTATTTATAGTTGAGGTGAATGAATGGAAAAAGTGTGAAAACTGGCTGCAATCGTGTGAAATGGAGTGTGCCAAAAGTGTGACTAAGCTTGATCATGAAGTCAGCCAAAACGCAGTGCATTGCTTTAAATTTAGAGTCATTTTTTTATCCTCACACATTACTTGACTTCATCATGGACAAAACATGTGCATACAATGACTTAATTTAGAGTTTTGAGTGACTTCGCGAATTCTGGTCATGGACAAATTTCAGTTTCATGGAGTCATGTTCATAGCTAGGCCAAATGCAATCTACTCGTGCATTTCTTAATTTTCTTAGAGCCAAATGATCTATTCATGGAGTTAAACACAATGCAAAAATAATAAATCCAAAAGGATCCTTGAGGTGAAAATGGCATGTGGTAGAAGTTGAGGTTGTGGCACTAAAAATCAGATCAGGCGTTAGGTCAAACATGTCATGACCTAGTTTAGCGCACAAGTGATCTTTAAGATTTGAGGTCCTTAGAGCATGAATTGACGTTTAACCTCTAAAGAAAAGTTGTAGAGGATATCAAGAGGGGCATTTGAAAAAAAGAAACACCAATAAAAGTTGAATATTGAAGGATTATAATGTTTGGAACATAGGCATGCCAAACTTGAATTTTGGCAAAAAAATTCTAAATCCACAAAATAACCTATATTGTCTTCAAACTTTTGATTGTCTTCCAAGCACAATTGGATCTTGACTTGTGAAGTGAAGTTAGAGAGGACGTCAAGATGAGTCATTTTCGTAAAGAAGCACTCGGAAATGTTGAAGCATGAAGAAGTTGTGAAGTCTTGAACTTAGGATTGAAATGTTGACTCTTTTTGTCAAACCTCCTTGAACAAACTAGAAATATTTGGACTTCTCTTGCATTTCGAGGCACATTGATGATCATATAAGCTCAAAATTATGCACTCTTGATTGTCCCTTAATGGAGCTTGCAATGGCTTGAAGAAACTTATTGATAAATGCATGGAAATAAATACATGAACCTTTGAGAATTCCTTCAGAAACAAGCTATCAATCTTTGAGTCTTGTTTGATCAAATGAAGTTGAATGATGCTTGAGACTTAATGATTTGAGATTAGAGGTCATGCTTTGATTAATAGCCTTTGACGATCAATGATTGACCACACTTTAACTTGAGGGACTCAAACTCTATCTGAGGATACATTCACTTGAGGCTTTTGATTCCAAACCCTACCTTGCAAAAGAAACAAAAGGGGAAAAAATATATTTTTGTATTCTGATTAGAGGTTAGTAAAATATAAAGCATATAAGTAAAAGAAGAAAGGTACACAAAGAGGTGCTTGGTGATCTCTACAAAGGCAAACCCAAAGGTGATAGGGTTAGGAGACAACCAAGTTTGTCATCTTGATATATTGTAAAGATGCAAATGAGGTGAGATATTAGGAATACAAATTAGGGTATGACAATAAGGCCACGTGGCCATCTCAAACCAACCACCAGAAAGTCAACACAAACCGATCAAAGAGAGATCAATCACACTATTTAGATTCAAACTGGAAAAACCAATTTATCTCACTTATATCTTTCACTCTTGCTCAGAACAAAACAAAATCATCAACTCAAATGATCAAAACAAACATAAAATTCAGTTGAAAATAATGCAAACATGAATCAACAACATCAAAGGCATGCATATTAACAAGCATACACTAATGAAACTCAGCAAATTTTGAAGTTCAAAGTTCAATGTTTACAACCTCGATTCAGCCACAAACCAGCATTTCAGATGAAATTAGGTAGGAAAACATGTTTAGAACTACTCTAAGATCTATTCTAGGAAGTTAAACTATAAAAAACAAACAAAAATCAAGTTTCTGGAAAATCTCCCCGACGAACACGAAGAACACATGAATGCAGGAACCCTGATTCACAAATTACTTGTTACCGGAGAAGGAATTGATCACGCAAGCATGGGGGAAATGCTCAGTATAAGTGCAAGAACAAAACCATATCACAACGAGATCTTGAGTTTTCTGGTGAGAACTTCAAAAAATTGACGAAGTCTAAATTTCTCAAGTAGCTTGTTTTTTTCACTCTTTCTCTCCGTATCATTTTTATACATCTTCTCCTGATCTTCTTCCACATCAAATCTCAACTAATTGATCTCCATACACCTCTGAATTCTTTGCTCTATTTGGGAAACTTGTTCAATGATGGAAGGCTAACAATGGTGTACTCAAAGTAGGCTTTGGAGGTTGTTCATGTGTAAGAATAAATTCTCAAAATTGTAGAGTTGTTAGAAAGAGTTTTAGTGAGGATAGAGCTGTGAATTGGGTTGTGATTGCTACTCTCAAAGTGTGTATATTTTCTAGTCGCTAAATTAGTGAGGAATGCCTCTGATTTACAAGCTAAGAATTAGGTTAAGTTAATGACTGTGTGAAGTATGTTAGTGTGTGAATTTGAGTGAAAACATGAGAGGAATTTTGTGCGAGTTTGGTCCAAACCGTGTGAGCTTGAGTGAGCTGTAATTGTGTGATCATGTGGGTGAGTGAAGTGGGAAAGGAAACACCTACAAAAATATACACCTTTACCTAAGCACTCCTATACTCCATTGTCGTCTTCACGGTCCCGAGAAATAACGATGTCACCTCTTAGCCCAAGGGAGGGAGGACATGTGAGTCCACCTTCACAGTGGACTTAGGGTCGGAGGTCCAAGAAAAAGGGAACAATAGTTCGCTTCCCGCTTCCACCATGACGGTAGACGTGCGGTCTACCCCCTTATTCGAGCAAATTTGTCTTTCCAATCCTCATAGGGACTTGTGAAAGGCTTCAATAAATGCACCCCAAAAAAATGGCGTCGAGTTATCCAACCGATGCTAGGAAGAGACTCCATCTAGAAAAAAACAAAACCACCCTTATGGAGGGCGACACCCCTAGATGACGACAGACACTACTACGAAAAACTCATTTAACAACGGTTGGAATTGACATATAATGACGCGGGCGAAGGCGTTGTTATGTAGAGTGTTATTGTATATGAGGTACGTACAATGACGGTCCTAGGACCGTTGTTGTATTCCAGTAAGCGCGCAACCTATCACAACGGTTAGTTTATTCAACCGTTGTTATATAACTAAAAGTGATTAGGTTCGATTCTCAGCAACAACATTTTTTTTATATTATTCTGGTCAGCGTTTGACATACAACTACGGTTAGGTTTTATAACCGCTGCCAAAAACACCTGTTTAAATATAAAAATTATCTGCTTATCAAATTCTTCCTATATGTTATCCTGTCAAAACAGCTTCTGTTTACATCAAACACATTTCTTCCTATATTTTATCCTTATAAATGGATCAGAGAATTTACATCAAAAGAAATTTACATCAAAAGCTAACTGCTAACATTGTTTAAATCAAATAAAAAATTTGAATCTAAAGCCAATATTATTAAATTCATTATGTGCATCAAACCAAATATTCTGTACATATATGTGCATCAAAAGCCAAAACTATTTTCACATTATGTGCATCAAACCCAATATTCTATACATATATGTGCATCAAAAGCCAAAACTATTTTCACATTATATGCATCAAACACAATATTCTGTACATCATATATGTGCATCAAAAGCCAAAAATATTGTTCACATTATGTGCATCAAAAGCCAAAAATGTGTGCATTAAAAAATGTTGTTGATATATCAAACAACAGGAACACCTTTAAGCGCATTGTGGATATACGCCCAACGTTTACGAATATCCACAAAGTCGTCAACGGGGAATGGGGTTTCATCGTTAAACATCTACATAAGAAAGAGCAAAAAATTAAAGATCATATGCATGAATAGTCAACTTATATATTAATATACATAAACATTTTGTGGCATACATACCGTGACCCATGAATCAATAGTGCCGGCAAGGACAGTGTTTAACACGTGTTTCATGACAAAATACCCACACTCGTAACTCCCACGTTGTTTCCTCGTCTACAAATTACATGAATATAAAAACATGAATACAACCACACATGCATGAATGTAAATGAAATAAACAGGTAATCGGGCCACTTACTTTAGGAGCAAGGTATGTGGGCTTTTTTTTAAACATTATTCATTATATTAACTTGCTCCACAATACTGCACATTGAAAATTGAATTAAACATATTACATGATAAACTAATTACAATTAATGCCAAAGAAAATGATATTAAACAAAGACACTTACGTTAATACAATATCTTTCATTGGTTTGTGGAGTGGATCGTGCAAGGAACACATTAATGTCACCGTATTTGTCCTAAACGATATTATGATCAATTGCCAATGACCACTGAATGAACAAGAGAATATATATATATATATATATATATATATATATATATATATATATATATATATATATATATATATATATATATATTATTAGTTGTTACTAAAACAAAACTAAATATAGAATATTGAAATAAATTACAACAATACTAACCTACAGAGGAATGGTGCAAGGTAACATTATTTTCCTTCGCCATTTAGCCGGTCTTTCAAGTACTTTTCTCTGATATTTTTATCGTTATACGCCCAAGCAATAAAACTTGGGTCCAAGATTCCATAGGTACTTGATTTATTCAATTCTATACAAACACGGTGAATGTACCTAAATGGTCAAAGAAAATGAATAAATTAAGGGAGAAAATACAAAAAATTATAATGTTCTATAATGACATGTATATTCGACTATATACTTACGTGCACCAAACTTGCAAAATAGCTATGTCAAGCCACTTATATCCTGCGAGAAAATGCCTCACATCTTCAGGAGTGTAATACACTAAATCTAATTTCGGGCAATGTTCTAGCAGGAGAGCTTGCAAAAGGTCTATTGATGCAGTGGACAAGTATAAACTTGTTATTTCATTTCGACTAGGGTCCAATATCCCATTGCGGTTATCTACAAGGGGTTGTACAATTACTTCCTTTAGTAGAAGCATGATTTACGACACTTCTACTTGGAGTTTGATCATCACCAACGCAACATTGATCTTCGTTAGTTCGTTGTTCGAGGTTTTCACTTAATCTCTACATCATAACATTCAATTATAACATAAAACAAAAATAAGCACAATATATTCAATTAGAACATACAATATATATCATTCAAAAATAAGCGTGATTTACGACACATACCGAATACAACTCTTGTAACCTTTCCACTTCTTTCTCCCTTTTTTCCCTCTCATCTTCAAACAACCTCCTTTGCTCTGCCAATTACTTCTCAACTTTCTCAATCTTTTGTCGTTGCACAAAAAATTCAGCGGTTTCGGTGCTTCTTCTTTGAGATCCAAAGTATGACCTCAAGCCGACACCATCTCCAACACCACAGACACGACCTCCATGCTCAGCTGTTCCGATAGCTTCGACTAATATACCATGTCGTGCTTCCGGAACAAATGTGCCTTCACGGGCCGCCACAACCAAATTATCCTACACAACATGAGCAACTTACATAAGCAAACACATTTAAATAACAACTCATGAGCAGCTTACATAAGCAAACACATTTAAACAAAACATATACTTACAATTTTCTCAGCAACTACTCTTGAAGCCTCAGAGGTGTACTCTCCATTAGGTCTTAATCGAGCCCTCTTCCATTTCTCATTCTTGAAGGTGGAGATGGGATGTCCCCATCTCCTCCTTCTTGTTGTTTTTCATGCATTATCCTCTTCTCAAGTTTCCTGTAACCCCCACGAGACAATCTATGGGGGTACATGTTTTTCGCCTTGCTGTGAATTCCTACTTCGCTTTTAGCCTGTTATTAACATAGTGAAAAATGTGTATGATTAGTATATATAACTTATTAGCATAACATTATATGTTACATAAGACTAGTACTAACCATGAATTCCTCAAAACGGCGTTTCTTCGCAAACTTGTGCCACACCTTCTTCGATAAAAAACTATACCGAATCCATGGAGGTTGAAGACCGCTCTTAGGCTTCGTAATGTAGTCAGCCGTCAGCCGTGACTTAAATCCCCTCCAACGAACACCGGCATAAGTTATCCACTTTCTTTTCAATTTTGAGTCATCGGTAAACTCAAAATTCAACTACATTAAATCAATATATAAGTATGAATTAGAAACTATTGGTAGTGATATCAAATATATGAAAATTATAGTATGAAATACCTTAACGTCTGTCCATATGCTGTTTTTGACATTAACATCCACTTCTCTCCAATCATCAATCAGTATACTGACTTTGCTACGTACAAGGAACGCAACATAACTCCTAAAAGTAGCGTAACGTGGACAATCCACTAATCTGTAGTGCAAATCAAATTCAATAGGAATTTTTACACCTGATGAGTTGCGGAGTGATGTGAATTGGGGCATCATTATGACACCTCTTTGTGATCTTTTCGATTGAGTTTCAATCGTTTGAGTTGTATTCGTAGAACACTTAATCGTTTGAGCATCTTCGCTGCTTCCTGATGTAGAACTCGACATCTATGTTCAAAAACAACAACAACAACATGAAAAATAAGAACATAAACAACAACAACAACAACAACATGAACAACAATAACATAAACAACAAGAACATAAACAACAAGAACATAAACAACAACAACATCAACAACAATGGAAAATGAGTTTACTGTAGATGCATGGGGAAAATATTTTACGTACCCTAAACGTGACGACTAAGTAAACGATGTTGGTGTTGGTGTTGTTGTTGTCTTCCTTTCTTACGACAACGACGGTGTTGTTGTTATCTTCCTTCTCGATGGTGACGATGATGACGACGGTGTTGGTAGGTGTGTAATCTTTCTTCCGTAACGATCGTGACGATGATGACGAAAATGACAACAACACGGTGAAGAATGGATACTGATGATGCAAGCTTTGGTTGAAATCGTGTATTGTTTCACAGTATTGAACATTAGGGTTTATGGTTGAAATCGTGTATCGTTTCGTCTAGTTTCTATTTTCAATGGAAAAAGGATACTGAAGAGACAATGAAACTAGCTAGCTAGCTTGGAGTATATTGAAAGGCTACTACGACAGTCAACACCACAAAACCGTTATGATATATTACTTTCATAATGAAATTTCATATTAAAGCGCCAGAGTTATATTTAGAATTAAAAATTAAAAAAACATACAAAATATATCACACCGGTGTAAATAAACCACCGTAGTCATAACTTTTATTTATTTATATTTAAAAGTAAATAAAAAAGAAAAGGCGCGCCATAACATAAAAGGAATAATATATATGATGGCGCTGTGGTTTGAACACATGAAAGCTTGAAAGGTATCACCACGGTTGGTTTATCAACCGTTGTTATATACAGATAATCACCACGATTGGTTTAATAACCGTTGTTATATACAGAAAATTTTTATTCAATGAACAAATAAAATACAACCGCGCCTTAGTTTAGATATGTCACAACAGTGTAGGGATGAACCTTTGTGAGGATGGCGTCGTTGTTTACGCGTTTTGTAGTAGTGACACTATCTGAAAATCCCTAAGTATTCCCGAGACATTCGGAGTAATCTGGGAGGGGGCCACGTTGATAGAAATTAAAAAATCTATCTCGAAAGAAGGGAGTTGAACCAGAACTCCAAAATCATAGACAATGGGAAGGTGTAGGTAGAAGTAAAGAGCTGAGGAATCGTTAGAAGTGTCCATATTTTCTCTTTCATCACTTCCACAATTTTCCATAAGAACATCCCTCTCGCAACATGTGCCGGAGAAACTAATCCCATGGCGGAATGTTTTTCTGAAATATTTGTTGTAGAATACAATAAAGGTATGTTTCAAACATGGATGAAAGTCGTTTTTCTCTCCATGGTAGACGAAAATAAATTTTGACACAGGGGGATATGAAGATAAAAGAAAGAAATAATGAAGCATTACTTGCGAAAATGTATAGGAAATCCAAGAGAAATGAACTACCACGCCTAGAGGCCACATGTAAATATGGTTTATCGATTTGTCTTCTCTAAGAACGCCGTCATGAGGTGCATTTAATCCGGACCCATTTCAGAGATCCGACCACTGCAACGATAGAACTCCCCGGATTGATCCGACCTGAGCATGTCCCTTTTTCTAAGTCAGTCATCACCAGGCGCAAAATCCCAGATCCAGCTCGAGCGCATACTAAAGCTTCAAGAACATTCTCCTGACCACTGAATCTCCAGCAATCTAGAAGGAAGAGATTCATCCCTCCAACGCGTCCAACGGTCCTCCACATTCTACACCGGTTAGTTAGCAAATTAGTTATCCAGTTCCCATATATATATGTGGATGGCGCCATTTCATATAACAAATTTTGAATACAATTTGAATACTCTCTTATCATTTACATACAGACTTGAGCATTTGAGTGCTAACTTTGCAAATGCACCTTTTGCTCTGTCGCAACAGAAGCTTTTCCCTGTCGTAACTTCCACATTCCACTTATTCGAAACAATATATAATCAAGTTGTTTGTTTGCATTTTTTAGGAAATGTCAACTCGAATGTTTAACATGTATTCTTTTATAATTTGTTTTTATCAAGGCTTGATTTATGCTAACATGTGGAAAGAATAAAATGACTAAGGGTCCACAAATTTAGAGGTTGTAGTATTATTTAATGATTTCATATTGTGACTATTATTAAATAAATAAAGAAATGAATAAATAAAAGGATTTCACATGATTTATTTAATCTTTTAAATCCTAACATAAAGTGAGTGGATATAATGCATTTTCTACTTCATTTTATAATAATAAATTATTAATAACCTGTTTATAAAATTAAAATTAGTTTAACTAGCTTATACTTTGTTATCTTGTATGTTTTATTTTGTAGCATATAGTATCACCAAATCTAACCTCTTTCAAATATTGCATGCAAGGAAACTTATTACTTGTTTTTTCTGCAAAATTTTCTAACTTATAAAATGGTTTAGAAGATTTGTTTTTTTTCTTTTGAAAAATCTTCTCAGTTTTTAATGATCAAATATGTATTATATAATTTTTTTTTAATATTTTGAAAGGTTTAGGATATGAACGAAAGGATCACTTTTCTTAATGTATCGAATCAAGCAAATTAATCAAAGAAAATTATTTAATTCTTACCATACAATTATTAAATTCAATATATCTAATCAATCAAAATGAGACAATTAATGGATATTTTTTTCTATGTAAACTAAGTAGTATCAACAATTAATGGATAAAAGAGCTGGATAATGTCTTGTTATTTTTATTGTGTTACCTATCTTTGTTAAAATTAATACATTTTTTTTAAAATAAAATTAAATGAGAAATTAATTTAAATAGTTTTCCCATAAAATATTATGTTAATTATTTCATTCTTTTACGGTAATTTTTATTATATAAAATTTTCAAAAAATCATTTACATTTTAAAGATATTTTGAATAAATTTTTATAAAAATATTTTAAAAAAATATCTTTAAAAAATAAAGTGATTTAAGTATATTTTAATCTTGAATAGTGTATGTTTTAATCTTAAATAATATATATTGAAGTTATTAAATATCAAAATTAATCTCTTAAATTGGGAAAACAAATTTAAAATATCATTTTTATTTTGTTTGCAAAATCATGATAAGAAACTATATTATTTTAATATTCCATGGATTGGACTGTACGCGTTGCCATCCATTTCGGAATTCAACTCATCAAACGAGAATAGAAAAATGATGTGCTAAGAGATGGAGAGACATGCATTGCACAAATTAAAAAAAACTTTAATATTGAGTTTGACATGTACTACTACAAAAAAGCATTTTTATTTTGGTTGGAAAATGTTTTTTTCGTCGGTTGGGGGCAACGCATCAACGGGAAAAACTTAGAAGTGTACCCCTTTTTCATTCAGTTGTAAGTTTCAACCAAAGAAAAAAATGGCATATGTCATAAGTTCAATTTTTAATAATAGCCTTTTTATGTTTTAAAACTGAAAAATATACCACTTTTTTCCTCGGTTGAACACACAACCAAGGTGATAATAGAAACTTTTCGTCTCGGTTTTTTCGAATAACCGAGATGAAAGACATTATGGGAAGAATTTTTATTTGGGTTGGTTGATTTATCTGGGAAAATATCCATTGTTTTAAAAATTAATAATTTTTTATTTTATTTTACAAAATTCTCGTTATAACTTATATCCTTTTTGATAATAAAAAAACACAAATTGTACATTTTGTGAAATAGAACAAATGAAACATTTGTGAAACAAAATGACATTTGTACAAAAAATATACATTGTTTACATAAAAGCCAACAAAATGGCACACGCATTCTTTTTTTTACAACAAAGCTAAAACATATACAAATGACTAAGCAACAAATAAAGACAAAAATCAAAGTTGTCTGACTTGAACGAAATTCCTTAAGACTTCTTCTATGAATGGTGTCTGGTCGTTCGACACCTATATATAATTTGAATGACATTTAAAAACAATTAGCATAAGACAACAACAACATTAAAACTTCAATAACAACAATATTAAACCTTTAAACCAATGATCTCAATGAAGACAACAACAAAAATAACATTAAGCCTGCAATCTCAACAACAACAATATCATTAAACTTTTTACTAGCAACAACAACATTAACATTTCTCACAATAACAACATTAAATCTGTTAATAACACCAACTACTACTACAACAACAAATCAATAAAATCATTAATTATTCATTCTCAATAAATGAGCATCACAAATAATACCACTTATTTTAGGGCTAATACATCTCGGTTTTTTATTTCTAAAATCATGCAACATATGGTATCCCTCCAAAGCTTTGTATGTTAAAAATAATAATTAATAAAAAATCTTTAAAAGTAAAGTAAATATTTTTCATCACATGCATGACATCAAGACAATGTCAAACATCGAGGCTAAGCCAATATAGAAGATCAAAGAACACCGACCTCCTTTTCCATTTATTTTTTTTCCATGAGCCCTTTTTTATTTTTTTAAAAATCAAAATTAATGTGTTATTGTCGTTTATGCATTTCTCCTCAATTAGGGTTTTGGAGGGATATCAAACTCTTATTCTCCATTAAAACTCTTCTGCAATCTATGATATGGATGATTTGGTCTTATAAATTTTGGATGCCTAAGATAAATAGTCTTTTTCCATTATTTATTTAATGTGAGCATGTATCAGCTTCACATATAGGACACACTTCATGTCCCTTATCACTGTACCCAGAAAAATACATGTATGCTGTAACGCCCTAGTTTTGTCTGTTTTATTTAATTGAGTCGTTTTGATTATTTTATTATTATATTATTTTATTTTTGACTTTTATTTGGATATATATTATTTTTCATCGCTGTTTATGTTTTATCGCATTTTGAGAGCGTTTGCGAGATAATTGAGCTGAGGGATAAAATGGTCTTTTAGGAGTTTAGATATTTTATATAAATAGAAAGTAGAGAGAAATAGGAAGAAAAGAAAAAGAAGAGAAAGAAAAGAGAAGGAAAGAAAGAAGAGGAGAAAAAGAGGAAAAGAGGAAAATTGAACATAACTCCGTTTCGAGCGCGATTAATCGGGTAAGGGTGAGAATTTTCAATTATATCTTGTTTGTGTATGTATATGTGTTGTTTGTTGTAATTGTTTTGATTGTTTCGCGACTTTTCGTATCGATTGAAATTAGGAGCGATTGATAGAAATCGATGTTTTCGCGGATGAAATTCGATAAAAACTGAGTAGAATACTTGTCGTTAGGTTTGGATCATGTTTTGGTTGTTATAGTATGTTTTGGAAGTGTTTGGGTGGAAGAAATGAGGGTTTTTGACCCAAAATGACCTAAGTTATCGCTGCTGGGAATTCTGAGTTTCGCAGGTTCGCACTGCGAGTCCCAGCGAATGAATCAGCGAACGTTCGCTAGCCGTTCGCATTGCGAACGTGACAGAATTTCCGATTTTGTTTCCTTCATAACTTTTGATCCGTAAATCGGATTGAGGCACGGTCAGATGCGTTGGAAATCTATTTCAATGCTCTTTGTGATAGTGGAATAGGATCATATGTTTAAGCCTTGGATTGATAAGAAAAACATGGAAAAGTAATGTATGTGTGAAAAGTGCGGGTTATGTTTCCACCATAACTCCCGAATCGCGAATCCGATTGATGTAGGACTTGAGGCAATAGATAGATAACCTAATATGCTATTAAATTGTGATGTTAGACCATGATTTAACCAAGCATATTTGGTAGGGTATGATTAGTGGTTTGTAGGTTTTGTTGTGTTGTTGGTGTTCGATGTGATATGTTATCGTCGTATGAATGTGGGCCTTTTGTGCTATCTATATGATGTGAATACATGTAATGAGATGTTGTGATAATGTTGTTGTTGTGCGGTAAATACATTGTTTGATTGAATATCAATGTATGTGGTTATGATGTTGTGTTGGTTCGTGGTTTGTTGTTGTGGTTTGTGAAATTCAATGTGTGTCTTGGATGTTAATCATACAATAGTGCATTGATGTGAATGTATATAGATTGTATGTGATTGTATGAGATGAATGCATGAATATATTGTGAATATGTATGCATTTCAAGAATGTCTTGAGTCATTTTGTATGTGAAGCATAATGATGTACATTCTTGTGTTGAGTGATTCTAATGAGAATCCGTTGTAACGTCGCGTGCCTATGTGAGGTGTGAGCGATGATTACAAACGATTGTGTGCCTAGGTGAGGTGTGAGCAATCGGATTGTGTGCCTATGTGATGATGGTTTGTGGTTGGTGGTGAAATGCATTCTTTATATGAAATTCAATGTATGTTGTGTGGTGACCTTTATGGTTTGAAATGCATTGTTTGAATTGATTTGCAATGCATGAGTGTGATGATGTTGATTAATTCATATGGTTGAATTGTGAATGTATGGAATTGATAAGTTGAAATATATGCATGATTATGTTTGCATATATGTGTGAAGATGCATTTGAATGTCATGAGTTCTTGTGTGTCAAGCATCATGATATGCATCGTTGTGACGTCCTGAGTGACGGATTGGTTCCAGAGGGAATCCGCTATAACGTCGTGTGCCCATGTGGGGTGTGAGCGATGATTATAGATGATCGTGTGCCCATATAGGGTGTGAGCGATCGGGTCGTGTGCCCGTGTGGGGTGTGAGCGATCCATAAACATTGTGTGCCTATGTGAGGTGTGAGCAATGGGTGAACATCGTAGGCCCGACGGGGAGTTACATTGGTAACGATAGATGGTTCCAATAAGTTCCTGAGTGAACTTGAGATGATTGAGTCGGTACCGCATTGCATTTGCATAGAGTCGTAAGTCGGTCTCTATGATTTGAATTTATCATCTTTATAATTGTGCATTGATGAATAAACATGAATATGTATGTTTATGTGGAATGATATGAATTGTGAAAGTATGCATGATGAATATGCTTGGTTTCGTATATATACATACATTGTGATGTATATGAGTGAGTTGTGATGAATTGTGGTGAGAATTGTGAATGGATGCGTTATGTGTGGAAAATCATGATTTGATTTATTATGTGTGATATGTTTTGTATTTGTGGCATGCTATATGTGTTAGCATGTGATGGTATGGGTGAGATGATTTATGCATGTGTTTGAATGTGTGTTTGCATATTATTATGCAATCTTGATTTAGTTGTTATTTCTCACCCTTCTGCTGTTTTATGATGCTCTATGAGGCATTGCAGATTAGAGTTGCTGGAGGTCTTTTGTGGAGACTGGCCCTCCGTTCTGTTGTCGGTCTTGGTGTCTGCTTTGATACGTAGCACGGGAGTCGGGGAAACGATTATGTTATTTATGTATATAATTGTTGAATATATTTGGTATTACCTTTGTATTTATATTTTGATGTTATAAAACCATTTATTTGTAAAACTAGTCGGTTATGGATCTTTCCGCTTTATTCCATAATTGACCTGCCTTCATATGGAAAAGTTTCCCAATCAAGGGTAATCTATTTTATGCTATGTATCAAATTTATGAGCAGGGATGATGTTTTGTTTATTTAAATGTGACATCCTTGTTTCTGTCGGAAAAATAAGTTTTTAGTTACTCTGATTTTATTTATGTATTATTTATTCGCGATGGGAATTGGGGTGTTACATTAGTGGTATCAGAGCAGGTCGGTCCGTCCGGCCTAGTTGTTGAGTCAGTTGGTGTGACAGTTGAATACTGTCGGTGTTGTTTGTCCCTTAGTACGTGATATGTGTGGAAACACTGTCAGTACTTTCTGGTTTTTCTAATCCTTTGTCTTCAGGATTGAGAATGAGATAAGTGGGGGAGAAGCTGGTACTTCTCCAAGTTGCTTCAGGTGTGGAGCGTTGGCTCAGTGTGTTGCGAATTGCAAGATTGTAAGTGCTCTTTGGACATTGTGGTTCCCGGTTCCGGAGGGAATGTGGAGGTAAGGTTTATGTCAACTAAGGATTTGTGCCTTAGGTTGTTTTGTGCAGGATGCAAGGGATGCTATTATAGTTTGGTAAAGGCGGTCTATGCCCCATCATGGTTGTCGGCTGTCTATTAACAAATTGAGGAACTGATCACCCTTAATCTCTTGTTGATAGTGGGCGGGAATTATGTTGGATGGAATAGACGTGTCTTTCCGGCTTAGATAGTGTGTGCAATGATTTGTTTGGAATTAAGAAAATGATTACGGATTATTTTGATGAGTCGACGAAGATTCTTATATCGCCAGGGAGATGGATTGGAGGTTTTGATATGTTGGTCCAGTTGGGAAGTTATTGAGAGAGAATGATTGGGTATCGTTAATGGTTGTTCTCAGAAGGTAAAGTGTGAACTCAAATTGGACGAAGGCGAGGATTTGAGGTTTGGATCTGCTAAGTAAGTAGAAGAACTTCTAGGAAGTGAGACGCAGATTTTGGTCATGTTTGTGATAATAATGTTCTGGAAATTGGCAGGAAGTCACAGTGATGGGCCGTCAGTTGGGCATGGTTTTCAGATGTGTTTTTGGAGGGAACGTTAAGGTGTTGTCTTAGAGAGCTCCAGTATTGTTAGTAATACAAGGAACTGATGATTGAATGGAATAACAAGCATGATGTGTATGAAGGTATTGAGACTATGGACAGCAAAACTTAGAGTTCTTGTGAGGTTTGAAGCCTTTGGAATTGTAGAGTATTAATGGAAATTTTGAGAGAACCTTTAGCTATAGATGTAATATTTGACAGTTCTTTTTTTGGTTGGTTGTTGCTACATGTTGGAATTTGTGGAATGGGACGACCAGGAGAAGAAATTGTGTGTGGATTACTGGCAGTTGATTATGGTAACGATTGAGAATGAGCGAACCTTGCCCTGTTTCAGTTTTTATTGGATTCGCCAGGTGTTCGCACGGCGAAGGTCGCAGCGAAGGCTCGCGAGAGCTTCGCACTGCGGGGGGGGGGGGGGGGGGGGGGGGGCGAAGGTTCGCGTGAGGTTCGCACTGCGAAGGTGGCAGCGAGAGTTCGCTGAGCTTCTGACTTGGTTCGCTGGGGCATTCGCACTGCGAATGGAGAAGCGAAGGGTTCGCTGGGTTGTTCGCATTGCGAACATGATAGATCTTTCCAAATTGTTTCTTTCATAACTTTGGCTTCGTTTATCCGATTTAAACGTTCTTTGTATCGTTGTGGAGCTATGAAAGGGTCCTATGTTTTGGAAAACAGGAATATTATTTATGGAATGGATTTTGGTTGAGTATTGGGATTAATCGGAATTAGGTGAATTACGTAAAACGAAACTGTTAACACGTTAAAAGGTTCAAGTAATGCGTCTGGGATGTTTGTGGAGTATATGAATCGTATCTCCCATATTTATTGGATAAGTTCAGAGTGGTTTTGATTGGGGGATAATCAGATCTGTTATAAACTCAGAGGAAGAACAAGTAAAGTGTTTGAGATTTGAATTGCAAGTGTTGGAAAGAGACAAAGTTTTATGCTAAGTTATTCGAGTGAGAATTTTGTTTGAGAAGGGTTAGTTTTCTTGGATATGTTATTTCGGATGAGAGTATTGTTATGGATTCATCGGAAGTAGATGTAGTTCTACAATGAGAGGCTCCGAAGTTGGTTGAGGAGATTAGAAACTTTTGGGCTCAGTTGGTTGTTATTGTAGGTTATGGAAGACCTTGTTGAGTTCGTACTTCTGGTATCTCCGTTGACTTGCAAAGGGTGAGTCGTTTGTTTTGGATGTTCGTTGTGAATGAGTTTTGGTGAGCTGAAGTAGAACATGTCTACGGCTCCAGTTTTGAGTCTGCGTGATCCTGATGAACCGGTTGTGAGGTATTGTGATGCGTCTATGATGAGTGTAGCTAGTGTGCTAATACCAGAAAGTAAATTTGTGGCTTATGCTTTACGACCATTGAGGATTCATAGAAGGATCTATACTATTCAGGATTTGGAATTGGTTGCGGTTGTATTGCGTTGGAAAATTTGGAGGTATTATCTTTATGGTTCTAAGGTTCGAAGTGTTTGGTAATCGCAAGAGTTTAGAGTATTTGGTGGGTCTGAAGGAATAGAGTATGAGACAACGAGGATGGTTAGAAGTTGTGAAGAGTTAAGTCGAAAGTTTTTATGTAAGTTTGTTTTGATGGTCAGAGAATTAGAATTATTTGAACAGTTCAGAGACTCATGTCTGGTGTGTGAGATAACGCAGTAGAGTGTGATGTTGGGTATATTAAAGTGAACAGTGATTTTTGGAGAATATGAGAAAGAGTTAGACTTTGGAGGTGAGATTGATAGACTTGATGGTTTCGAGTAATCAGAGTGCGCAACGGGAGCGTGATGTGGCACATTTCGTATATGCGTGTGTGACTGGATAGAGTTCAAAGGGTGAACAGTGGGAAGCGGTAGGAATGATGAGACCGTGGGATGTTCTATAATGGAAGTGATAAGTGGAAGGTTTCAATATTAATCAGGTACTAATATGTAGTTGGGTGTTTTGGTCGTATGTTTAATTGGCGAATCGTAGCATTGTTGAAATAATTTTGTGTGATAAGGACGTTGGTATTATGGTTATGTGGAGGTTGTTGAAACGATATTGTTGTGTTCTGGTTCAAGAGTGAACCTGTGTGTGTTCGTAACTTGGGTATTCTTTGAGTTGTTCGTCAAGTGCATTGTATGGCCTTTGCATCTTGTCGTTGTGGTCGTTGTCGTGTCGTTGTTGTAGTTGCTGTCAGCGAGGTGGTTTGTCAGTTTGTTTTATTCGTGGTGCCTCTTGTTGGCATGTTAGTTTGTTAGTTGGTGGCGAGAGTCGTGTCCGGAGTTGTTCGTCTCAGTATATTTTCGAGGACGAAAATTTCTAAGTGGGGGAGAATTGTAACGCCCCAGTTTTGTCCGTTTTATTTAATTGAGTCGTTTTGATTATTTTATTATTATATTATTTTATTTTTGACTTTTATTTGGATATATATTATTTTTCATCGCTGTTTATGTTTTATCGCATTTTGAGAGCGTTTGCGAGATAATTGAGCTGAGGGGTAAAATGGTCTTTTAGGAGTTTAGATATTTTATATAAATAGAAAGTAGAGAGAAATAGGAAGAAAAGAAAAAGAAGAGAAAGAAAAGAGAAGGAAAGAAAGAAGAGGAGAAAAAGAGGAAAAGAGGAAAATCGAACATAACTCCGTTTCGAGCGCGATTAATCGGGTAAGGGTGAGAAGTTTCAATTATATCTTGCTTGTGTATGTATATGTGTTGTTTGTTGTAATTGGTTTGATTGTTTCGCGACTTTTCGTATCGATTGAAATTAGGAGCGATTGATAGAAATCAATGTTTTCGCGGATGAAATTCGATAAAAACTGAGTAGAATACTTGTCGTTAGGTTTGGATCATGTTTTGGTTGTTATAGTATGTTTTGGAAGTGTTTGGGTGGAAGAAATGAGGGTTTTTGACCCAAAATGACCTAAGTTATCGCTGTTGGAAATTCTGAGTTTCGCAGGTTCGCACTGCGAGTCCCAGCGAATGAATCAGCGAACGTTCGCTAGCCGTTCGCATTGCGAACGTGACAGAATTTCCGATTTTGTTTCCTTCATAACTTTTGATCCGTAAATCGGATTGAGGCACGGTCAGATGCGTTGGAAATCTATTTCAATGCTCTTTGTGATAGTGGAATAGGATCATATGTTTAAGCCTTGGATTGATAAGAAAAACATGGAAAAGTAATGTATGTGTGAAAAGTGCGGTTTATGTTTCCACCATAACTCCCGAATCGCGAATCCGATTGATGTGGGACTTGAGGCAATAGATAGATAACCTAATATGCTATTAAATGGTGATGTTAGACCATGATTTAACCAAGCATATTTGGTAGGGTATGATTAGTGGTTTGTAGGTTTTGTTGTGTTGTTGGTGTTCGATGTGATATGTTATCGTCGTATGAATGTGGGCCTTTTGTGCTATCTATATGATGTGAATACATGTAATGAGATGTTGTGATAATGTTGTTGTTGTGCGGTAAATACATTGTTTGATTGAATATCAATGTATGTGGTTATGATGTTGTGTTGGTTCGTGGTTTGTTGTTGTGGTTTGTGAAATGCATTGCTTATGTGAAATTCAATGTGTGTCTTGGAGGTTAATCATACAATAGTGCATTGATGTGAATGTATATAGATTGTATGTGATTGTATGAGATGAATGCATGAATATATTGTGAATATGTATGCATTTCAAGAATGTCTTGAGTCATTTTGTATGTGAAGCATAATGATGTACATTCTTGTGTTGAGTGATTCTAATGAGAATCCGTTGTAACGTCGTGTGCCTATGTGAGGTGTGAGCGATGATTACAAATGATTCTGTGCCTAGGTGAGGTGTGAGCAATCGGATTGTGTGCCTATGTGATGATGGTTTGTGGTTGGTGGTGAAATGCATTGTTTATATGAAATTCAATGTATGTTGTGTGGTGACCTTTATGGTTTGAAATGCATTGTTTGAATTGATTTGCAATGCATGAGTGTGATGATGTTGATTAATTCATATGGTTGAATTGTGAATGTATGGAATTGATGAGTTGAAATATATGCATGATTATGTTTGCATATATGTGTGAAGATGCATTTGAATGTCATGAGTTCTTGTGTGTCAAGCATCATGATATGCATCGTTGTGACGTCCTGAGTGACGGATTGGTTCCAGAGGGAATCCGCTATAACGTCGTGTGCCCATGTGGGGTGTGAGCGATGATTATAGATGATCGTGTGCCCATATGGGGTGTGAGCGATCGGGTCGTGTGCCCGTGTGGGGTGTGAGCGATCCATAAACATTGTGTGCCTATGTGAGGTGTGCCCAATGGGTGAACATCGTAGGCCCGACGGGGAGTTACATTGGTAACGAGGGATGGTTCCAATAAGTTCCTGAGTGAACTTGAGATGATTGAGTCGGTACCGCATTGCATTTGCATAGATTCGTAAGTCGGTCTCTATGATTTGCATTTATCATCTTTATAATTGTGCATTGATGAATAAACATGAATATGTATGTTTATGTGGAATGATACGAATTGTGAAAGTATGCATGATGAATATGCTTGGTTTCGTATATATACATACATTGTGATGTATATGAGTGAGTTGTGATGAATTATGGTGAGAATTGTGAATGGATGCGTTATGTGTGGAAAATCATGATTTGATTTATTATGTGTGATATGTTTTGTATTTGTGGCATGCTATATGTGTTAGCATGTGATGGTATGGGTGAGATGATTTATGCATGTGTTTGAATGTGTGTTTGCATATTATTATGCAATCTTGATTTAGTTGTTATTTCTCACCCTTCTGCTATTTTATGATGCTCTATGAGGCATTGCAGATTAGAGTTGCTGGAGGTCTTTTGTGGAGACTAGCCCTCCGTTTTGTTGTCGGTCTTGGTGTCTGCTCTGATACGTAGCACGGGAGTCGGGGAAACGATTATGTTATTTATGTATATAATTGTTGAATATATTTGGTATTACCTTTGTATTTATATTTTGATGTTATAAAACCATTTATTTGTAAAACTAGTCGGTTATGGATCTTTCCGCTTTATTCCATAATTGACCTGCCTTCATATGGAAAAGTTTCCCAATTGAGGGTAATCTATTTTATGCTATGTATCAAATTTATGAGCAGGGATGATGTTTTGTTTATTTAAATGTGACATCCTTGTTTCTGTCGGAAAAATAAGTTTTTAGTTACTCTGATTTTATTTATGTATTATTTATTCGCGATGGGAATTGGGGTGTTACATATGCAGTAAAGTCGTGGATTGTGAAAACTAACATGGCACACATATTAAAATTTTCACCTAAATACACATCATCAACATCAACGCATTCCTCCACAAAAATCTTAAATATTTAATCAATTAAATTAGATAAACATCTATGTCGTTTCTTGGTTGTTTAGTACCCGAAATCTCATCACATATAACATCATATATTTGCGCTTCATGCACAACCACAAAGATATATGGTAAATTATAAGAAGAATATACCATGAAATATGATTAGTACTTAATATAAAAATTCAGAAACAAGTTAATTTTCTTCCATTGCAAAGAATCAGCTACATGACGAATTTTTCCATCACATTTTCTTTCATATGCATGCCATCTAACATTCTTTCCATCATTTACATTAGAAAAAAATCTTTTAAATCTTAGAATTATTAGTAGGTACTATGTTTGAACAAAATTCGTTAGACCCATATCTCTTAGGTTTTGATGATAACAAAGTATTTAAAGAACAAATGGGTATACCAATGTTTGTTCAAATATGCAGGACCATAGACTAAAATTTCATATAGAATCCAAGTATTGGTTCTAACTATGAGCAGTCAATGAGAAACTTAAAGACCAAAATCTGATGGATTAGAAGCTGAAGACCAAACTTTGAAGAGATCAATGTCTATAGGTCATAATCTGAAGAAGTTAGCCTCAAAAGATCAGACTTTGCAAAAGTTATGCTTCTGATGATCATACCCTGAGTCAATCAAATGGAAAGGACCAATATGATCCTGATAGGTCACTGTTCATCTCTGAACATACTTTGTCACGTGAAGACCTACGCTCTACTTTCTTTACAGAGTCTGCTGGGATTTAATTGCTAATTCCTTTTGTTGCAAAGAGTTTTCAAACTAGCCTTCACCTACCCTGACAATTTGGTGAAACATTTCAATGTCTCTTTTGAAGCTACTTAAAGGACTTTATTGTGTTGCATCTTCAACGACTTTTTTTCTTCTATATTTAAGGAGTTAAAAGACTTTAAGAAATACCAATTGACCTCAAAAGAGACGTCACTCTGTTAATACAAAAGCACAAGATAAACTTAGAATTTCTTATCCTTATATATCTTAGAAATCAGTAAGTCTTAAAAAAAATTCTATTTGTTGTGTATTCTTTATACACCTCTGATTATACATCAAGTTTATTCTCCCGACAATCATTTATCTGCTAGGTATATTGTTAGAAATCTTTTACTAAGTGTTTGAGCATTGGAAGTCTCTTGCTTGTGTGCTTGAGAAAAAAGTTTCTTAATTTTGTACAAGGTTGAAGATGAACGGAAACAGTAATCTGAGTACTAAGCTTCCAGTGTTTGATGGCAAGAACTGGACGGTGGAGGATTCAGATGTGTGTGTTGTTTGGAACTCAAGGTATTCTTGATCTCGTCATCGATGGTTATGCTCCGGTTACGGCGGATGCGGCGAAAAAATAGAGAAACGAGGAAGAAGGGTCAAAAGGTGTTGTTCTACATCCATCAATGTGTGGATGCAAACATGTTTGAGAAAATTGTTGACTTGATGACGACGAAGGTTGTGTGGGACACATATGTATGGTGCTACGGTAGTGATGCATTAGTGAAGAAGGCGAGGCTTTAGTCTCTATGTAAGTAGTATGAGAATCTTAGCATGTAGAACAATGAGAAGGTACCTGATTACATCTCTAGAGTGATTCTGATCACAAATGAGATGAAGTCTTGTGGAGAAACTCTCTCTGGAGAAAAGATCATTGAGAAGGTACTTAGATTGTTCACTCCTCCATTTTATTACATTGTTGTAGCAATTGAACATTCTAAGGATCTTAGCACCATGAGAATTGAAGAGCTGTAAAGTAGTCTAGAGGCACAAGTGTTAGTCTGACTGAGAGAAACTCTGAAATGAAGATAGAGCAGCTGGCTCTAAAAGTAGCTTATGGTAAGGAATATTAGAATTATTCTTGTTCAAAAGTCAGGAAGAGATCTGATGGTGTTCAGAAGTTAGAAACCTTAACTTCTAAAAGGTAGAAGAGTGCTCAAAAGGGGGAGGAGAAGTAAGACAAGAGAAAGGTTCAATGCTACTGTTGTAAGAAGTTTGGCCACTTTGCTGTTGATTGTTGGTCAAACAAGGAAAGGAAATCATAAAAATAACACGTTGCCAGAATAGATTTTGATGATGAATATGTGTTATTGATTGCTTCTGAACCTGATGATGCGTATTTGACAGACTGGTGGTATATGGACATTGGCTGCACAAATCATCTTACAGGAAATAAGACATGGATGGTTGGTTTTGAATCTAGAAAGGAAAAAATTCAGATGTGATGATTATAATTACCTCAACGCTAAAGGTATGGGAAATGTCATAGTAGTTTTTAATAATGGTAAAACTGCACGAATTCAAAATGTGTGGTATGTTCCTGGCATGAAGAGGAATTTGATAAGTGTAGGTAAATTAATTGAGAAAAGTTTTTCAGTTACCATGAAGGACAATATTTTGAAGTTGTATGATTGTAAACACAAGATGATTAAGAAGTCAGAACATGGAAGGAATAGAACTTTCAAAGTGAATGTTAAAACCGCAGACTCTGAATGCCTAAGTGCAACAAGTGTTGTGAAGGAAAGTGAGTTGTGGCGTAAAAGATTTGGTCATTTGAACTTCAGAAGCTTAGGGTATTTAAAATCAAAGAAGTTGGTACAATGAATTCCCGCAGTTAAGAAGCCAGAGAAATCATGCAATGTGTGCATGAGAGGAAAGCAACCAAGACTTTCATTTGCATCTAAAATGCCTCCAAAAGAAAAGCATGCTTTGGGTGTGGTGCATTATGATGTATAGGAACCATTTCCAGTACCTTCACTTATAGGGAATAAATACTTTGTGTCATTTGTAGACGAGTTCACAAGGATGATATGAGCATCCCTTATAAAGTTCAAACACAAGGTGTTTTCTGAATTTAAAAAAATTCAGAGTGAAGGCTGAAAAACAAAGTGGTTAGTAGCTAAAAAAATCTCAAAACTGATGGTGGAGGTGAGTACAACTCTACAGAGTTCAAGAATTTCTGTGAGGAGAATGAAATTAAGCATGAGGTGACTTCTCCATACACTCCTAAACACAATGGCCTTACTGAAAGAAGAAACTGAACCTTGCTTGATATGACAAGAAATATGCTGAAGGAGAAGAAGCTCCCTCACACCTTGTGAGGAGAAGTGTTGCCACTGCAGCATATGTGCTCAACAGGTGTCCAACCAAGAAGATGAAGAAAATTGTTCCTTTATAGAAGTGGACTAAAGATAAGCAAAGTATCTAAAGGTGTTTGGTTCTGTGTGTTACAAACATGTTCCAGATGGGATGACAGAAGCAGGGTCATGTTGCTTGTAGGTTACCACAATAGATGTGCTTATAAGCTCTAGTGTCTTGTCACTAACAAGGTTGAATTCAATAGAGACGTTATTATAAAAGAGTCAGAAGCGTGGGATTGTATCAAGTCTCAATCCAACTCTGGTGTGAGGTTAACACATGAGTTAACTTCTGAAGATACTTCAGAATCTAAAGGTTCTGAAAATGATTAAGAATCAGAAAATGATTCTGAAGGCGAGTCTGAAGATAAGTCAGATTCTGAAGGAGAATCTAAAGTTGAAGAAGACTCTGAAGGTGAAGTTGATTCTGATCCAGATTCTGATAGTGATTCAGACTCTGGCGGTGATCCAAAATCTGGGAATATTCCTGAATCTGAAGGTGGTCATGCCTTTAAAGGTGGTACTTCTGGGGTTCCAGCATATGATATTATTCCAGCGTCTGAAAAAGATTCTGAAACAATTCATAGGCCAGAAAGAATCAGAAACATTCTAAGAAGATCTGCAGAGTTTGATATGTTACAAGATACTGAAATAGAATCTGAAGGAGAAGTTATTCAGTGTGCCATGTTAATAGAATCTGAACCAACAAGTACGGAAGAAGAACTCAAGAAGAAAGTGTGGCTGAAGGCCAAGAAAGAAGAACTTAAGGCTATAGAAAGAAACATGAATTGGGAGTTGACTAAACTTCCAAAGAACAATAATGCCATCAGCGTCAGATGGGTTTTAAAGGTGAAGCTAAAGCCAAATGGATCAATTGGAAATCACAAAGCAAGGTTAGTAGCAAGATGGGTTCTACAAAAACATGGGTTAAATTACTTTGAGGTGTTTTCTCCTGTAGAGAGACATGAGACAATCAGACTGGTAATTGTGATAGCTATTAACATGAATTGGCTTCTAATGCATTTAGATGTGAAATCTTCATTTCTGAACAGTCCATTGCACTAAACCTATCATCAACTCAAAGCACCAAAAATGAATCAAATGATTCATTTAATGATAGATTTTAATTGATAAAGGTTCATCCAACCTCATCAACACCCAAAGTCCATTGAAATTAAAGAGAAAGTTGATCAACAAGCCATGATCCAATGCAACACCCAGCAATAAAAACAAATAAAAAGCATGAAATTATTTTTTTAAAAGAATTTTAAAATGAACATACAAGCGAAAATGAGAAAGAAGCTTCTAAACAACCAATCAAAGCTCAAGAAAATTACCACAAGTCAAAACAACTCAAGGATTATATAATTTTTTTTGGAGAATTTAAGAAAACATCAAAATAATTTTAAACTAATTAAAATGCATGAAAACTAAAAGAAATAATATAAAATAGCAAATTAAGAAATAAAAATATGGAAAAATGCTCAGAAAATAGAAAATTATGAAAAAAAAATTGGAATAAAAAATGTGAATGGAGCTATTTTTTTATGAATTTTCAAAAAAATGAAAAAAGAAAAACAAATGAAATGAAAATAAAAGCTGGAAAAAAACAAGAGCCATCAGATCTGATCAATGGCTAGGAACAAAAGAGCGTGCAACCATAATATCTCATTAAAAGAGATATAAAGGTCCAAAAAATGAGAGACACGGTGGACCTTAAATGAAATCACGCGCTAAATCAGATTTAAAATAAAACAAACTCAGGCCATCACGAGGCACCTCCGGTCATCTTCTCCGGTGAGTTGCTCACCAGATTTCTGAAAATGGCAAAGTTACATTATGAGACCTATGCCATTGTGACCGTCTCATAAGTGTGAACTCAACTATAGGCTTCATTTTCATTTATTGAAAACGAGCATGGAGAATTTGATGGAGACTCGGAGAAACAAGCAAACACGAAAACAAAAATTAAATGACTAATATGAACAATCAACACAAGGTAAGTGGGGGGAAACAATCAGGAGGAAAAATGCTACGTCGTGGTAACTTGTTAGAGTCCAAAACATGCTCAAAACTACCTTATCCAAATGATGATCGGAGGTGCTGAAAACTGGATTTGGTTAGAGCAATTTAGTGAGTCTCAAGGATTTATTTTTGTTGCTTTAGCTTCAGGAGATGATAGGGAAGCTAATGGAAGCAAGAAATGGAATTGGAAAATCTTAGAAATGAAATACGAAATCTCAAAATTTGAAGAGGAATTCTGAGTTTCAGCAGAGGTTTGAGGGGCTGTCCAAGCTTGGAATTCATTGCAAATGCTTCCTCTATTTATAGCTGAGGTGAATGAATGGAAAACTTGTGAAAATTGGATGCAATCGTGTGAAATGGAGTGTACCAAAAGTGTGACCAAGCTTGATCATGAAGTCAGCCAAAACGCGATGCATTGTTTCTAATTTTGAGTATTTTTTATCCTCACACATTACTTGACTTCACCATGGACAAAACATGTGCATACAATGACATAATTTGGAGATTTGAGTGAATTCTCAAATTCTGGTCATGGAAAAATTTCATTTTCATGGGCTCATGTTCATAGTTAGGCCAAATGCAATCTACTCGTGCATTTCTTGGTTTTCTTTGAGCCAAATGATTTATTCATGGAGTAAAACACAATGCAAAAAAGAATCAATCCAAAAGGATGCTTGAGGTGAAAATGGCATGAGGTAGAAGTTGAGGTCGTGGCACTGAAAATCAGATCAAGCATTAGGTCAAACACGTCATGACCTAGTTTAGTGCACAAGTGACCTTTAAGATTTGAGGTCCTTAAAGCATGAATTGATGTTTGACCTCTAGAGAAAAGTTGTAAAGTATATCAAGAGTGACATTTGGAAAGAAGAAGCACCCATAAAATTTGAATATTGAAGGAGTTATAATGTTTGGAACATAGTGTAGCGAGCGATTTTGGACGCGGTTCTTAAGCGCTGGTCGCTCTCTACGGTTGAGCTTTAAACTACAGGTCGATTCATTTTTTATCCTATTGTGAGCTGAATAAGGAAGGGAAATAGATGTCTCCAATTAACCCTGCTTGCATACTGAGTTTAAACAGCGGACTGTTAGGTTACGGATGCTATCAATGTGGGGGGGCCTTGTACTGGTTATTTGTATTTTTGCCAATACTGTTTTTGACCTAGGGCAGAAGGTTTCTGGCGGGGAACAAGGATTAGGATGTTAGGACTGATGTTTTGAATTACTGCTTTTGATTGATGGAGATACGGGATTTGGGTTTTTTGTTGAGTGTGCTCGCTAAGATCTTTTCTTTCGATCTTATGCCTACGTATTCCCATTTACCGAAACAGGGAAACCAGAGCATTCGTAGTTCCTCCTAATCTATGGGAGGAAATTGGTTTTTGGTGTCTTGTTCAAAGCCCAAGACGTGAAGCGAAAGGTTGTTTGTATCTTGTTCAAAGCCCAAGATATGAAGCTGAAGAGTCTATTTGTGTCTTGTTCAAAGCCCAAGATGTGAAGCTGAAAAGTCTATTTATGTCTTGTTCAAAGCCCAAGACGTGAAGCTGAAGGACCTCGACTTTAGAGAGAATTTGTCATCTCTAAAGAAGGGTTTGTCTGTCACAACTGTTGGGTGACTGGTTATAAAGGAGAATTACTTTAACCGGGATACGCAGATCCTAGCAATGCCATAATTTCCTTTATAGGGTAGTTTTGACCTGAAGGAGAAGACTTTAACTCAGTGTAGAGCAATGCTATCTTTCCTTAGGAATTTCTCATGCTAAAAGAGGGACAGTGGCATGGATATAGATGATCCAGAGGCTTGCCGCTTACAGCGATTAGATGAAGAGGAAGGAGTTGTTTATGTTTGTGTACTGTGAACGAGGCACAACTTTGATGTTAAAAGGTTGATTGGACTCAACCGGGGATTTTTATACAAAGCCTAAGAGGAGGCTAAAAGGTGTCTCGTACAAAGCCCGAGAGAGAGGCTAAAAGGGGTTGATCCTACAAGAGGATCTTTTGTACTCAACAAGAAAGTGTTTTTGTATCTCGTACAAAGCCCGAGATGGAGGCGAAAAGGTTTTGACCCGACGATGGAGTCTTTTGGTATCTCGTATAAAGCCCGAGATGGAGGCGATTGCTTGTTTTTGTATCTCGTACAAAGCCCGAGATGGAGACTAAAGGGTGATTGACTCAGCGAAGGAGTCTTTTATGTGTCTCGTACAAAGCCCGAGAGAGAGGCTAAACGTTGTTTGACTCCACTGGGGAATCTTTTGGTATCTCGTATGAAGCCCGAGATGGAGGCGAAAATTATTAGCTCCGCTGGGGAGAATCATTGTACAAAGCTCAAGAGGAGGCTGGGTTATGCTGAGGAAAGATCATTATACATAGCCTAAGAGGAGGCTAACTTCTGCTAGGGGAAATCATTATACAAAGCCTAAGAGGAGGCTAAAAAGGTTTGCTCCGCTGGGGAGAATCATTGTATAAAGCCCAAGAGGAGGCTAAAAGGTTGAGGAAAGATCATTATACAAAGCCTAAGAGGAGGCTAACTTCTTTGAAGAAGGATCATTATACAAAGCCTAAGAGGAGGCTAAGGTTACTGTCTCAATTAAGTGACAGGTCCAGAATACTGATTTTGAAAGAGAAAATTAGTTCTTATATGAGCAACACTGTACTCAAGGATTCGATTCCAAGGGTTCGGGTTATTCCTGTTCTTTAAGGAAGCGGGAAATCCAAGGGGTCTTGAGACTGTCCGAGTCTACGAGTTTTCTTCCTATTTAACGAAGGGGTCACTTGAGAATGTCTTTGAGACTCAAGGAGATTAGACTGTCCAAGTCTAGAGTTTCATCTTTTGTACTATGTTTTGAGAAACAGTAGTAGACTCTATGAAAGGACTGCTCTATGAAGATGATTAAGTTCTGTTCCTATACCTCTAGGAGGTCGTCGGGACAATTTGTACGAAGCCCAAGAGGAGGCTGGAAGCTTTTAAGAAGCCGACGGGTCCTTGTACTAAGCCCAAGAGGAGGCTATCATTCCCGGAGGAAGAGATCATTATACGAAGCCTAAGAGGAGGCTGTGAATACTTCTAAGAAGCCGTAGGGTCCTTGTACTAAGCCCAAGAGGAGGCGGGTTGCTTTTAGGAAGCCTGTGGGTCCTTGTACGATGCCCAAGAGGAGGTCGATGCTTTTAAGAAGCCCGTGGGTCCCCAAACCCTGAGAAATTCAAGGCAATGCTATTCACTGAGAATAGATCAAAGTCAGGAAAGTTCGAGAATTTGGAAGAAACTCAAAGATGCCATTCACGGAGAATACATTCATCTTGGGGAGTAGAGTTTCTTGACAAGTCCTAATGAGGACAGCCTGAGAGAAGACTGTATCTGGTGATCCTATTGGGGATCTAGGCGTCTATTTCTACGAACTAACGAAACGGCGTCACCTAGTTCTAGACGTAGTTGCCGGGGAAACTCTAAATATCTATACTATTATTACACAGTAGATATGAGTTTATGAAAGGAGACTTACAGTGAGCAGCCCCACAATACAGTTATATATATGAAAGCAGTAAATGAAAGCGATAACCACTTACTCGGTTGTAGAGCTTCCATGCTGTTTGGTTAGTTGTTCAACAAAGAAAGATTGAAAACAACAGTATATTCAAAATCAAAGGAGAAAGTGCTTTGAAAAAGAAAGATTTGGGGCTTACAGCTCAAGGAGAGGCCCAAGGTTTTATCAGTGAGCGCACTGTTTGAATTTGTACAGAGGGACTTATACAAGTGACTGAGGCCCAAAAAGGTTTTCTGTACAAAGGGATGGGTCTTACACTCTCTCAAGAGGCCCAAAAAGGTTTAAAAAAAGAGTGGGGCTTATAACACGAGGGTAGGCCCAATTGATTTTTTCATTTAAAATGGCGATCGCGCCGAGGTTTTCTTTTAACGCATAGGGACTTATACAATAAGTGAGGCCCAAAATGATTTTGGTTAAAATGGGGTTGGGTCTTACACTCTATTAGAGGCCCAAAGAGTTTTGAATGGGTCTTATAGCTCAAGGAGAGGCCCGAATGATTTTGTTTTAAAAGGCGACGAACGCGCCATTTGTTTTTGACGGTATCGGGACTTATACAATACACTGAGGCCCAAAAAATGTTTTGGTAAAAAAAAAGGATTGGGTCTTACACTCTATTAGAGGCCCAAAGTGTTTTGAAAATGATCTATGAGGGTTGAATTAATCCAAAACCCTAATTTGTTTTCAAAAATGTATTTAATTGAATAAAAATTCAATTAAAATGATCAAAATTGTTTAACATATGAAAAACAAATTGTGATCTTGGATTAATGCTTCAAAAATTAAGTATTGACCTACAAAATAATTAGAAAGCATTAAAAGTTGTAAAATCAAGGTGGAAAAAATATTTTAAATGTCAAAAACAATTAAAACATTAATTCTTTGAAAAAATATCAATTATATAAAATAAATAATATTTTTGGGATTTTTTGATAAAATAAAATATTTTAACATTTTTGTGAATTATTAAAAAAAGAATCAACTCAAAATCATTAAAACTCTGAGAGAAATTAATTTTTGAATCAATTAAACAAAATCACAAAATTCAAATATTTGAATTTGAGAGAAATGGCGCCAAGAACAGCTGAAGAACACACGCGTTTTCAGTTTTGCCCAGATTTGCATTTTCTATCCAATCTCACTGAATACTTGATTATATCATGCAATCTACATATCATTATGCTCGTCTCAACCTCACGATCATGTCTATGTCCATTAATTTCATTTAAATTAAACATACACCAAGAAATCACGAAGAAACCTCAAGAACCCTAATTTCTGCCTGAAGGCTAGGATTTTTGATACACGATTCAAACAATGCAATTAATTGAGGGGAAACATTCTATGCATGATTATGAACATATGGCCAAATTATTGTGCAACAAAAATTGTGTGGATCATAGAGTTAGAAGAGCTCATGCTTACCACTTGCAGCTGGTGATCGTGATTTGTGTAGGAGGTGTTACAGTTGTGTTGTGATGATCTGAACAACTTCCCTATACCCTATGGAATGTGTTTGAATGCTTAGACTTGATTGAAATTGGCTGGATCACTTCATGGCATCTCAACTGCACTTTGGTTAAAACCTTGAGTAATTGACTGGTGATTCTGAGAAATCAGTGTTCCAGTTGTTGTTTAAGTGTTTAATCAGCTCATATGTGATGTATATGAGGTATGTCTATGATTGGTTTGGTTGGAAAAGTTCTCAAACTCAAAAACCCAAAGTTACCTTGCTAAAGAAGGCATTTTTGCCAAGAAAAAGAGATTTTGACGAAAGCATCTGTTTGATGGCTTTGGTGTACTCAAACTGACCCCAATTAAGCACTATTTATAGTAGAGCAAGTTTGTTTTGGGATCCACAGTGAATGGCAACTGCAAAATAGGTTTGGCCAATGTTGATCAATGAAAATCCAAGTCTCCTCTAGCCATTGACTAGAGGTTAGGGCACAGGCTGCTGGTTCCCTTGGTCTTGGATAACTCTTGATTGAATTCAGTTGCAAATGTGTCAGTCCATGCCACCTCTAAGCATCTATTAAATGCTTGAATCCAAAATTGGAGTCTTGTCCCTATTTTAGGCAATTCTAGGTTTGGCATGCTACTTCTTGTTCCAAGGACTTTGGAGGATTGGCTCAGCGATTGTCCCCTTTAGATTCAATCCTCTGAGGTGTCCAAGTGGATAGGAGCATTTGAATTTGGCTGATTTTGGCAAATCGAGCCAAATTGCAAATTCTGTCTTGCCTTTGACAGATTTCAGCAAGGCAACTTTCTAATGTCATATCTCATGACTCAAATTGAATTTGGCAAAGTTCTTGGCCATTTTGGAAAGCCCTTACATGATACAACAACTGTTTGAACATGTTTGGTTTTGATCTCTTTTGAAACCAAGTGAAAAATCCCCCTACATTTGGCAAAAAGTGAGGCAAATTCTGTCTTATTGAAATTTTCACTAAGTGTTGAAACAAAGTGACTTTTCTTGATTTTGATCACTCCATAACTCAAAATCCATGAGGAATTTGGACATAACTTAGTATGAAGTTTTTGTAGAGGGCAATGTGATCTACAAATCAAGCTTTGAATGGGGCACAATGGCTTTGTGGTTTAGGAGTTATGATCCTCCAAAGTTGGTGTATTAGTGGTACTTTTTTCATAACTTAGAAATTTTTCTAAGTTTTATGGTTACCCCTTTTACAAGTTATCCAACTTTTCTTGATTTTTCTTGATGAATGATGATTCAAATCATACATAAACATCATTTTAGGGTTAAAAATCCATTTTGGTGAAAAATCTCAAAAAGTCAAAGTTGACTTTTGTGCACAGTTGACTTTTTATCAGATGAATTCCAAACTGTACAATTCCTTAGGAAATCATGTCCTTGACCTAAATCAAACTTGATGGACATGTTCCATGGGTGTCATAGAGTATATTGAGGCATGTCTTAGGGCTTGGGAGCATGTCCTGATCAAAAGTCAAAGCTACAGTTGACTTTTTCCTTAAAACCCTAACTGTGGTGCAGATGAAGCTAAGACTTGTTGCTCAAGCTTCTTGGATTAATCCATTGTTCCAAATGGATCAACATAGGTCATTTGAGACCCTCAATCCCTCTCTTGAGGTCTTGGTTCATGATTTGCACCAAAAGTCAACTTAGGGGTGAATTAGGTCAAGAAACCCTAATTCCTGATTTTTGATGTATGCATCCCCTGAGGCAAAATTGACTTGGTGATTGGGTCCATGAGGTTCCATGGATTATATTAGGTTATGTTTTGGATCATTGGCTCATGCCCAGATGAAATTTTCCATCTGGAGGCCCTGGTCGACCAAAACCCTAATTTGGTGACACTGGCGATCTTGATGCTTGATCCACCTAGAAGGGAGAAACCTTGTGCTTAATCCTTGAAGTGGGAGTCCTTTTGGTCCAATGTGGATGTTTGAGAGGTTATACAAGTTGAAGATCATGTCATTCCTTGATTGATCCTTTGTCTAAGAACTCAAAGAGGGCTTGAAACCCTAATTTTGATTGTAGTGAGTGCTCACCCATCCTTGGGGAGATTGATGAGGCAAAGAGGTACATCCATATTGTGATGATGATTTGTACAATGATGGGAAATCATAGTGGTCAAAATTTGGGGTATGACAGATGCCCCTATTTAATCATCTTGGACCCGAAGGTGTGAATGGCGAAGGTATTCGGGCATTCGGGGTGCAAGAGGATTAAATATCAGAATACCCGAAATTTTGATGGCGGCTATGAATGGCAGCTTGCGCATTCATCCCTCTTTTTTGCTAAGCAATGATGCTTAGAAAAGGTAAACTTCCCCTCGATCCTGGTCTTCAGCCAAGGAACTGGTCTCGGTTTCTGATTTAAACTTCCCCTCGATCCTGGTTTCCTACCAAGGAACTGGTCTTAGTTTCTGATGAAATAAACCTCCCCTCGATCCTGGTTTCCTACCAAGGAACTGGTCTTAGTTTCTTTTGTCAATAAACTTAATTGACAAGGGACGCTATGCGTAGCGATTTTCCTCAAACTTCTCGCCGAATTTTCCTGGAGAGATACCATTTGGCGGAAAAACCTTTGATGTCAGACTTGCTGGGGAACCCAGTCGTCTGAGTTGTAGAGTTGCATAAACTTCTCTGTTGGAGACGCCATTTGTTTCTACTGGGGGGAAAGCCAGTCTCTTGAGAGACTGCCGTTGCTTGGGATCTTACATCATACTTTTCTCGGGATCTTCCCGGAGAAATGCCATATGATGGGGTCCAATTTTGAGGTGCCGATGACCTTTTCATCAGTAACTTTTTCGGAGAATGGCAGCTGTACTGCCAAATCTCTGCTTAGGAGGCTTCCTCTGTGGATTTTCCTTAATCCAGGAAAGCAAGGATATCATCTTCAATGGCGAAGAGTGACATCTGTAGAAAGCTTCTCTGGCTTTTCAGAGGTTCAAATTATCAAAGTGGTCGATTGCCGACTCTGATCTAAAGATACACTGGAGACGAGTTTGATCGGCCATAATACTTCCTGACGAGGCAAGAACTGGCAAACTCGATTGAGAGGACGGTTATCACGGCAGGATAAGACCGACTCAAGTGATAGTGATGCAATATGAAATATGAATGCAAATCAACAATGCATGATGTATGTATGTGTATACTGACAAAACTGACGCGACACACAAACTAAAAGATGAACATGACTGGATACTCGGCCATCGCGGGGCGTGTAGAGATATCGCTGGTTCAAGATAGCAATTCCACCTTGCTTAGGAGAGATAGTCCCTGCTGGGAACTATGTTGATCGGGCTTAGGAGATAAGAACTCGGCCAAGGGTATCAGACGGGAAGACCGCATCTGATACAGTTGATCCTTCATTCAGACGCACTGGCTTAGAAGGAGTACTTTGATCCTGCACTTTGAAGTTCGCTTACTTCTGGAGAAGCGGTTGATGCTCTTTTGATGTTCAATAGTCAAAAGAAATTGCCGTCTTTATTTTAAAAGCAGAAAAAGTTTTAACAAGTAAATTCATTTTTGTTTTATTTCAAGAATCGTTAATCATGTTAAAAACATCGTTCTGTAAAGCTAAAACAAATAAGAATTACAAACAAAAGCACAAGGGCTCAAATTTTATTGATAAGATGGAGATCAGCCAAACGCGTGATTCCAAAGAGTATATACAAAGTTAGAAAATGGTAATTTACAGGGAAAAGGGCTACGTTGAAACATAACGACCACTATCCTTCTACCAACTTTGAATTCGGGGCATCCTGAGCTTCTGTTGAAGATGACCTTGACTGGAGTTTTCCTCCGATGGATGGTGTAACTGCTGCTGCTGAGGGACTTGCCTCTGTTGAACATAGTTACTTGCCATTATCCCTAATTTTTGCCTGGATTGTACTTTGATGTTTCCAATCCACCAGGATGATTTTTTTTCATGTCTCTAACTTTTGCCTGGACCGCCCTTTCGGGTTTTCAATCCACCGAGACGTTTTTTTTTAGTTTAGGCGAAGTATTTCTTGACTACATCAACATTTGTGGGGTAGGCAAATTCCTCTCCGTCCATGGTTGTAAGTCTCAAGGCGCCGCCTGAGAAAGCTTTTGTGACCACATAGGGGCCATCATAATTTGGGGTCCATTTGCCCCGAGAATCAGTGAGAAATGATTGTATCTTCTTGAGCACGAGGTCTCCTTTTCTGAAGACACAAGGTCGGACCTTTTTGTCAAACGCCCTCTTCATTCTCTGTTGATACAACTGACCATGGCATAGTGCCGTGATTCTCCTTTCTTCAATCAGATTCAATTCGTCGTGTCGGCTTTGACACCATTCAGCTTCGGTGAGCTTAGCTTCTATCAATACCCAGATTGATAGGATCTCTACTTCTATGGGGAGAACTGCCTCCATGCCATATACTAGAGAGAAAGGGGTAGCCCTTGTTGAAGTGCGGACAGATGTGCGATAACCGTGAAGAGCAAAGGGTAGCATCTCATGCCAGTCTTTGTAGGTTACAACCATCTTTTGAACGATCTTCTTGATGTTCTTATTGGCCGCTTCTACCACTCCGTTCATCTTGGGTCGGTAGGGAGATGAGTTATGGTGTTCGATCTTGAACTCTGCACATAACTCTTTCATCATCTTATTGTTCAAGTTAGATCCATTATCAGTAATGATCTCGCTTGGAACACCATAACGGCAAATGATATTGTTTTTGATAAATCGGACCACCACTTGTCGGGTTACATTGGTGAATGACGCCGCTTCGACCCATTTGGTGAAGTAGTCAATGGCTACTAGAATGAATCGATGTCCGTTTGAAGCCTTAGGCTCAATCATGCTAATCATGTCGATTCCCTATATGGAAAAAGGCCATGGGGAAGAAAGAACTTTGAGATGTGATGGCGGTACATGAATTTTGTCGGAGTATATCTGACACTTGTGACACCTCCTCATGTACTTGTAGCAGTCGGATTCCATGGTCAACCAATAGTACCCTGCTCTTAGAATTTTTCTCGCCATTGTGTGTCCGTTGGCATGAGTGCCAAAGGATCCTTCATGAATTTCTTTCATGAGCATGTCTTCTTTTGGTCTGTCGACGCATCGGAGCAAGACCATGTCAAAATTTCTCTTATAGAGAATGTCACCGCTCAGGAAGAAGTTTCCAGCCAATCTTCTGAGGGTCTTTCTGTCTTTTCTGAGTGCCCCAGGTGGGTACTCTTGTTTCTGAAGGAAGCACTTGATATCATGATACCAAGGTTTGTCGTCTATGACTGCTTCAATTGTCAAGACGTAAGCGGGCCTTTCAAGGCGCATTATGTCGATCTTAGGTATGTCATTCCATTGACCTACACTAATCATGGAAGTGATAGTGGCTAAAGCATCAGCCATGTGATTCTCATCACGAGGGATGTGATGAAACTCAACTCTGTTGAAGAAAGGTAGCAACCTTCTTGCATAGTCTTTGTAAGGAATCAATCCTGATTGGTATGTGTTCCAATCTCCTTTTATCTGATTGATAACCAAGTCTGAGTCACCGTATACGTCCAAGTTCTTGATCCTTAAATCAATTGCTTCCTCGAGACCCATAATACAAGCTTCGTATTCGGCCTCGTTGTTCGTACACTTGAACGTAAGTCGAGCAATGAAAGAAATGTGGGTACCCTGAAGGGTGTAGCGAGCGATTTTGGACGCGGTTCTTAAGCGCTGGTCGCTCTCTGCGGTTTGAGCTTTGACTACAGGTCGATTCATTTTTTATCCTATTGTGAGCTGAATAAGGAAGGGAAATAGATGTCTCCAATTAACCCTGCTTTGCATACTAAGTTTAAACAACGGTCTGTTAGGTTACGGATGCTATCAATGTGGGGGGGCCTTTGTACTGGTTATTTGTATTTTCGCCAATACAGGTTCTTTCTTTCTAGGGCTTGGGCAGAATGTTTCTGGCGGGAAGTAAGGATTAGGATGTCAGAACTGATGTTTGAATTACTGCTTTTGATATGGGATTTGGTTTTTTGTTTAGTGCGCTCGCTAAGATCTTTTCTTTCGATCTTATGCCTACGTATTCCCGTTTACCGAAACAGGGAAATCAGAGCGTTCGTAGTTCCTCCTAATCTATGGGAGGAAATTGGGGTTTTGGTGTCTTGTTCAAGGCCCAAGACGTGAAGCGTAAGGTTGTTTGTATCTTGTTCAAAGCCCAAGATATGAAGCGAAATAGATAGTTTGTGTCTTGTTCAAAGCCCAAGACGTGAAGCTGAAGAGTTTATTTGTATCTTGTTCAAAGCCCAAGATATGAAGCTGAAAGGTCTATTTATGTCTTGTTCAAAGCCCAAGACGTGAAGCTGAAGGACCTCGACTTTAGAGAGAATTTGTCATCTCTAAAGAGGGGTTTGTCTGGTTATAAAGGGGAATTACTTTAACCGGGATACGCGGATCCTAGCAATGCCATAATTTCCTTTATAGGGGGTTTTAACCTGAACGAGAAGACTTTAACTCAGTGTAGAGAAATGCCATCTTTCCTTAGGAATTTCTCATGCTAAAAGAGGGACAGTGGCATGGATATAGATGATCCAGAGGCTTGCCGCTTACAGCGATTAGATGAAAGGGAAGGAGTTGTTGATGTTTGTGTACTGTGAACGAGGCACAGCTTTGATGTTAAAAGGTTGATTGAGTCAACCAGTGGTTTTCTTATATAAAGCCTAAGAGGAGGCTAATATGTGTCTCGTACAAAGCCCGAGAGAGAGGCTAAAAGGGGTTGATCCTACAAGAGGATCTTTTATACTCAACAAGAGAGTGTTTTTGTATCTCGTACAAATCCCAAGATGGAGGCGAAAAGGGTTTGACCCGACGACGGAGTCTTTTGGTATCTCGTATAAAGCCCGAGATGGAGGCGATTGTTTGTTTTTGTATCTCGTACAAAGCCCGAGATGAAGGCTGAAAGAGTTTGACTCTACTTAAGGAAATTTGTATCTCGTACGAAGCCCGAGATGAAGGCTGAAGGGTGATTGACTCAATGAGGGAGTTTTTTATGTGTCTCATACAAAGCCTGAGAGAGAGGCTAAACATTGTTTGATTCCGCTGGGGAATATTTTGGTATCTCGTACAAAGCCCGAGATGGAGGCGAAAAATTGTTAGCTCCGCTGGGGAGAATCATTGTACAAAGCCCAAGAGGAGGCTGAAAAGGGTTTGCTCCGCTGGGGAGAATCATTGTATAAAGCCCAAGAGGAGGCTAAAAAGGGTTTGCTCTGCTGGGGAGAATCATTGTATAAAGCCCAAGAGGAGGCTAACTTCATTTAAGAAGGATCATTATACAAAGCCTAAGAGGAGGCTAATGTTACTGTCTTAGTTAAGTGACAGGTCCAGTATACTGATTTTGAAAGAGAAAATCAGTTCTTATATGAGCAACACTGTACTCATAGGTTTGATTCCAAGGGTTCGGGTTATTCCTGTTCTTTAAGGAAGTGGGAAATCCGAAAGGTATCGAGACTGTCCGAGTCTGCGGGTTTTCTTCCTATCTAACGAAGAGGTCACTTGAGAATGTCTTTGAGACTCAAGGAGTTTAGACTGTCCAAGTCTAGAGTTTCACCTTTTTGTACTATGTTTTGAGAAACGGTAGTAGACTCTATGAAAGGACTGCTCTATGGAGATGTCTAAGTTTTGTTCCTATACCTCTAGGAGGTCGTCGGGACAATTTGTACGAAGCCCAAGAGGAGGCTGGAAGCTTTTAAGAAGCCGACGAGTCCTTGTACTAAGCCCAAGAGGAGGCTATCATTCCCGGAGGAAGAGATCATTATACGAAGCCTAAGAGGAGGCTGTGAATACTTTTAAGAAGCCGTAGGGTCCTTGTACTAAGCCCAAGAGGAGACGGGGTTGCTTTTAGGAAGCCTGAGGGTCCTTGTACGATGCCCAAGAGGAGGCCGATGCTTTTAAGAAGCCCGTGGGTCCCCAAACCCCGAGACATTCAAGGCAAGCTATTCACAAGGAATAGATCAAGTCAGGAAAGTTCGAGAATTTGGAAGAAACTCAAAGATGCCATTCACGGAGAATACATTCATCTTGGGGAGTAGAGTTTCTTGACGATTCCTAAGGAGGAAAGCCAAAGAGAAGACTGTATCTGGTGCTCCTATTGGGGATCTAGCTGTCTATTTCTACGAATAAACGAAATGGCTTTACCTAGTTCTAGACGTAGTTGCCAGGGAAACTCTAAATATCTATACTATTATTACACAGTAGATATGAGTTTATGAAAGGAGACTTACAGTGAGCAGCCCCACAATACAGTTATATATATGAAAGCGGTAAATGAAAGCGATAACCACTTACTCGGTTGTAGTGCTTCCATGCTGTTTGGTTATTTGTTCAACAAAGAAAGATGAAAACAACAGTATATTCAAAATCAAAGGAGAAAGTGCTTTGAAAAAAGAAAGATTTGGGGCTTACAGCTCAAGGAGAGGCCCAGGGTTTTATCAGTGAGCGCACTGTTTGAATTTGTACATAGGGACTTATACAAGTGACTGTGGCCCAAAAAGGTTATCTGTACAAAAGGATGGGTCTTACACTCTCTCAAGAGGCCCAAAAAGTTTAAAGAAAAAGAGTGGGGCTTATAACACGAGGGTAGGCCCGATTGATTTTTCGTTTAAAATGGCGATCGCGCCGAGATTTTCTTTTAACGCAGAGGGACTTATACAATAAGTGAGGCCCAAAATGATTTGGTTAAAAGGGGGTTGGGTCTTACACTCTAATAGAGGCCCAAAGAGTTTTGAATGGGTCTTATAGCTCAAGGAGAGGCCCAGATGATTATTTTTCAAAAGGCGACGATCGCGTCGAGATTTTTGAAAATACAATGGGACTTATACAATAAGTGAGGCCCAAAATGATTTTGGTCAAAAAAGGATTGGGTCTTACACTCTATTAGAGGCCCAAAGAGTTTTGAATGGGTCTTATAGCTCAAGGAGAGGCCCAAAATGTTTTATGATGGTGAAAATCAAAGAAACCCTAATTTATTATTCTTTAAAAGTAAATATTTAAAGAAAATCAAACAAAATACCAAATAAATTTGAATAAACCACTTGTGATTTTGTTTAAGGCTTTGAAAAATGGAGTTTAACCACAAGGGATATTTAAACTCATTTGGTGTTGATTTTCAAAATAAATATTCACTTTTAAAATGCTTAAAAAACATTAAAAAATGAATTTATTCACAAAAATATTAATTATATTAAATAAATAATATAAAACTAATTTTTTTGTGGAATAAAATATTTCAACATTTTTGTGATTTCTTGCAAAAAGAACCAATAAAAAATAATTAAGATTGAAAGAGTTATTAATTTTCCAAATAATTAACAAAACATGAAAATAATTGGAAAAATAGCAAAAATGTGAAAAATCACAAAATGGCATGGGTGGGGTTTGAACCCACGACCTCATGTGTACAGGGCGCGCGCTCTACCACTAGGGTGGTGATACATCCATTGTTTGAAATGAAACAACAAATATACAAGGCATGACTTGTTTTTAGGCCTGGCCCAAGGCAAAACAAGTTCAGTTTTGGCTCAAAAACGGAAAGATCATAACTTTCTCAATTCTCACTTGTTTGAGACAAAATTTATATGTATTTGGGCCAGAATTTCACAAGGAAACCAATGGTGGTGGTGGTTTTTTCAGATCACACTCCCTCCTCAAAATCCGATAGTGGTTTTGAAAATGGCTTGTAAATGCAATTTCTGTGCTACACTTGGATACATGCAAGAATTACATGATCAATTGGCACAAACACAACATATACAACATGTATGAGATGTTTATGATCAATGAACTTCAAATGCACACATGTTTTGGTGAGTGCAAGTGGAGATGCTTACCCTTCTTTGAGATTTTGGAAGTTTCTATGCAATCTGCCAACCTTCTTGCTCCAGATATGGTTTGATCCTTTGAACCACCTCAAATGATCCCTTGGATGCTTTTAGGATGGTTGGAATTAACTGGTACCTGCAAAAACACAAACAGTCCCTTTCTTGCAAAAAGGGTCAAAAGTGACCAAAATAGCAACTCCCTCAAATGGTGTTCCAGATGGTGGGAACCATTTGGGACAGTTCAAGGATGTTATTTGGAGTGTGTTTGAGGTTTTATCTGGTTTGGAAAGTGACTGGATCAAGTCATGGCTTGAAAGATGCAAAAAAGTGATATTTTGAGGTTTTGAGAGGTGATTTGGTGATGCTGTGATTACAGGTCATTTTTTATGGTTTGCACTGCTTACATATGATATATATGAGGTGTGTGTGTGATTGGTTTGGTTGAAATCCCTCTCCAACTCAAAAACTCAAAGTTACCTTGCTAAAGAAGGCGTTTTTGCCAAGAAAAAGAGATTTTGAGGAAAGCATCTGTTTGATGGCTTTGGTGTGCTTAAACTGAGCACAAATGAGCTCTATTTATAGTAAAGCAAGTTTGTTTTGGGATCAATAGTGAATGGCAGCTGCAGAATAGGTTTGGCCAATGTTGATCAATGAGAATTCAAGTCTTCTCTAGCCATTGACTAGAGGTTAGGGCACAGGCTGCTGGTCCCCTTGGTCTTGGATAAGTCTTGACTGAATTCAGTTGATGAGAGCTCAGTCTATGCCACCTTAGAGCTTCCATTGAATGCTTGAATCCAAAATTGGAGTCTTGTCCCTATTTTAGGCAATTATAGGTTTTGAGTGTTATTTCTTGTTCCAAAGACTTTGGAGGCTTGGCTCAGTGATTGTCCCCTTTAGATTCAATCCCTTGAGGTGTCCAAGTGGATTGGAGCAATTGAATTTGGCTGATTTTGGAAAATCGAGCCAATTTGCAAATTCTGTCTTGCCTTTGACAGATTTCAGCAAGGCCACTTTCCAATGTCATATCTCATGACTCAAATGGAATTGGGCAATGTTCTTGGCCATTTTGGAAAGCCCTTACATGCTACAATAACTGTTTGAACATGTTTGGTTTTGACCTCTTTTGGAACCAAGTGAAAAATCCCTCTACATTTGGCAAAAAGTGAGGCAGATTCTGCCTTAGTGAAATTTTCACCAAGTGTTGGAACAAAGTGATTTTTCTTGATTTTGATCACTCCATAACTCAAAATCCATGAGGAATTTGGACATAGGTCAGTATGAAGCTTTTGTAGAGGGTAATGTGACCTACAAATCAGGCTTTGAATGGGGCACAATGGCCTTGTGGTTTAGGAGTTATGGTCCTCCAAAGTTGGTGCATTAGTGGTACTTTTTCCATAACTTAGAAAATTTTCTAAGTTTTATGGTTACCCCTTTTACAAGTTATCCAACTTTTCTTGATTTTTCTTGATGAATGATGATCCAAATCATACATAAACATCATTTTAGGGTTAAAAATCCATTTTGGCGAAAAATCTCAAAAAGTCAAAGTTGACTTTTGTGCACAGTTGACTTTTTATCAGATGAATTCCAAACTGTGCAATTCCTCAGGAAATCATGTCCTTGACCTAAATCAAACTTGATGGACATGTTCCATGGGTGTCATAGGGTATATTGAGGCATGTCTTAGGGCTTGGGAGCATGTCCTGGTCAAAAGTCAAAGTTATAGTTGACTTTTCCCGCGAAACCCTAACTGTGGTGCAGATGAAACTGAGACTTGTTGCTCAAGCTTCTTGGATTAATCCATTGTTCCAAATGGATCAACATAGGTCATTTGAGACCCTCAAACCCTCTCTTGAGGTATTGGCTCATGATTTGCCCCAAAAGTCAACTTAGGGGTGAATTAGGTCAAGAAACCCTAATTCCTGATTTTTTATGTATGCATCCCCTGAGGCAAAATTGACTTGGTAATTGGGTCCATGAGGTTCCATGGAGTATATTAGGTTATGTTTTGGATCATTGCCTTGTGCCCAGATGAAATTTTTCATCTGGAGGCCCTGGTCGACCAAAACCCTAATTTGGTGACACTGGCGATCTTGAGGCTTAATCCATCTAGAAGGGAGCATCCTTGTGCTTAATCCTTGGAGTGGGAGTCCTTTTGGATCCATTGTAAGTGTTTGGGAGTTTAGACAAGTTGAAGATCATGTCATTCCTTGATTGATCTTTTGTCTAAGAACTCACAGAGGGCTTGAAACCCTAACTTTGATTGTAATGAAAGCTCACCCATCTTTGGGGAGACTGACAAGGTAGGATGATTCCTCCATATTGTGATGATGATTTACACAATGATGGGAAATCTAAGTGGTCAAAATTTGGGGTATGACAAGGGGTAACAATGATTTCCCCAATTCCGTTTCCGTAATGGTTAACTGCTCCATCAAAGATAAGTCCCCATTGGGAACTTGGTTCTGGCCCTTCACTGGGTAGCGGTTCATCGCAATCTTTCATTTTTAGATACATGACATCTTCGTCTGGGAAGTCAAACCCGATTGATTCTTGATCGTCAATCGGTTGATGAGCCAAATAATCGGCTAAAATACTTCCCTTAACGGCTTTTTGAGCGTGGTACTCTATGTCATATTCTGATAACAGCATCTGCCAACGGGAAATCCTTCCCGTGAGAGCAGGTTTCTCGAAAACGTACTTGATTGGATCCATTTCAGAGACCAACCAAGTAGTATGACGAATCATGTACTGGCAAAGACGTTTGGCTGCCCAAGCCAAAGCGCAGCAAGTTTTCTCGAGCATCGTGTACCGAGTTTCACAGTCGGTGAATTTCTTGCTCAAATAGTAAATGGCAGACTCTTTCCTTTTGGTTTCGTCTTGTTGGCCAAGTACACATCCCATCGAGTCCTCTAGGACTGTGAGGTAAATGATCAGTGGTCTTCCTTCCACTGGAGGTGATAGAATCGGAGGATTCAACAGGTATTCCTTGATACTGTTGAAGGCGGTTTGGCAATCTTCTGACCAAACGCAATCCTGGTTCTTTTTAAGTAATTTGAAAATCAGCGCACACGTGGCGGTCATAAGGAATATGAATCTGGAGATGTAGTTCAAACGTCCCAGGAATCCTCTGACTTGTTTTTCAGTTTTCGGAGAAGGCATTTCTTGAATGGCCTTGACCTTGTCAGGATCAACTTCAATTCCTTTCTGGCTGACGATGAACCCTAGTAGTTTCCCTGAACGGACACCGAAGGTGCACTTGTTGGGATTCAAGCGGAGCTTGAATTTTCTTAAACGTTCGAACAATTTTGACAGATGTTCAACGTGTTCACTCTCTGTTTTTGATTTTGCAATCATATCATCGACATATACCTCGATTTCCTTATGTATCATGTCATGAAACAGAGTAGTCATGGCCCTTTGATAGGTTGCCCCGGCGTTCTTCAAACCGAACGGCATAACCTTGTAACAAAAGGTACCCCATGGGGTAATGAACGAAGTTTTCTCCATGTCTTTCGGCGCCATTTTGATCTGGTTATAGCCCGAGAATCCATCCATGAAGGAGAAAAATTTGAACTTTGTTGTGCTGTCTACCAGCATGTCAATGTGTGGTAAAGGAAAGTCGTCCTTTGGACTAGCCTTATTCAGATCCCTGTAATCAACACACATTCTGACCTTTCCGTCCTTTTTGGGAACGGGTACGATGTTGGATAACCATTGAGGATATTCAGATGTAGCGAGGAAACCCGCGTCGATCTATTTCTGTACCTCCTCTTTGATTTTGATGGCCATGTCCGGGTGAGTGCGTCTCAACCTTTACTTTACTGGCGGACATTCCGATCTTAACGGTAAGTGATGTTCCACGATGCTGGTATCCAACCCTGGCATGTCCTGATAGGACCAAGCGAATACATCGGGGAATTCTTTGAGAAGCTTTATCAAACCCTCTCTGGAAGTTGGACTGAGCAGTGCCCCAATCCTGATTTCTTTTCTCTCTTGCTCTGAACCTAAGTTTACCGTTTCCAACGGTTCTTTGTGAGGTTCAATGGACCTTTCCTCCTGCCTGAGTAGTCGGGAGATCTCTTATGGAATTTCGTTGTCATTTTCTTCTTCAGCCTCGAATACCGGGAACTCAAAGTTGGGAGAAGGCATTGGATTGTATGTTTCAACTGGGTTTAAAACAAGCAATCTGCATGACGTGATGATTCGTGTTTAGAAGAGATAGAGAAAATGCAAGTGTGTGCAGTGTTTTATTTTATTACTGCTTGTTTTTATTTGAATTGTTTTTTAGGATTACCATTTTCTGAAAAAGCAAAAAGAGAAAACAACAATTAATGCGGAAATTACAGAACGACGTTATTTTATTAATGAACAAGTCGAATCTTGAAACTACAGCCCTATAAAACAAAACTCTGTCGCTTTGGGCGAAGCGAAGAGGGAAAATTTACAGAAAGTGATCCCTATCAAAACATCTGTTTCACCTGGGTAGGGTGAAAGGTTAAAGATGGCAATTACTTTGACTGATGAACCACCTTCGGAACCTCGACGACAACCCATTGACGACGAACCCCTCGGTGAATCACAAAGTCTGGCACCTTCCTTGATTTGTCTTCAGAAATAACGCTTATTTATGGTGGAGTAGGATCATTGGAATCTGTCTCCCAGGCAGAGTTGTCGTAGGAGGATTCCTCTGTTGCATTTTGCAGAGTAGTTGTGCTCTCAGTTGTATCTCCCCATCCAGTTGGCTGGATATCTTCGAGCCTGATACGAGAGCTTTCGGGAGCGGTGTACTTGACCATATAGTCGTATCTTCCACTCGGTTGTCCCAAGGTGTCCCACACTTCTTTCGAATTGGAGGAGTCATCCCTCTCGATGACGTTGACCTCGGGAAAAGCATAGTTGATGAATTCAAGTCCTGCAAATGTTGCGAATTCATCTTCATGTTGAGTAGTTTCTGAATGACCTGAGTGTTGATCCCATGACATGGTGGGGACACAGGTATTCTGTTCAATGATGCTCAGCTGAGTTTCATTACTCGGCTGACTTTCTTGCCCCAAGTTTCCTGGATAAGGTTGCCACATTGGCAGACCATCCATTGGGCCATAGTAGTTGTAGTCAAAGTCGTCTTTCATTAGAGTGTCCTCCTCTAACGAATTTGGCGGAGCACGGCATCCTTCTGGATCACAATCTCCATATACCATTTCGACGTCTGACCTTGGTATAAATCTCAGACTTTCTGTAGGAAAGAAAAAAGGCGTATGCACCTCTTCTTGAGATATATAATCGTCCTCATTAAGATAGGACTTCCATTCTTCATCCGTGTCAGAGGGATCTTCCTCATTGATAGCATGTACTGCCTGAGACACCGGGTGAAGGAAACCTCCACTGTGGAAGAAGTTTTGAAGGGGATGAATACTTTCATCGTTGGCAGCTGTCTGGGTACAGGTTGCGGAAAAACCAAGACCCTTCTTTGTTTTATTGTCAATAGGAATGACAAGCTGTCCTCATCCGTTTATATCGGTACCCTCGACCGCTTTGATAGCATCTTTGTATGAGGAAATCGAGGTTCCTCCTTTGAACTGATTGTCTTTGCTTACCGACAGTGCTTGGAACTGCGTTCCAATGACCTCCTCGGGTTCTACACAAGTAGATGATGATAAGTTACTCACGAGCAAGGCTTATTCCCCACAAACCGTGACAAGTTGATCGTTCTTGACGAACTTTAGCTTTTGGTGGAGGGTTGAAGTAACCGCTCCAGCCTGATGTATCCAAGGTCTTCCTAATAAACAACTGTACGTTGCCCGGATGTCCATGACCTGGAAAGTGACCTGGAAAGTGTGAGGACCAATAGTTATGGGAAGATCAACTTCGCCGATAACTGTTTTTCTGGATCCGTCGAATGCTTTAACGACGACTTCACTGGTTCTCATCGGAGGGCCTTTGAATGATAATTGCATCAAAGTGGACTTCGGCATAACATTCAGGGCTGACCCTGTGTCTACCAGTACGCTGGCTAAAGCATCGTCCTGGCAGTTAACTGTAATATTGAGCGCCATGTTATGACGGCGACCCTCTTCGGGTAATTCCTCATCACTAAATCCCAAATTATTGCAGGAAGTGATGTTAGAGACAATGCTATCGAACTGTCTGATTGTTACATCCTGTTCCACAAAGGCTTGCTCTAAGACTTTCTGTAGAGCCTCTCTGTGTGCTTCTGAACTGAGTAACAGTGATAACACCGAGATCTTTGAAGGAGTCTGCAATAGTTGATCAACAATGTTGTATTCACTCCTTTGGATGAGCTTCAACATCTCATCGTTGTTTTTCGAAAGGTCGGGATCACTGGATTAACCGACTAGTGGATCGGAAGCTTCTGTCTGAAGTTCCTTTTCTTTGTTATGTTCCCCAACCCCTCGGTTGAAGATTCTACCACTCCGTGTTACACGACTGATGTCTGCAATATTCACGACGGAGGGTAATGGAATTTCCTTTCCATTTTCAATGGTCGTTGCACCGTATTTGTAAGGGATAGCCTTAGTTGATTCATACGGTAATGGTCCCTGTAGATAGATGACTACGGGAGCCTTCTAATTTTTCTGACCATCATAAGTAATCTCGATCCGTTCCCGGTTGGGAACTTTAGATTCGTCAAGTAGAGGGATGATGGCAAAAACATCCCTGGTCCTGTGATGACCAGAGATGGTGACAACATCCTCAACTTGATCAGCAAGGTAGTTGACTGATCCAAAACTTGACCCTGGTTGAATCTCTTTGCGGTCCAACTGACTTTGCAGAGCCGCTCGCACGAGGTAGAACCCTTGATTATCCATTGAGCAAACTCTACACCAATCGTAATTGTGTAGTGGCACCTGACCACGTCCACTTTGAATGCAGTGCAACCTTACGAGGTCCGTTTCCATCGATCGGACGTCCTGGCTTTGATATCTAGCGGGATTTCCGTTAGTGACACTAACTTGTTGGGTGTCTTCATCCATATGGATGGGAAGCCACCAATGGTCTAACAAGTGTTGAAGTGTTTCCTGGACAAGGGTACAGCCTTGATTGCTTTCACAGCCCACTTTACAGCTTTGATAGTCATGTGATATTAAGAATCCGAGCCGGACCTGCTCAGCATGTAGCTCTACCAGATTGGTATTCATCAAGCGGATATCAAAGATCTGGATCCTATTGATTTGATAGGGATTCCTATCATGGTAGTCTTGAATCCATCCAAGATCCATTTGACGTTGAAGGGCCTCTTGTATGAAATAGCATCCCTGATTGTTTGTTGAGCAGATCGGACAGGCCTGGTAATCATGCTGTGGCAGATCGTAGTGTAGACTTTGTCGTGAGTGCATCGCGACCAAGTTGACATTCATTGCTAGAATGTTATGATTCTGAATGATATTGGAATTCGTATAGACCATGTTAACTCCACGAACTCGGTGCTCTTGGATCCATCCGAGATCCATTTGTTCCTACAGAGCTGCTTGCACCACAGAACATCCTTGGTTGTCTTTAGAGCAGATATCACACTGGTGATAATTATGAGGTGGCACATGGCCATATCCACTCTGTCTACAATGCATCTTAACCAGATTGGTTTTTAACAAGAGTACATCGTGAATCTGATAGACATTGTTAGTCTCTTTCTCAATCAGATTGACTGCAGCCTTGTCATGTTGAGGCAGCGGGTTTGTAAGAACATTGGGATTCATATCCTTGAAGGATAAGAGCCCGCTCCTAACAAGCTTTTGCACGTCGGACTTGAAATTGAGACAAGTCTCTATGTTATGCCCTGAACCTCCTTGATGATAAGGGCAAGTTTGATCCACCTTAAACCAAAAAGGCGGATTTTTCGGGACTGTAAGAGGAGACTTAGTCTGAATGTGCCCTTAGCCAACAGTAACGGAAATAGTTCTGCGTATAACATGGGTATAGGATCAAACCCTGATGGTCGCGTTGTACGGTTGTTGTGTGGAGGATGAGCCTGCTGAAGAGGCTGTTGTGTCCTTTGCTGGTCAGGTTGGCTCTGCGCAACCTGAGGTTGGTACGTAGGAACAGGCGCGGGGCCGATAGTAGGAGTTACAGCTGCTACTGGTTGATAACGACGCCTTTGCTTTCCGAGAGAGATATTCCCAATATCTTGCTCTTTTTTCTTAGGGAGAGCACTACCGTATTTTTTAGTACCGATCGTCGATCCAGTGTCTTTTACCAAACGTCCTTCTCGGACGGCTTCCTCAAGACGTACACCCATGCCGACCATTTCGGTGAAATCACTGGGCGCACTGGCAACCATTCGGTCATAGTAAAATGAGCTTAAGGTCTTTAAGAAGATCTTTGTCATCTCTTTTTCCTCAAGAGGTGGACAAATTTGGGCAGCAATTTCACGCCACCTTTGAGCATACTCCTTAAAGGTTTCCTTGTCCTTTTGCGACATTGATCTGAGTTGATCTCTGTCGGGTGCCATGTCCAAATTGTATTTGTATTGTTGGACGAAGGCAGTACCAAGATCTCTGAATGTGCTAATCGTAGCACGGTTTAAACCCATGTACCATTTTAATGCGGCACCGGTTAAACTATCCTGGAAGTAGTGAATCAGCAAGTCCTGATTCTCAGTCTGAGCTGACATCCGCCGAGCGTACATCACCAGATGGCTCTGAGGGCAAGAGTTACCCTTGTACTTTTCAAAGTCGGGCACTTGGAATTTGTGCGGGACTTTCACATTGGGGACCAAGCAGAGATCTGCGGCGTCCTTTCCAAATAGATCCTGACCGTGAATGGCCTGCAGTTCTTTCTGCATTTCCAGGAACTGTTCCTGGAATTCATCCATTCGGTCAAACATAGTTTCCTTCTTACCAGAAGGTGTCGGTGGAATTTGTCCTTCCGGGATAGTGTGCACCACAGGGGGTGGTACCGTGACTACGGTAGCAAATCTTGGTGTTTCCCGAAGTTTGTAACCTTCAGGAGTCTTCAGTATGCCCCTGGCATCTTCGCTTTCCCGAAGTTTGTAACGTTCAGGACCAGCGGCTTCTGTTGTGATTCCCTGATCTTCAGTGATCGGCGGAACATATCCTTCTGGGATATAGTTAACAGGCATGCCCCAAGGACGATCTTTCGACATCTGATACCTAGGATCATACCTCTCCACTACGGGCATTGAGGTGATCTCTGATATCACAGTTCTTTGTAGCTGAGCTTCTGCCATGGTTTGCATGTCGTTACGAAGCTTTCTCATGTCCTCTCTTAGAGCGTCGATCTCTTCTTTCAACTCTCTGTTTTCTTCCTCAAGATCATCCATCTTTTTTTGATGATTGGCCCGAGTATTATACGAATGAGACAGTTTGACTCTAGAATCGAGACACAAACGTGAGATTCGTAGGGAAGAAGAATACGCGATGTGAGAATGATGAATGCAATGATTATATTAATTGTTCTTTTTTTTGGTTTAATCAAAATAAACTTCGACAATTAGATTGCAAATATCAAACGGTGGGGAAACCCCTTTTTATTGAATTCCAAAGGATTACAGAAATGGAAATACAGTAGATTACAAAGTGCAAAAACATAAACCTAAGCTAATAGGTCCCGAGTCCTCTCTGAAGAGAAATCGGGTGCTGATTCTGATATCTTCCTTTTCTTTGACCGGGGCTCTTGAGCCGTTGTCGGGTTGTCATTCCTTTGCCAGGTGAAAGGAGCGAGCAAATTCCTTTGATCATCTTAATTCTCTACAGCATGTTGCTCCAAAATTTCAATCAGAGCATCTTTTTCTTTCAGTAATTGTTGTATTTTGATGCATTCTACGTCGAGGGTGCGGTACTTGTTCTTCCAAGACCTCCTCTCCTTTTGAACTTTGTTGAGAGTAACCCGAAGCTTTTCATTTTCCGTCATGAAGTACATGACAGATTCCCTCGGTGGAAGAATTCTGTAACGAGGATAAGGCATTTTTAGCTTGAGAGCTCTAGTTTGTACCCAATGGAGGTAAGGCTCCACCGAGACACAGTTCGGTTTTCCCAGAGACTCTCGTCCTTTCTTATGAACCTGCTTCCAAGCTTGCACTATTTCCAATTTCAGTGCTCTGTCGTTTTCTCCTTCCTTGAAGAAAAGACCTTCCAGATGAGCGTTCTGCAGAACAAGCCTCATCGGGTATCCAAATTGACGACGAATCAATACCGGATGGTAGTTGATTCCTCCCTTAGTTCCTATAAGGGGTACGTTGGGGAAGTTTCCACAATGATCAATGATCCTAATTCCCTCATGAATCTTGTTGCACCAATCTATATCAGAGTTGGTAAGAGACATGATCTTCTGCGACCAACGTAAGGCACTCTTGCAATACCAAAAAGCAGTAGACTTGGGCAAGTGAGAGATAAACCATTTGTAGAGCAGAGGTACACAACATGTGATCTCCCCTCCATTGTACAAATTACCCAAGTGTACAGAATGATACGCATCTGCGAGCAAAGTCGGCACAGCGTTTCCAATGAGAAAAACCTTAATAGCGTTTATATCGACGAAGTTATTGATGTTAGGAAACAAAAATAACCCGTAGGTGAGCAAGACAAAGATGCTTTCAAAAGCAGTCACGTTTCCTATACTGGCGAAGTACAGGGCCTTCTTTGTCAAGAACTTGGCTGGCAAACCTTGGATGCCACCCTTAGTGGTTAGGTGAATCCTGACCTCAGAATCGTCCAAATGAATTGCTCTTGCAATGGTCTGATTCTTTGGAATTTCTTCCAGTCCAGAAAATGGAGCTCGATCTGTAATATGTAGATCGATCAAGTGAGAATACTCCTCCAGTGTTGGTGCCAGCTGGTAATCCGGGAATGTGAAACAGTGATAAACTGGATCGTAGAACTGAATGAGCGCATCCATGATTCCCTCAATCACATGGACTCTTAACAGTGGTAGCAGACCTCCGTGCTTGGCTCTGAAAGCCTTAGGGTTAGTGATCATCCTCGCCAACCTTCTCAAATCCTCAAGCTTTGGAACCTTGAAGGTGTACATATGGGTTCTCCTTCTACCGAAGTCCATTAGCGTAATCCTCTTCTCTGATATTTGCAATCACAGTTTTAGTTTAATTTGAAAAACAGAGAGACTAGAAGAGAAGTTTTTTGAATGTTTTAATGTTTTTTTAGATGAATGCATGAATGCAGCACACAAAAACATAGAAAAAACATGGGGTCAAAGGGTCGTTGTCATGAAGTCAAGGCTCTACCCATCCCCAAAGGTTTATACTAGGGTGTTTTTTGTACCTGTACTCATTATCATCAGCTCCTCCCAAGAAAGCAAAACAACAAGCGGATCGCCAGCGAGTTGTAGTGCAATCTTAGAGTAAGTGCTATTCACCGAGAATAGATCACCAGCCTCAAATGAGGGTAGTATCGCGTAACAACTATTTTCGATAGTTTCCGCACTACGAAAGGGTTTGGCTTTTCCTAGGTGTATACTCAATCTCACCACATGCGGCATCACACGCATTCCCAGTAGCAGAAAAATAAACACGTATAGCAATTAGGAAAAGCAGTATATATATTTGTCCTAATCATCCTAGACCTATAAAGCTATGAATCCTAAGTTCCTGACAGAATATGGGTTCCCCGGCGGAAGCCCCAATCTGTGGTTCTCTGCCTAAAAGATGGACCAGCATAGGTCAATCTTTCTCCTCAGCAGAGTTGCCATTTTCCGTAGAAAATGGGGACGATGCCCTAAAGCAAAATGAGACAGGCCCCACGGTGGGCGCCATTTTTACTGTAGCGAGCGATTTTGGACGCGGTTCTTAAGCGCTGGTCGCTCTCTGCGTTTGAGCTTTAAACTACAGGTCGATTTATTTTTTATCCTATTGTGAGCTGAATAAGGAAGGGAAATAGATGTCTCCAATTAACCCTGCTTGCATACTGAGTTTAAACAACGATCTGTTAGGTTACGGATGCTATCAATGTGGGGGGGGCCTTGTACTGGTTATTTGTATTTTCGCCAATACTGTTTTTGACCTAGGGCAGAAGGTTTCTGGTGGGGAACAAGGATTAGGATGTTAGGACTGATGTTTTGAATTACAGCTTTTGATTGATGGAGATATGGGATTTGGGTTTTTTGTTGAGTGTGCTCGCTAAGATCTTTTCTTTCGATCTTATGCCTACGTATTCCCGTTTACCGAAACAGGGAAATCAGAGCGTTCGTAGTTCCTCCTAATCTATGGGAGGAAATTGGTTTTTGGTGTCTTGTTCAAAGCCCAAGACGTGAAGCGAAAGGTTATTTGTATCTTGTTCAAAGCCCAAGATATGAAGCTGAAGAGTCTATTTGTGTCTTGTTCAAAGCCCAAGATGTGAAGCTGAAAAGTCTATTTGTGTCTTGTTCAAAGCCCAAGACGTGAAGCTGAAGGACCTCGACTTTAGAGAGAATTTGTCATCTCTAAAGAAGGGTTTGTCTGTCACAACTGTTGGGTGACTGGTTATAAAGGAGAATTACTTTAACTGGGATACGCGGATCCTAGCAATGCCATAATTTCCTTTATAGGGTAGTTTTGACCTGAAGGAGAAGACTTTAACTCAGTGTAGAGCAATGCTATCTTTCCTTAGGAATTTTTCATGCTAAAAGAGGGACAGTGGCATGGATATAGATGATCCAGAGGCTTGCCGCTTACAGCGATTAGATGAAGAGGAAGGAGTTATTGATGTTTGTGTACTGTGAACGAGGCACGACTTTGATGTTAAAAGGTTGATTGGACTCAACCAGGGATTTCTTATACAAAGCCTAAGAGGAGGCTAAAAGGTGTCTCGTACAAAGCCCGAGAGAGAGGCTAAAAGGGGTTGATCCTGCAAGAGGATCTTTTGTACTCAACAAGAAAGTGTTTTTGTATCTCGTACAAAGCCCGAGATGGAGGCGAAAAGGTTTTGACCCGACGATGGAGTCTTTTGGTATCTCGTATAAACCCCGAGATAGAGGCGATTGCTTGCTTTTGTATCTCGTACAAAGCCTGAGATGGAGGTTAAAGGGTGATTGACTCAGCGAAGGAGTCTTTTATGTGTCTCGTACAAAGCCCGAGAGAGAGGCTAAACGTTGTTTGACTCCACTGGGGAATCTTTTGGTATCTCGTATGAAGCCCGAGATGGAGGCGAAAATTATTAGCTCCGCTGGGGAGAATCATTGTACAAAGCCCAAGAGGAGGCTGGGTTATGCTGAGGAAAGATCATTATACAAAGCCTAAGAGGAGGCTAACTTCTGCTAGGGGAAATCATTATACAAAGCCTAAGAGGAGGCTAAAAAGGTTTGCTCCGCTAGGGAGAATCATTGTATAAAGCCCAAGAGGAGGCTAGAAGGTTGAGGAAAGATCATTATACAAAGCCTAAGAGGAGGCTAACTTCTTTGAAGAAGGATCATTATACAAAGCCTAAGAGGAGGCTAAGGTTACTGTCTCAGTTAAGTGACAGGTCCAGAATACTGATTTTGAAAGAGAAAATCAGTTCTTATATGAGCAACTCTGTACTCAAGGATTCGATTCCAAGGGTTCGGGTTATTCCTGTTCTTTAAGGAAGCGGGAAATCCAAGGGGACTTGAGACTGTCCGAGTCTACGAGTTTTCTTCCTATTTAACGAAGGGGTCACTTGAGAATGTCTTTGAGACTCAAGGAGATTAGACTGTCCAAGTCTAGAGTTTCATCTTTTGTACTATGTTTTGAGAAACAGTAGTAGACTCTATGAAAGAACTGCTCTATGAAGATGATTAATTTCTGTTCCTATACCTCTAGGAGGTCGTCGGGACAATTTGTATGAAGCCCAAGAGGAGGCTGGAAGCTTTTAAGAAGCCGACGGGTCCTTGTACTAAGCCCAAGAGGAGGCTATCATTCTCGGATGAAGAGATCATTATACGAAGCCTAAGAGGAGGTTGTGAATACTTCTAAGAAGCCGTAGGGTCCTTGTACAAAGCCCAAGAGGAGGCGAGGTTGCTTTTAGGAAGCCTGTGGGTCCTTGTACGATGCCCAAGAGGAGGCCGATGCTTTTAAGAAGCCCGTGGGTCCCCAAACCCCGAGAAATTCAAGGCAATGCTATTCACCGAGAATAGATCAAAGTCAGGAAAGTTCGAGAATTTGGAAGAAACTCAAAGATGCCATTCACGGAGAATACATTCATCTTGGGGAGTAGAGTTTCTTGACAAGTCCTAATGAGGACAGCCTGAGAGAAGACTGTATCTGGTGATCCTATTGGGGATCTAGGCGTCTATTTCTACGAACTAACGAAACGGCGTCACCTAGTTCTAGACGTAGTTGCCGGGGAAACTCTAAATATCTATACTATTATTACACAGTAGATATGAGTTTATGAAAGGAGACTTACAGTGAGCAGCCCCATAATACAGTTTTATATATGAAAGCAGTAAATGAAAGCGATAACCACTTACTCGGCTGTAGAGCTTCCATGCTGTTTGGTTAGTTGTTCAACAAAGAAAGATTGAAAACAACAGTATATTCAAAATCAAAGGAGAAAGTGCTTTGAAAAAGAAAGATTTAGGGCTTACAGCTCAAGGAAAGGCCCAAGGTTTTATCAGTGAGCGCAATGTTTGAATTTGTACAGAGGGACTTATACAAGTGACTGAGGCCCAAAAAGGTTTTCTGTACAAATGGATGGGTCTTACACTCTATCAAGAGGCCCAAAAAGGTTTAAAAAAAGAGTGGGGCTTATAACATGAGGGTAGACCCAATTGATTTTTTGGTTTAAAATGGCGATCGCGCCGAGGTTTTCTTTTAACGCAGAGGGACTTATACAATAAGTGAGGCCCAAAATGATTTTGGTTAAAAGGGGGTTGGGTCTTACACTCTATTAGAGGCCCAAAGAGTTTTGAATGGGTCTTATAGCTCAAGGAGAGGCCCGGATGATTTTGTTTTAAAAGGCGACGAACGCGCCGTTTGTTTTTGACGGTATCGGGACTTATACAATACACTGAGGCCCAAAAAATGTTTTGGTAAAAAAAAAGGATTGGGTCTTACACTCTATTAGAGGCCCAAAGTGTTTTGAAAATGATCTATGAGGGTTGAATTAATCCAAAACCCTAATTTGTTTTCAAAAATGTATTTAATTGAATAAAAATTCAATTAAAATGATCAAAATTGTTTAACATATGAAAAACAAATTGTGATCTTGGATTAATGCTTCAAAAGTTAAGTATTGACCTACAAAATAATTAGAAAGCATTAAAAGTTGTAAAATCAAGGTGGAAAAAATATTTTAAATGTCAAAAACAATTAAAACATTAATTCTTTGCAAAAATATCAATTATATAAAATAAATAATATTTTTGGGATTTTTTGATAAAATAAAATATTTTAACATTTTTGTGAATTATTAAAAAAAGAATCAACTCAAAATCATTAAAACTCAGAGAGAAATTAATTTTTGAATCAATTAAACAAAATCACAAAATTCAAATATTTGAATTTGAGAGAAATGGCGCCAAGAACAGCTGAAGAACACGCGTGTTTTCAGTTTTGCCCAGATTTGCATTTTCTATCCAATCTCACTGAATACTTGATTATATAATGCAATCCACATATCATTATGCTCGTCTCAACCTCACGATCATGTCTATGTCCATTAATTTCATTTAAATTAAACATACAACAAGAAATCACGAAGAAACCTCAAGAACCCTAATTTCTGCCTGAAGGCTAGGATTTTTGATACACGAATCAAACAATGCAATTAATTAAGGGGAAACATTCTATGCATGATTATGAACATATGGCCAAATTATTGTGCAGCAAAAATTTGTGTGGATCATAGAGTTAGAAGAGCTCATGCTTACCACTTGCAGCTGGTGATTGTGATTTGTGTAGGAGGTGTTACAGTTGTGTTGTGATGATCTGAACAGCTTCCCTATACCCTATGGAATGTGTTTGAATGCTTCGACTTGATTGGAATTGGCTGATCACTTCATGGCATCTCAACTGCACTTTGGTTAAAACCTTGAGCAATTGACTGGTGATTCTGAGAAGTCAGTGTTCCAGTTGTTGTTTAAGTGTTTAATCAGCTCATATGTGATGTATATGAGGTGTGTGTGTGATTGGTTTGGTTGGAAAAGCTCTCAAACTCAAAAACCTAAAGTTACCTTGCTAAAGAAGGCATTTTTGCCAAGAAAAAGAGATTTTAAGGAAAGCATCTATTTGATGGCTTTGGTGTACTCAAACTGACCACAATTGAGCTCTATTTATAGTAGAGCAAGTTTGTTTTGGGATTCACAGTGAATGGCAACTGCAGAATAGGTTTGGCCAATGTTGATCAATGAAAATCCAAGTCTCCTCTAGCCATTGACTAGAGGTTAGGGGCACAGGCTGCTGGTTCCCTTGGTCTTGGATAACTCTTGACTGAATTCAGTTGCAAATGTGTCAGTCCATGCCACCTCTAAGCATCTATTAAATGCTTGAATCCAAAATTGGAGTTTTGTCCCCTATTTTAGGCAATTCTAGGTTTGGCATGCTACTTCTTGTTCCAATGACTTTGGAGGTTTGGCTCAGTGATTGTCCCCTTTAGATTCAATCCTCTGAGGTGTCCAAGTGGATTGGAGCATTTGAATTTGGCTGATTTTGGCAAATCGAGCCAAATTGCAAATTCTGTCTTGCCTTTGACAGATTTCAGCAAGGCAACTTTCTAATGTCATATCTCATGACTCAAATTGAATTTGGCAAAGTTCTTGGCCATTTTGGAAAGCCCTTACATGATACAACAACTGTTTGAACATGTTTTGGTTTTGATCTCTTTTGAAACCAAGTGAAAAATCCCCCTACATTTGGCAAAAAGTGAGGCAGATTCTGTCTTATTGAAATTTTCACTAAGTGTTGAAACAAAGTAACTTTTCTTGATTTTGATCACTCCATAACTCAAAATCCATGAGGAATTTGGACATAACTTAGTATGAAGTTTTTGTAGAGGGAAATGTGATCTAAAAATCAAGCTTTGAATGGGGCACAATGGCCTTGTGGTTTAGGAGTTATGATCCTCCAAAGTTGGTGCATTAGTGGTACTTTTTTCATAACTTCGAAATTTTTCTAAGTTTTATGGTTACCCCTTTTACAAGTTATCCAACTTTTCTTGATTTTTCTTGATGAATGATGATTCAAATCATACATAAACATCATTTTAGGGTTAAAAATCCATTTTGGTGAAAAATCTCAAAAAGTCAAAGTTGACTTTTGTGCACAGTTGACTTTTTATCATATGAATTCCCAAACTGTGCAATTCCTTAGGAAATCATGTCCTTGACCTAAATCAAACTTGATGGACATGTTCCATGGGTGTCATAGAGTATATTGAGGCATGTCTTAGGGCTTGGGAGCATGTCCTGGTCAAAAGTCAAAGCTACAGTTGACTTTTTCCTTAAAACCCTAACTGTGGTGCAGATGAAGCTGAGACTTGTTGCTCAAGCTTCTTGGATTAATCCATTGTTCCAAATGAATCAACATAGGTCATTTGAGACCCTAAATCCCTCTCTTGAGGTCTTGGTTCATGATTTGCACCAAAAGTCAACTTAGGGGTGAATTAGGTCAAGAAACCCTAATTCCTGATTTTTGATGTATGCATCCCCTGAGGCAAAATTGACTTGGTGATTGGGTCCATGAGGTTCCATGGATTATATTAGGTTATGTTTTGGATCATTGGCTCATGCCCAGATGAAATTTTCCATCTGGAGGCCCTGGTCGACCAAAACCCTAATTTGGTGACACTGGCGATCTTGAGGCTTGATCCACCTAGAAGGGAGCAACCTTGTGCTTAATCCTTGAAGTGGGAGTCCTTTTGGTCCAATGTGGATGTTTGAGAGGTTAGACAAGTTGAAGATCATGTCATTCCTTGATTGATCCTTTGTCTAAGAACTCAAAGAGGGCTTGAAACCCTAATTTTGATTGTAGTGAGTGCTCACCCATCCTTGGGGAGATTGATGAGGCAAAGAGGTACATCCATATTATGATGATGATTTGTACAATGATGGGAAATCATAGTGGTTAAAATTTGGGGTATGACACATAGGCATGCCAAACTTGAACTTAGGCCAAAAATTTCTAAGTCCAAAAAATGACTTATAATGTCTTCAAACATTTAATGGTCTTCCAAGCATAATTGGCTCTTGACTAGTGAAGAGAAGTTGGAAAGGATGTCAAGATGAGTTATTTTCCTAAAGAAGCACTAAAAAATGTTGAAGTATGAAGAAGTTGTAAAGTTTTGAACTTAAGCTTGAAATGTTGACTTTATTGGTCAAACCTCCTTGAACAAACTTGCAACCTTTGGAGTTCTCTTGCATTTAAAGGCACATTGATGATCATATAAGCTTAAAATTATGTACTCCTGATTGTCCCTTAATGGAGCTTACAATGGTGATGTTGAGTACAATCAAATGTAAGTATTGTGTTTTATCGTATCCACAGGGATTGGGGCGATACCAAAACCGTTCAATGAGTTCTATGATTCTAAGCAGAAGTTTCAAGATTGTTTGGTTTGTAAGTAATGAAAAGTAAAATCGTGCAAGAATTAAAGATAAGTTTCATAGGAATAGGCTTGTTAGTAATTGGTGTTCATCCACCGATTTAATATATCACGAATCAGTTATACACAGTTTAAGTATGTTTCAATATCATCACGTATCGTTTACAAACAAAGTTTATTTCTAAACTTTGATGAGACTTTTCACAAGAAATGTTTATGTCTAAACATCTTATGAGATTTCTTACCTTATGGTTTAATCGACGATTTCTCAGTCTATTAAACAATACGGTAGCATTAAGATTCGATACTTACGGTGAATATTAAACCTAAATCTATGTCTAGCATTTATAGTTTAATAGATGTTATCTTTGATCGAGAGTTGAATCGTATTTGTCAATATCGATTCAATCCATGAAGTAAACGATAAAATGAAGATAACATCAATATTGATTCATAAATAAAATGCGTATAACGCCATGATTAATGAAAATACATACTGTTTCGGTGAACTATAACCAATCCCAACAAGGGAGGGATTTAGCTACTCATGGTAGCTTGAAGCATGTTGGAAGTGTTGAGTTGAATCCACATCAACGACGATTTCCTGACTCTTGATGTGTATCCACCCTTCTTCCTCTTTACCTCACTTCTTTTCCTACTCTCTATTCTATTACAGGATATTACAAAAGATAAAAACTGAATGCCTCTCTGAACTGAGTTTGATCTCCTTTTATAGCAGTTCTGGCCGCCTGACTTCACATAGTGAAGTATGTTCGCTATGCGAACTTGCCTTTCTTCTCAATTAAGTCTCTGAGCTGTCAAACCGCCTTTTGTGAAGCCGCCTTACTTCGCTATGCGAAGTAAAGTTCGTATCGCGAACTTTCGCTACGCGAAGGAAAGTTCGCATCACGAACTTTGTCGCTTCCTGTCGCTTTCTTTGCTTTAAGGACATTTTGGTTCTGTTTTGCATCGCTGCCTATCGCTGTCCATCGCTTCCTGTCGCTTCCTATCGCATTGCCAACTTTCGCTATGCAGAGGAAAGTTCGCATCGCGAAATTTCCAGGGCAGAATTTCTTCTTTGTTCTTTCTTGGATGCATTCTTTAGCCTTTTCCTGCACAAATGTAAACCAAACCAAGAAGACTTTGCACCATATTACTTTCATTCATTAGTTGAGGTGTTTATGTTAGAATCTTGTCATTCAAGTAAGATAAATGCCCTATTTTATGTGCTCTTTCAATATGAATAAAACACTTACCAAACTCTCCCCAACTTGAATCTTTGTTTGTCCTCAATCAAAGCTATATAAAAGCAAGAGTTTCTATACCATTTTTCACATGATCAACCAAAAAATTTTTCAATGAAGTACATGGTTCCATGGTGAATTCCACATCCAAGTTATTATGCACTACTACTTTCCAAGCATTTAGACATGTTTATGAAACAAGTTTTCCACATAAAGTTCTTTGTCAATCAGTCCAAGCAATAAACATGTCTTATCATGAATCACAACTATCACACTTTTTGTACAAGTGGAAATATCAAGGTCTTTTGAACTCTCACTTGACAAACTTGCTAACATCTAGATTAATTCATGCATTCATCTTAAGCATAATATGTCGATAAGCAAAAACATAGATCACTAAGGTCTTTTTAAGGTTGTAATGTGGCCAAGGTACCAAGGAAGTGTCATTTCTAAGGCTAGTGGAAACAAAGTGGTTTTTGAGTTTTTCTTTCTTTTTTAGAAGAGCATTCATAGAATTTGATTCTTTGTACCATATTACTCCTTCAAACCTTCCTTGTTTCTTTCTTTTGAATATATCATCTTTTGGTATTTGCCTTTTTCTTTTCCTACTTTTCTTTTTCTTTCATATTTTTCTTTTGATCTCTTCCTTTTCTAATTTTTCTTTTCTTGACAAAGGAATTTTTCTTCCTCTCCCCAACTTGAATAAAACCTTCTTTTTACTTTGAATGCCCTTCAAGATTTCACAATGGTTTCAAGGTTTTAATTCAAGAAGATTGTGAATCAATCATGGATGAACTTTTATGATTTTTCAAGATGTGGAACAATATCCATTAAGTGGTTTACTTAATGCATTGCTCAGTTCATCAATGATTGATTCAATGTCATATGGCTCAAAAGGGGTTGCAAATGCTCACTCACTTACAAGGGACAATGAGGCTCCATTTGGTTTACTAGTTATGCTCACTTTGAAGAATTGCCTTGATCCTTTCCATGTCTCCACAATTATTAACATAAATGCAAGATTAAGCATGAACCAAACAAGTTAAAACAAGAATGTATCAGTCTCTTAAGCATATAGTAATCAATGAAAGGTCACATCACTTTTTCTGGTTTTGGAACTTCGTTATTCATAATGAAAACATGTTATTGCATAAGCTTGAATGACTTGATTTTATGTAGACTACTCATGTCATAATCATGCTAAGTTCTAAGAAAGCAATAAACAAGTACCTTAGATTGTGTGATTCTTCCAAAATTTGTATCATTACCATTGTACCTTTGTTGATTCATGTAAATGTGATCATCCACTCTTTTGCTTTTCCAATCTCATTTAGAGGACAAGTATCAATCATACTATATGGATTGGTCATATGACACCCACAGCTGAACCAAAAGAAAAACATTAAAGTGAAGGAGAATGGCATGAATGGCATTTTTGTTGATTATGCTACTTTCGCTATGCGAAGTATATTTCGCGATGCGAAATCTGCAGAATTCAGTTTTATGCAGAATTTTCTTTTGGAACATTCATGCTATTTTCTTCCTACCATTTAAACTAGTTATGCAATAGGAAACAAACATAAACAAATAAAAAGGTTGGGTTACCTCCTAACAAGTGCTTGTTTAACGTCGTTAGCTCGACGTCTGTTTTGCGTAAAATCAAGGTGGCTTGTATGAATTTGCCAAAGCATCTATGCCACCATCTTCTGGCCTTTCTTTGTTACTCTTTCTCTTCAATTTCAGGCCTATTTCATCAGGAGCCTCAATCTTGTAATAGCCATCCTTTTTGTTTTGAAACAATTTGAAGTTGGCTTCTTTATTATTGGATCTTACTTTCATCATTCTTTCATCAATGTCAATCATCATTCTGGCTGCTTTTATGAATGGACGGCCTAAAATCAGAGGTGTGTCTCTATCCTCATCATTGTCCATCACCAAAAAATTTGTCGGGAATAGAAAGCTTTCGAGTTTCACCATTACACCTTTTACCATGCCAATTGGTTTTGTGATAGATTTGTTAGCAAGTTCTAACACCATTGTTGTAGGTTCCATTTCAAGATTGTCGATCCTTTTAAGAGCGGAAAACGGAAGAAGATTGGTGCTTGAACCAAGATCAATCAAGGCTTTATCAAAGTGGATTCTTCCGATGGTAACTGGTACGGTGACTTTTCCAGGATCAGCATTGTTTTCTACCTCCCTTTTCTTATTTTTCTCTTTTTCTTTATTTTCCTCCACAACTATCTCTTTTAAATTCTCCCCAACTTTGTTTTGAACCGTGTCACCACTCTTCGTCATAATTGCATTACAAGTTTCTTTAGGATTATTTTGAGTGGTAGCAGGAAACATACCTCTTTGTTGCTCATTCAACTGTATTGCGAATTGCCCTACTTGCGTTTCCAGATTTCTGATCGATGCATCCGTATTTTTCTGGTTTGCCATGGACATCTGCATAAATTGGTTCAAGGTATTTTCTATCTTTGTAAGCTTGTCTGGTTAGGTGTAGCTTTGGTATTGATTCTGCCTGTTTTGCACTTGGCCATAGCTTGCATTGTTGTTGTAGGAATATCCTTGATTGTTTTGGTACGGGACCTGTCTCTGCTGCTGGTTTCCCAAATAGTTGACCTCTTCATTAATCGGAGGACAAAAACCGGTTGGGTGATCTCCTGTACAAAGTTCGCACATGGCTACTTGTTGTGGTTTAGGCGCTTCGTGCAGTTGTTTGAGTTGTTGTGGAAGAGTGGATAATTACTTGGTGAGTTCTTCCACAGTTTGGGTGAGAAGCTTATTTTGTGCCGAGATTGCATTGTTTGTATCCTACTCAAGAATTCCAGGTTTCTTTTGTGTGGTTCCTCGATTATATTGAACTTGATGACCGGAAAGAGCCATTCGGTTGATAATTGCAACTGTTTCTTCTGTACTTTTTGCCAATAACGAACCACCGGATGTTACGTCAAGTAGGAGCTTTGGTTGGGGCTGCAATCCGTTGCGGAAGATGTGGATTTGTGTTAGGCTGTCAAAACCATGATTTGGACATTTTCGTAGCATGGATTTGTAACGTTCCCAAGCTTCACATAGAGTTTTATTTGCAGATTGAGCAAACGCGGCAATGGATGTTTTCGCATCCATGAACCGGTTGTGAGGGAAGAATCTGTTAAGAAAATTTTCTTCCAAAACATTCTAATTTTTCATGGTTTCAGTAGGTTGGTCAAGATACCAATCTTTTTCTTTGCCGATCAAGGAATGCGGGAATAACCTCATAAACACTGCTTCTTCCTCCGCTTCGGGTGCACGTAACGTACCGGCCAGTTCATAGAACTTTGTGAGGTGGGAGTATGGATCTTCTTGATCCAAACCTGCAAAAGGGTTAGCATAAATAATCTGCAGCAGTCTCGTTTTCATTTCAGCTTGTCGGTTATTTGGAGTAATGATGAGACGAGCTAATCGTCTTGGACTGCTCCGACAAGGTCTGTCGTTGACAACTTTAGCCATTGTTTCTTTTGTTGAGGAAGTTGATGTGGAAACTCCTTTGTGATTTTTTCTTTTTGGATAGTTGTTTCTGTTTCTTCTTTTGTCTTTTGTTCTTTCGGATGGTTCTTTCGAACTCAGATAAAAAAGAAGATGTTCTTCCGAAGTCTTGCCTCGAAGCATAAACAGAGTTTTCACCACCTATCCAACACTTGAGCAAACGTTGCGAAAAACAGATATATACAATATATAACAACTTAGAAGTATAGAAACTATTGCGATGTTTTAATATCTTAAACACCAATCCCCGACAACGGCGCCAATTTGATGTTGAGTACAATCAAATGTAAGTATTGTGTTTTATCGTATCCACAGGGATTAGGGCGATACCAAAACCGTTCAATGAGTTCTATGATTCTAAGCAGAAGTTTCAAGATTGTTTGGTTTGTAAGTAACGAAAAGTAAAATCGTGCAAGAATTAAAGATAAGTTTTAGAGGAATAGGCTTGTGAGGAATTGGTGTTCATCCAACGATTTAATATATCACGAATCAGTTATACACAGTTTAAGTATGTTTCAATATCATCATGTATCGTTTACAAATAAAGTTTATTTCTAAACTTTGATGAGACTTTTCACAAGAAGTGTTTATGTCTAAACATCTTATGAGATTTCTTACCTTATGGTTTAATCGACGATTTCTCAGTCTATTAAACAATACGGTAGCATTAAGATTTGATACTTACGGTGAATATTAAACCTAAATCTATGTCTAGCATTTAGAGTTTAATAGATGTTATCTTTAATCGAGAGTTGAATCGTATTTGTCAATATCGATTCAATCCATGAAGTAAACGATAAAATGAAGATAACATCAATATTGATTCATAAATAAAATGCGTATAACGCCATGATTAATGAAAATACATACTGTTTCGGTGAACTATAACCAATCCCAACAAGGGAGGGATTTAGCTACTCATGGTAGCTTGAAGCATGTTGGAAGTGTTGAGTTGAATCCACATCAACGACGATTTCCCAACTCTTGATGTGTATCCACCCTTCTCCCTCTTTACCTCACTTATTTTCCTACTCTCTATTCTATTACAAGATATTACAAAAGATAAAAACTGAATGCCTCTCTAAACTGAGTTTGATCTCCTTTTATAGCAGTTATGGCCGCCTGACTTCGCATAGCGAAAGTATGCTCGCTATGCGAACTTGTCTTTCTTCTCAATTAAGTCTCTGAGCTGTCAACCCGCCTTTTGTGAAGCCGCCTTACTTTGCTATGCGAAGTAAAGTTTGCATCGCGAACTTTCGCTACACGAAGGAAAGTTCGCATCGTGAACTCTGTCGCTTCCTGTCGCTTTCTTCGCTTCAAGGACAGTTTGGTTCTATTTTGCATCGCTGCCTATCGTTGTCCATCGCTTCCTGTCGCATCGCGAACTTTCGCTACGCGGAGGAAAGTTCGCATCGCGAAAGTTCCAGGGAAGAATTTCTTCTTTGTTCTTTCTTTGATGCATTCTTTAGCCTTTTCCTGCACAAATGTAAACCAAACCAAGAAGACTTTGCACCATATTACTTTCATTCATTAGTTGAGGTGTTTATGTTAGAATCTTGTCATTCAAGTAAGATAAATGCCCTATTTTATGTGCTCTTTCATCTTGAATAAAACACTTATCAAATGGCTTGAAGAAACTTGTTTATAAATGCATGGAAATAAATATATGAACCTTTGAGAATTCCTTGAGAATCAAGCTATCAATCTTTGAGACTTCTTTGATCAAATGAAGTTGAATGATGCTTGATACTTCATGATTTTAGATTAGAGGTCATGCTTTAATTAATAGCCTTTGAAGATCAATGATTGACCACACTTTGACTTGAGGGACTCAAACCATATTTGAGGATACATTCATCTGAGGCTCTTAATTCCAAGCCCTACCTTGCAAAAGAAACAAAAGGGGACAAAATATATTTTTGTATTTTAATTAGAGGTTAGTAAAATTTAAAGCATATAAGTACAAGAAGAAAGGTACACAAAGAGGTGCTTGGCGATCTCTACAAAGGCAAACCAAAAGGTGAGAGGGATAGGAGACAACCAAGTTTCTGATCTTCATGCATTGTAAAGACACAAATGAGGTGGGATCTTAGGGGTAAATATTAGGGTATCACAATGAGGCAACGTGGCGATCTCAAATCAACCACCAGAAAGTCAACACAAACTGATCAAAGAGAGATCAATCACACTATTTAGATTCAAACTGGAAAAACTAATTCATCTCACTTCTCTCTTTCACTCTTGCTCAGAACAAAACAAAATCATCAACTCATATGATCAAAACAAACATAAAATTCATTTGAAAATAGTACAAACATGAATCAACACCATCAAAGGCATGCAAATTAACAAGCATACAGTAATGAAACTCAACAAATTTTGAAGTTCAAATTTCAATGTTCACAACCTAGATTCAGCCACAAACCATCATTTTGGGTGAAATTAGGTATGAAAAACATGTTTAGGACTATTCTACGAACTATTCTGGGAAGTTAAACTATAGAAAACAAACAAAAATCAAGTTTCTGGAAAATCGCCCTGACGAACACGAAGAAGACATGAATGCAGGAACCCTAATTCTCAAATTAAATGCCACCGGAGAAGGAATTGACCGCGCAAGCATATGGGGAAATGCTCAGCATATCTGCAAGAAAAAAACCATATCACAACGAGATCTTGAGTTTTCCGGTGATAACTTCCAAAAATCGACGAAGTCTAAATTTCTCAAGTAGCTTATTTTTTTCACTCTTTCCCTTTGTATCATTCTTATACATCTTCTCCTGATCTCCTTCCACCTCAAATCTCACTGAATTGATCTCTATACACCTTTTAATTCTTTGCTCTGTTTAGGGAACTTGTTCAATGATGGAAGGCTAACAATGGTGCACTCAAAGTAGGCTTTGGGGGTTGTTCATATGTAAGAATAAATTTTCAAAATTGCAGAGTTGCTAGAAAGAGTTTTAGTGAGGATGGAGCTGTGAATTTGATTGTGATTGCTACTCTCAAAGTGTGTGTATTTTCTAGCTGCTAAATCAGTGAGGAATGCCTCTGATTTATAGGCTGAGAATTAGGCTAAGTTAGTGACTGTGTGAAGTATATAAGTGTGTGAATTTGAGTGAAAACATGAGAGGAATTTTGTGCGAGTTTGGTACAAAGTGTGTGAGCTTGAGTGAGTTGTAATTGTGTGCTCATGTGGGTGTGTGAAGGGGGAAAGGAAACACCTACAAAAGTATACACCTTTACCTAGGCACTCCTCTACTCCATTGTCGTCTTCACGGTCCTGAGAAATGAAGATGTTGCACTCCAGAGGATGGAAGCACTCTAGAGCCTAGATAACCTCTTGGCCCAAGGGAGGGAGGACATGTGAGTCCACCTTCACAATAAACTTAGGCTCGGAGGTCCAAGAAAAAGGGAACAATAGTTCACTTCCCGCTTCCACCATGACGGTAGACGCACTACTACGGAACAGACCTTTAACATCGGTTGGGAAAGATATATAACCATGCAGGACCAAACGTTGTTATATAGAGTGTGATTGTATATATGACACTTACAATTGCGACCCTGAAACCGTTGTAATAAACTAGAAAGCACGCGCCCTATCACAACGGTTTATCCATAAAAACGTTGTGATAAAGTGATGGTCCTAGGTTCGATTCCCAGCTGCGCAGTTTTGTTTTTAATTTTTTACTGGACACCGCGCGAGTTATTATAACGGTTATGATAAATAACCGTTGTAAACATTTTTGCAGAATTTACAATTATATCCTGCTTTTATAATTTATACCAATTTTTAACCTATATTACTGTTCACCATATCACAACAGAAAATACAACACAGATTTGTGATAAAGTTATAATAATATTAATTATATTATATTCATGATACACCATAACATCATCACATGAATCTTATGTAACAACACTACTACAAAACATTACACCATCAGTAAACATACAAATCTAATCAACTATAACTTAATTCGTCATTACAACAAATGCAATGAACACTAAAAATAAAAAAAATCCCGATAATCTTCAACTATTTCTTCAGGATCTTCACCTTCAACATCAATTCTACCTCCTTGGGTTTGTAGGTGTTAACCATTCCCTTCTCCTCATTCAAGTTTTTTACTAGTGAAGAAATTATTTATTTCCCTCTAGGATCCATCTCGTCATCCAACCAAGAAAAGTGAGAGCATTGTTTGTATCCTTGAATCTTATACATTTCACAACCATATAAAAGGCGGTCTGGGTTCGAGTCGGTCCATGTTGTCATTAACGGAGCATTCAGACCACACTTGCATACGTTCCTTGAACGATTTGAGGACCTGCTTCCATGGCTACAGCCGGACCGCTGAGACATTTTAATGGAAAGATTTGATGGAAACTTTATGGAAAAGAATGAAAAAAAAGTATACGGTGAAACTTTATGGAAGGATTTGCTGAGACACTTTCTTATTTCATCTAGTTCATGAAGCTAAGAAAAAAAAGTACAAGGTGAATGAAGTTAACACAATAGCTTCATACTTCTTGTATTTTTCTTCATAGCTACACAAACCATATGTAACATAGCGTAAGTATACTTCTTGTATTTGTTGAGGTGGTGATGATGGATCTGAAAAAATGAGATCATTCAAGAAAAAAAGTTATAACTCATTTTAAACAGGACAAGTAAACAAAATCGAAGCATAAGTGTAATGAACAAACCTGAAGTTAGCGATTAGTGAAGACGAGTCTAAAGGTTGAAGTATGTTTAGAGTTATGTTATGAGAAAGAAGAGTGAAATATGTTAGGGTTTTCTTTTGAGAGAAACAACTGATATGTAGTGAACGATAGATACGTTCGCTTATATACTAAAAAATATCACTTTTCACCACGGTTAGAAATTACAACCGTCATGCAATTTTCAAATTTTACAACGGTTGTTTAGTAACACCGTGGTTAAATATCTTGGTTAAATAATTTTCTATTTTTTATTTTTTTAAAAGTCCTATAACAACGGTTGGTTTATTAACCGTTGTAAAATCATTTACAATTTAATTTTTAAATAATGGACTGAAGTGACACACGCTTAGTGTAGTCTAAAAAATTGAAAACGTGTATTTCTTAGGGATCGAAGCTTGCTACAAATCATATATTACTACGGTGTTATTAGACAACCGTAGTAATAAATCCTGCTAGTCACTGATGCGCGAACATTGCGCGAAAAATATAACCTATTACAACGATGTAAATGAATCTGTTGTAAACCTGGCGTTGTTGTTTGCGTGTTTTATACAAGTGATATGTGGTCTACCCCCTTATTCGAGAAAATTTGTCTTTCTAATCCTCATGGGGACTTGTGAAAGGCTTCAAAAAATGCACACCAAAAAAATGGTGTCGAGTTATCCAATTACTGCTAGGAAGAAACTCCATCCGAAAAAAAAACACCCTTATAGAGGGCGACACCCCTAGATGACGACACACTATCTCAAAATACCTGAGTACTCCCCAAACTTTTTCAGTAATCTAGGAGGGGCCACGTTGATAGTAATTAAAAAAGCTATCTTGAAAGAAGGGAGTGGAACCAGAACTCCAAAATCATAGACAATGGAAAGGTGCAGGTAGAAGTAAAGAGCCGAGGAATCGTCAGAAGTGTCCATATTTGCTCTTTCATCACTTCAACAATTCTCCATAAGAACTTCCCTCTCACAACCTCTGCTGGAGAAACTAATCCCATGGCAGAATGTTTTTTGAAATATTTGTTGTAGAATACAAGGAGGGTATGTTTCGAACATGGATGAAAGTTTTTTTTCTCACCATGGTAGACGAAATTTTTTTTGACACAGGGGGATTGGAAGATAGAAGAAAGAAATAGTGAAGCATTACTTACGGAAATGTAGAAACGAACTACCACGCCTAGAGGCCACATGTAAATATGGTGTATCGATTTGTCTTCTCGAAGAACACCGTCATGAGGTTCGCTAAATCCGGATCCATCTTCAGGGAAACAAACTACAATGATAGAACTCCCCGGTTTGATCCGACCCGAGCATGTCCCTTTTTCTAAGTCAGTCATCACCAGGCGCAAAATCTCGGATCCAGCTTAAGTGCATACTAAAGCTTCTAGAACATTCTCCTGACCACTGAATCTCCAACAATCTAGAAGAAAAAGTTACATCCCTCCAACGCATCCAATAGTCCTCCACATTCTACACCGGTTCGTTAGCAAGTTAGTTATCCAATTCTCATATATATGTGGAAGGAGCCATTTCATGTAATAAATTTTTAATACAATTTGAATATTCTCTTATCATTCACATACAGACTTGAGCATTAGAGTGCTAATTTTGTTAATGCATCTCTTGCTCTGTTGCAAAAGAAGCTTTCCTCTATCGTAACTTCCATATTCCACTTATTTGAAACAATATATAATCTAAGACTTCAAGCATATATATGAAGCAATTTTCACTTAATTCAAGTTGTTTGGTTGCATTTGTAAGGAAAGGTCAACTCGTGTGTGTAAGATGTATTCTTTTATAATTTGTTTTTATCAAGGCTTGATTTGTGCTAACATGTGGAAAGAATAAAATGACCACAAGGGTCCACAAATTTAGAGGTTGTAGTATCATTTAATGATTTCATATTGGGACTATTATTAAAAAATAAAGAAATGAATAAATAAAAGGAATTCGCATGATTTATTTAATTTTTTAAATCTTAACATAAAGTGAGTGGATATAATGCATTTTTCTACTTCATTTTATAATAATAAATTATTAATAACCTGTTTATAAAATTTAAATTAGTTTAACTAGCTTACACTTTGTTATCTTGTATGTTTTATTTTGTAGCATATAGTATCACCAAATCTAACCTCTTTCAAATATTGCATGCAAGGAAACTTACCACTTGTTTTTTCTGCAAAATTTTCTAACTTATAAAATGGTTTACGATACTTGACTAATAATATCAAGTATATTTTGATGTTTTCTTTTGCCCTTTTCACACGATTTAGAAGATTTGTTTTTTTCTTTTGAAAAATCTTCTTAGTTTTTAATGATCAAATATGTATTATATCATTTTCTTTTAATATTTTGAAAGGTTTAGGATATGAATGAAAGGATCACTTTTCTCAATGTATCGAATCAAGCAAATTAATTAAGAAAATTATTTAATTTTTACCACACAATTATTAAATTCAATATATCTAATCAATCAAAACGAGACAGTTTTCTGTGCAGGTTAGACATTACCATGCCAACAATTTAATACTAATAAAAAATAAATGAATATTTTTTTTCTATGTAAACTAAGTAGTATCAACAATTAATGGATAAAAGAGCTGGATAATGTCTTTTTTCTTTATCGTGTTACCTATATTTGTTAAATAAAAATACAATTTTTTAAAATAAAATTAAATGAAAAATTAATTTAAATAGTTTTTCCATAAAATATTATTTTAAATATTTCATTTTTTTACGATATTTTTTTTTATATAAATTTTTCAAAAAAATCATTTACATTTTAAAGATATTTTGAATAATTTTTTTATGAAATATTTTTAAAACATATCTTTTTCAAAAATAAAGTGATTAACTATATTTTAATCTTGAATAATGTATGTTTTAATCTTAAATAATGTATATTTAAGTTATTAAATATCAAAATTAATCTCTTAAATTGGAAAAACAAATTTTAAATATCATTTTTATTATGTTCGCAAAATCATGATAAGAAACTATATTATTTCAATATTCCATGGATTGGACGTGTTACCCTCCATTTTGGGATTCAACTCATCAAACGAGAATGGAAAAATGATGTGCAAAGAGATGGAGAGACATGCATTGCACAAATTCAAAAAAGACTTTAATATTGCGTTTGGCATGTACTACTAAAAAAAATCATTTTTATTTCAGTTGGAATTTTTTTTTTCCTTAAGTCGGTTGGGGGCAACATATCGAGGGGGAAAACTGAGAAGTGTACCTCTTTTTCAATCAGTAAGTTTCAACTAAAGGAAAAAATGGCATAGGTCATGGGTTCAATTTTTAATAATAGCCTTTTTATATTTTTAAATCTAAAAAATATAACATCTCATTTAATTATTTAATCGTTTTGTGATTTATTTTGTGTGATTATTTTGCCATTTGTTTGGTTGAGGGTATGTGTGTAAGGGTGGGTGTGAGAGCTTAGTGGAAGGAATTAAATGGAATTAAGTCTTAGGACGACATGGTAATAACAATAATATGAATAATGTGATTATTAGTATTATTATTAATATTATTATTATTAGGATTATTAATATTATTATGACCATTATTACTACTATTACACCTAAAATTAAGGAATTATAACATAATTAGAGGGAAGTGTGGGAAAAGGATCAGAAACTGTCAGTTACGTGAAAAGAGAAAGAGAGGAGGAAGCAGAGCTAGGGCACGCAGAGACGGAGACTCTCCACCATTGTTAGAGAAAGAAAGCATGGAATTAAGGTAAGGGGAAGAATGGGTTCTTTAATGGTGGTCTGAGCATGAGAGGGTGAGGGTTCCTTCCCATCTTAGAATTTATGTGCATTACTTATTCTCCTTCTTGATTGATTGCATGCTGGTGTGATGATCATTGTAAATTCGTATATGTGTACCGTTCTGATGTGAATTCAGGTTGCATGCTGATATAAGATATGAAATTCGTGTGAATTCTAGAATATTGTTGTTGGGTTCTGTTATGGGTCAGATCTGGAAATTTTGGGGGCTTTTGGGGTTAACGAAAACAGATTCTAGTGGTAGAAAACTTGGATAAAAGGATGAATTAATGAAGTAGTGTGACGCCCCCAATCTATACCCCCAATTAAAGCATGCAATTAAAGCAGTAAAAGAAAATTCGAAATTTCGTCAGAGTATATTTGAAAACACGGCATAGACGGGGAGAATCACATCAACGTGAAACAAAACATAACATACAACACCTGCTCATAAAGATATGCAACAGTGGGGTAGCAATCAAACAGAGGAAACTCAGTTCCTTACACCCACTTTTCAGAAATTAGAATAAAAGCGGAAAATCTAAAATCTGAATAACATATATACATATATACATATAAACAGTCTGTCATACATCAAGGTATACATGTACAGATTCGAAATATATCATCACATGTACAAAACAATCACAAACGGCCACCCTAGCTACCCGGTGTCACATATCAGAGCCGACCGATGTAACGCCCCGTTTTGTCTTATTTATTTAATCGAGTCGATTTAATTATTTTTGTTTTTATATTATTATTTTTTTTTATTCTTGACTTTTATTTGGCAATATATTATTTTTCATCACTGGTTATGTTTTATCGCGTTTTGAGAGCGTTTGAGAGATATTTGAGCTGAGGGGCATTTTGGTCTTTTTTGGGGAGTAGATATTTTCATAAAAAGAAAGAAAAGAGAGAAAAGATAGTAAAGAAGAGAAAAAGAGAAAGAGAAGAGAAAAAGAGAAAGAAGAAGAAAGAAAGGGAGAAGAGGAAAAAAGAAGGAAAATCAGGAATTCATCCGTTTAAAGCGCGAATAATCGGGTAAGGGTGAGAAGTTTCAATTATATCTTGCTTGTGTATGTATATGTGTATGTTTTCTTGGACTGTTTTGGTTATTTTCTTCTAGTTTCCATTCTAGGTCGAAATGAGAAAAATGGTTAGGAATCGATGTTTTTACGGATGAAAGTCGGAATAAATCGCGTAGTAGAGTCGTGTGATGTTGGGTCTTGATTTAGCGTGATCGTTAGATTGAATCGAGTTGAATTTGTAACTTTTGAGTTTTTTATATATATTGATGTTTTTGTGCAATTGATGTTGTGATCGAGTGAAAGTGTTTGGTTATGTCTGGTAACATTGGTATAGGTTGATATTTAATCGGGTAACGATAGGAATTAATCGGGAATGGTTATTTGTGTGTTTTCGAGTGGTTTTGAGCGAGTTTGGAGTGGGGATAAATTGATAAAGTTATGTTTCAAAATATTTCAAAAATGGAAAATGTGTTGGATGACTTTTTAATGGTGAAAATATTGTAGTATTTTGAATTCTGAGATCGCAGCTTTTTACGGAATCGAAATCGGAGGTCCGGAAGGCATTTAACGATCGTAAACTGTTTTTTCTGCAAAATCTGCACTTCATGCGCTAACCCCCTACAACTGTGCATCGACTCATGATTCTGTGCGCTGGCCCGGGAGAAATTGTAAGGTTTATGCGCTGACCCCTCAGCATCATGCGTCGACCTCTGATCACAGGTTTTCCCAAAATGTTCGATTTTGTTTTCTTCATAACTTTTGAACCGTAAATCCGTTTTGACCCCCGTTTGAAGCGTTGGAAAGCTAATGAAAAGTTATTTCTATTAAAGATGGTTTGGAGGGTAAAAGATGATTTAATTAATTCGTGTTTTTGGAAAATAGTCGGGCTGTCAGGTTTTTATCGCGTACAATGTGTGCGATTGATGTGTTATCATGCTATATGCGTTTGATATGTAACGTATAGCTTGTGTGCTATTGTAAGGCGTGAGTATATGTGATAAAATGTTGTGCATGATTGATACGCATTGGTGATGGATGTATGATATTTGAATGTGTGTTTTGGATGTGAATCATACAATAGTGCATTGATGTGAATGTATATAGATTGTATGAGATGAATGCATGAATATATTGTGAATATGTATGCATTTCAAGAATGTCTTGAGTCATTTTGTATGTGAAGCATAATGATGTACATTCTTGTGTTGAGTGATTCTAATGAGAATCTGTTGTAACATCGTGTGCCTATGTGAGGTGTGAGCGATGATTACAAACGATTGTGTGCCTAGGTGAGGTGTGAGCAATCGGGGTCGTGTGCCCATGTGGGGTGTGAGCGATCCATAAATGATGTTGTTGTGTGGTAAAATACATTGTTTGATTGAATATCAATGTATGTTGTTATGATGTGTTGTGAATAGCCTTTGTGGTGTGAATCTCTTGTGGAATGAATTGTGATGATTTTACGATTGTTGTGGTATGTGGTATGTGATGAAATGCATTGTTTGAATTATTTTCAATGCATGAATATGATGATGTGATAATCATATTGTTGATTTGTTAAGATGCATTTGATTGTCATGAGTCCTTGAGTGTCAAGCATCATGATATACATCTTGTAATGTCGTGTGCCCATGTGGGGTGTGAGCGACGGATTGATTCCAGAGGGAATCCGCTATAAGGTCGTGTGCCCATGTGTGGGGTGTGAGCGATGATTATAGACGATCGTGTGCCCATGTGGGGTATGAGCGATCGGGTCGTGTGCCCATGTGTGGGGTGTGAGTGATCCATAAACGTCGTGTGCCCGTGTGTGGGGTGTGAGCGACGGGGAACATCGTATGCCCGACGGGGAGTTACAGTGATGTAACGAGCGATGGTTCTAGCAGAGTTCCTGAGTGAACTAGTGATGAGAAATGTTGGAGTCGGTACCGCATGGCATTTGCATAGAGTCGTTGTGTCGGTCTCTGTGCATTTGCATAAATCATGATTTAATTGAGTATGTGTGAGACATTGTGATATGCATTTGTGATAAATGTATAGTGCATGATTAATATGCAATTGGGAATGGAATAATTATGTGAGTGAGCTCGTGATAGCATTTGTGAATTGATGTGCAGTCGTGTTAAATGCATTGAATTATGAATGGTATGTTTTGTGTATAAACATATGCATTATGTGTGAATATGTGATTATGTCGGTATAATTGATATATGCTATATTTTGTGGTGATGTGGTGGTGTGGTTCCATATGTCATAATCATGGTGGGATTATGTGTGATAGGTTTTGTATTTGTGACATGCTTTATGTGTTAGTATGTGATGGTAGGGGTGAGATGAGTTATTCATGTGTTTGAATGTGTGTTTGCATATTATTATGCAATCTTGATTTAGTCGTTATTTCTCACCCTTCTGCTGTTTTATAATGCTCTATGAGGCATTGCAGATTAGAGTTGCTGGAGGTCTTTTGTGAAGATTAGTCCTCCGTTCTGTTGTCGGTCTTGGTGTCTGCTCTGATACGTAGCACGGGAGTCGGGGAACGATTATATATACGTATATATTTGTGGAATGTATTTTGTAGTACTTTTGTGTATTTAGTGGATGTTCTAAAGTGATTATTTTGTAAAACAAGTCGGTTATGGATCTTTCCGCTTTATTCCATAATTGACCCTCCCCTTTTATATGGAAAAAGTTTTCCCTTTGAGGGTATTCTATTTTATGCTATGTATCAAATTTATGAGCAGGGATGATGTTTTGTTTATTTAAATGTGACATCCTTATTTCTGTCGGATAAATATAGTTTTAGTTACTCTGATTTTATTTATGTATTAGTTATTAGCGATGGGAATTGGGGTGTTACATTAGTGGTATCAGAGCAGGTCGGTCCGTCCGGCCAAGTTGTTGAGCCTGTGTGGCATGACAGTTGAATACTGTCGTTGTTGTTTGTTCCTTAGTACGTGATATATGTGTGAAACACTGTCAGTGCTTTCTGGTTTTTCTAGTCCTTTGTCTGTAGGATTTAGATTGAGATAAGTGGGGGAGAAGCTGGAACTTCTCCAAGTTGCTTCAGGTGTGGAGCATTGGCTCAGTGTGCCGTTGGTTGCAAGATTGTAAGTGTTGTTCGGACATTGTTGCTCCCGATTCCGGAGGGAATGCGGAGGTAAGGTTTATGTCAACTAAGGATTTGTGCCTTAGGTAGTTTTGTGCGCAGGAAGTAAGGAATGCTATTATTGTTTGGTAAGGACGGTTTATGCCCCATCATAATTGTCGGCTGTCTATTGGCAAATTGAGGAACTGATCACCCTTAATCTCTTGTTGATAGCAGACGGAAATTATGTTGGATGGAATAGGCGTGTCTTTCCGGCTTTGATAGTGGGTGCAGAGGATTGTTTGGATTTAAAAAAATGATTACGGATTGTTTCGATGAGTTGATGAAGATTCTTATACTGGAAGATGAGACGGATTAGAGGCTTTGGCATGTTGGCCCAGTTGGGAAGTTTTGAGAGAGAATGATTGGGCATCGTTAATGGTTGTTCTCAGAGAGAAGAGTGTGAACTCAAATTGGACGAAGGTAAGGATTTGAGGTTTGGATCTGCTAAGTAAGTAGAAGAACTTTTAGGAAGTGAAACTCAGATTGAAAGAGCGGTTGGAAGATTTACTGGAAAAAGGGATTTGTGAGACCAAGTATGTCGTCTTAGAGAGCTCCAGTATTGATAGTAATACAAGGAACTGATGATTGAATGAAATAACAAGCATGATGTGTATGAAGGTATTGAGACTATGGAGAGCGAAACTTAGAGTTCTGGAGAAGTTTGGAGTTAGTGGTGAATTGTGTGAGTTAAGGCTTTGATCTATTTAAGGTGACTGGTTATGGTTGTTATCGCTGGGATAGGCTGTTATGTACTTGGTTAAGCTTGGGTGTGAGTAGCCAGTTACCCAGTGCAAGGTTTTGCAAAAGCTTGGAGAATTTATATCTTTTGGAATTTGGTTGGGCATTACAAAGTACAGTGATGTTATTAGGTGTTAGTAATGCGTCCGTAATGGTTGTAGAGTATATGAATCGTATCTTCCATATTTATTTGGATAAGTTCGTAATGGCTTTGATTGAGGATATTCAGATCTGTTATAAACTCAGAGGAAGAACAGGTAGAGTGTTTGAGAATTGAATTACAAGTGTTGCAAAGAAACGAAGTTTTATGCTAAGTTATTCAAGTGAGAATTTTGGTTGAAAAGGTTAGTTTTCTTGGGTATGTTATTTCAGATGAGAGTATGGTTAATGGATCCATTGGAAGTAGATGCAGTTCTACAATGAGAGGTTCCGAAGTTGGTCAAGGAGAGTAGGAACTTTTGGGCTCATTTAGATGTTACAGAAGGCTATGGAAGACTTTGCTAAGTTCATACTTCTGTTATCTCAGTTGACTTGCAAAGGGTGAGTCGTTTGTTTTGGATGTTCGTTGTGAGTAAGTTTTGGTGAGCTGAAGTAGAAGTTGTTTACGGCTCCAGTTTTGATTCTGTGGGATCCTAATAAACCGTTTGTGAGGTATTGTGAAGTTTCTCTGAAGAGGGTAGTCAGGTGTTAATGCAAGAGAGTAAAGTCGTGGCTTATGCTTTACGACAATTGAGGATTTATAAAAGGATCTATACTATTCTGGATTTGGAATTGTTTGCGGTCGTATTGTGTTGGAGTATTTGGAGGTATTATTTTTATGGTTCTAGATTCGAAGTGTTTAGTAATCACAAGGATATGGAGTACTTGTTTGGTTTGAAGGAACAGAGTACGAGATAACACAGTAGAGTGTGAGGTTGAGTATATTAAAGTGAACAGTAATTTTGGCGACTATGAGAAAGAGTTAGACTTTGGACATGAGATTGGTAGTTTTGATGGTTTCGGGTAATCAGAGTGCGCAGCGGAAGCGCGATGTGGCACAATTCGTATATGCGTGTGTGACTTGCAAGAGTTCATGAGTTAAACATTGGGAACATGTAGGAATGATAAGACCGTGGGATGTTTCAGAATGGAAGTGTTAGGCGAAAGGTTTAAATGTTATCCATGGGCTACTATGTAGATAGATGTTTTGGTTATATGGTCGATTTGGGAATCGTAGCATGGTTGTAATAATGTTGTGTGACAAGGATGTTGGTATTAAGGTTGTGTGGAGGTTGTTTAATCGATGTTGTGTCGTGGAACTTGTGTTCTTGTTGTGTTTCGGTTCTAGAGTGAAACTGTGTGTTGGTATCGTGGTTTTCCTTGAGTTGTGAGTTGGTCGTCAAGTGCATTGTATGGGCTTTGCATCTTGTCGTTGTTGCGTCGTCGTTGTCGTGTCGTTGTTCTATCTGCTGTTAGCAAGGTGGTTTGTCAGTTGTGTTATTCGTGGTGTGCCTTTTGTTGGCATGTTGGTTTGTTAGTCGGATGCGAGAGTCGTGTCCGAAGTTTTTCGTCTCGATATATTTTCGAGGACGAAAATGTCTAAGTGGGGGAGAATTGTAACGCCCCGTTTTGTCTTATTTATTTAATCGAGTAGATTTAATTATTTTTGTTTTTATATTATTATTCTTTTTTATTCTTGACTTTTATTTGGCAATATATTATTTTTCATCACTGGTTATGTTTTATCGCGTTTTGAGAGCGTTTGAGAGATATTTGAGCTGAGGGGCATTTTGGTCTTTTTGGGGGGGGTAGATATTTTCATAAAAAGAAAGAAAAGAGAGAAAAGATAGTAAGGAAGAGAAAAAGAGAAAGAAGAAGAAAGAAAGGGAGAAGACGAAAAAAGAAGGAAAATCAGGAATTCATCTGTTTAAAGCGCGAATAATCGGGTAAGGGTGAGAAGTTTCAATTATATCTTGCTTGTGTATGTATATGTGTATGTTTTCTTGGACTGTTTTGGTTATTTTCTTCTAGTTTCCATTCTAGGTCGAAATGAGAAAAATGGTTAGGAATCGATGTTTTTACGGATGAAAGTCGGAATAAATCGCGTAGTAGAGTCGTGTGATGTTGGGTCTTGATTTAGCGTGATCGTTAGATTGAATCGAGTTGAATTTGTAACTTTTGAGTTTTTGATATATATTGATGTTTTTGTGCAATTGATGTTGTGATCAAGTAAAAGTGTTTGGTTATGTCTGGTAACATTGGTATAGATTGATATTTAATCGGGTAAGGATAGGAATTAATCGGGAATGGTTATTTGTGTGTTTTCGAGTGGTTTTGAGCGAGTTTGGAGTGGGGATAAATTGATAAAGTTATGTTTCAAAATATTTAAAAAATGGAAAATGTGTTGGATGACTTTTTAATGGTGAAAATATTGTAGTATTTTGAATTCTGAGATCGCAGCTTTTTACGGAATCGAAATCGGAGGTCCGGAAGGCATTTAACGATCGAAAACTGATTTTTCTGCAAAATCTGCACTTCATGTGCTAACCCCCTGCAACTGTGCGTCGACTCATGATTCTGTGCGCTGGCCCGGGCGAAATTGTAAGGTTTATGCGCTGACCCCTCAGCATCATGCGTCGACCTCTGATCACAGGTTTTCCCAAAATGTCCGATTTTGTTTTCTTCATAACTTTTGAACCGTAAATCCGTTTTGACCCCCGTTTGAAGCGTTGGAAAGCTAATGAAAAGTTATTTCTATTAAAGATGGTTTGGAGGGTAAAAGATGATTTAATTAATTCGTGTTTTTGGAAAATAGTCGGGCTGTCAGGTTTTTATCGCGTACAATGTGTGCGATTGATGTGTTATCATGCTATATGCGTTTGATATGTAACGTATAGCTTGTGTGCTATTGTAAGGCGTGAGTATATGTGATAAAATGTTGTGCATGATTGATACGCATTGGTGATGGATGTATGATATTTGAATGTGTGTTTTGGATGTGAATCATACAATAGTGCATTGATGTGAATGTATATAGATTGTATGAGATGAATGCATGAATATATTGTGAATATGTATGCATTTCAAGAATGTCTTGAGTCATTTTGTATGTGAAGCATAATGATGTACATTCTTGTGTTGAGTGATTCTAATGAGAATCTGTTGTAACGTCGTGTGCCTATGTGAGGTGTGAGCGATGATTACAAACGATTGTGTGCCTAGGTGAGGTGTGAGCAATCGGGGTCGTGTGCCCATGTGGGGTGTGAGCGATCCATAAATGATGTTGTTGTGTGGTAAAATACATTGTTTGATTGAATATCAATGTATGTTGTTATGATGTGTTGTGAATAGCCTTTGTGGTGTGAATCTCTTGTGGAATGAATTGTGATGATTTTACGATTGTTGTGGTATGTGGTATGTGATGAAATGCATTGTTTGAATTGTTTTCAATGCATGAATATGATGATGTGATAATCATATTGTTGATTTGTGAAGATGCATTTGATTGTCATGAGTCCTTGAGTGTCAAGCATCATGATATGCATCTTGTAATGTCGTGTGCCCATGTGGGGTGTGAGCGACAGATTGATTCCAGAGGGAATCCGCTATAAGGTCGTGTGCCCATGTGTGGGGTGTGAGCGATGATTATAGACGATCGTGTGCCCATGTGGGGTGTGAGCGATCGGGTCGTGTGCTCATGTGTGGGGTGTGAGCGATCCATAAACGTCGTGTGCACGTGTGTGGGGTGTGAGCGACGGGGAACATCGTATGCCCGACGGGGAGTTACAGTGATGTAACGAGCGATGGTTCTAGCAGAGTTCCTGAGTGAACTAGTGATGAGAAATGTTGGAGTCGGTACTGCATGGCATTTGCATAGAGTCGTTGTGACGGTCTCTGTGCATTTGCATAAATCATAATTTAATTGAGTATGTGTGAGACATTGTGATATGCATTTGTGATAAATGTATAGTGCATGATTAATATGCAATTGGGAATGGAATAATTATGTGAATGAGCTCGTGATAGCATTTGTGAATTGATGTGCAGTCGTGTTAAATGCATTGAATTATGAATGATATGTTTTGTGTATAAACATATGCATTATGTGTGAATATATTGATTATGTCGGTATAATTGATATATGTTATATTTTGTGGTGGTGTGGTTCCATATGTCATAATCGTGGTGGGATTATGTGTGATAGGTTTTGTATTTGTGACATGCTATATGTGTTAGTATGTGATGGTAGGGGTGAGATGAGTTATTCATGTGTGTTTGCATATTATTATGTAATCTTGATTTAGTTGTTATTTCTCACCCTTCTGCTGTTTTATAATGCTCTATGAGGCATTGCAGATTAGAGTTGCTGGAGGTCTTTTGTGAAGATTAGTCCTCCATTCTGTTGTCGGTCTTGGTGTCTGCTCTGATACGTAGCACGGGAGTCGGGGAACGATTATATATACGTATATATTTACGAAATGTATTTTGTAGTACTTTTGTGTATTTAGTGGATGTTCTAAAGTGATTATTTTGTAAAATAAGTCGGTTATAGATCTTTCCGCTTTATTCCATAATTGACCCTCCCCTTTTATATGGAAAAAGTTTTCCCTTTGAGGGTATTCTATTTTATGCTATGTATCAAATTTATGAGCAGGGATGATGTTTTGTTTATTTAAATGTGACATCCTTGTTTCTGTCGGATAAATATAGTTTTAGTTACTCTGATTTTATTTATGTATTATTTATTCGAGATGGGAATTGGGGTGTTACAACCGACAAAAGAATGAAGACGCAAAGCTTCACAAAAAGAATACCTCCAGCAACTCTAATCTGCAATGCCTCATAGAGCATTATAAAACAGCAGAAGGGTGACAAAAACAACCATAATATAATTGCATAAAATTATATATTAACACAAAAATATTCAAGTAAACACATTCTCACCACAAATGCACAACAATCAAATATCACACAACACAGTACAATTCTCACGTATCAAATACCACTACACATCAATCATCCACAATACAATTACACATATTCCATCTCATCAATCACATTCACAATTTCATACACAATTAATTCATGATTTATGCAAATGCACAGAGACCGACACAACGACTCTATGCACATGCTATGCGGGTACCGACTTCCCATGTCTCATCATCAGTTCACTCAGGAACTACTGGAACCATCGCTCGTTACTGAGGGTCGCTCAATAACTCCCCGTCGGGCCTACGATGTTCACCCGTCGCTTTAAGTCCTCACATAGGCACACGACGTTATGGATTGCTTTAAGTCCTCACATAGGCACACAATCCGATCGCTTTAAGTCCCCACATGGGCACACGATCGTCTATAACCATCGCTTTAAGTCCTCACATAGGCACACGATGTTATAGCGGATTCCCTCTGGAACCAAACCGTCACTCAGGACGTTTCAACAATGCATATCATGATGCTTGGCATACAATGACTCATGACATTCACATTGCACACATATATGCAACCACAATCATGCATATAATCAACAAAACATAACACATTTCATTTACTTGCCTTTCAGCCACAAATCATCATCACAACAGCACATAAGTCATACTACATCCAAAGCAACAACATATGGCATAATACACGTCAATTACGCACCATTAAAACGACAAAAGTCGACAATCGAAACTATTCACATTTTCTGACATAATTAAATCGGCTAACAATTTCCAAAACATCATAATCATAAAGTACAGCTCGATACCTTTCCAACGACACCAAGAATGTAAAAATCGGATAATCGGAACAAAAGTTACGGACGAAAACGACATTTTGAAAAACCACATTTTTACCATTCTCCTGTCCGTACGCGTATCGCCAATCTCATACGCGTACTGCTCTGATTTCTCGCCATTCCCATACGCGTATTGCCAATGCCCATACGCGTATGGACATAACAATTTTCCTTCACAAATTCCACGTTTTCAAAAACCATACGCGTATGCCCAACACCCATACGCGTATCACCAGAGGGCCGTGAAAATTGCAAAACCATACGCGTAATGGCCCATGGCTCGCCCATGTTACGCATAACGCCAAGGTTAATACGCGTATGGACATGCCCCATACGCGTATGACCTGGAAAAACCAGCAAAAATTCTGCATAATTTGTTCTACGGGTTTCACTTCCAAACCCTCAAATTCATCATCCAAATCTCAGAAAAACAGTAAATTGAAGTGTAATAATACATAACAAACATGTATAGACAATCAAGAATACAATCAACAAGAGTTTTGACACATTTAAATCAATTTCCAATCAATTTTACCAAATGTGATTTTTACTAATTTTCTCCAATTCAATCCAAAACAATCACAAGCACACATACATAATCATATACAATCATACAATAATCGAGTTTCGCACCCTTACCCGATTTAATCGATTCTAGAACTTGCTCTTGATGAATTTTCCACACTTTCTCCAATTTTCTCTCTTTTCTTCTCTTTTCTCTTTTCTTCTCTTCCACTTTCTTTCTCTCTATTTTTCTTTCTTTCTATTTCTTTTCTTACTAACTTAGTAAAAATAAAATGAAATGTCCAAAATACCCCCACACTCAAATATCTCACAAACGTTCCCAAAACGCGGTAAAATATATTCACGATGAAAAATAACATATTTTCACATAAAAGTCGAAAATAAAATAAAATAATAATAAAATAATCAAAAGACTCAATAAAATAAAAACTGGCAAAACTGGGGCGTTACAACTCTCCCCCACTTAGAAATTTTCGTCCTCGAAAATATTACCTGATTCAAACAACTCTGGATACGACTCCCGCATCCTACTCTCCAACTCCCACGTCAAATTGCCCTCAGCAGCGCCTCCCCACGCCACTTTCACAAGTGCAATCTCTTTGCCCCTCAACCGCTTCACCTCACGATCCAAAATCCTAACTGGTAATGTCTCGACCGTAAGGTTATCTCTTACCTCCACCTCGTCCATCGGAATCACATGTGAAGGATCCGAAACATACTTCCGAAGCTGTGAAACATGAAACACATCATGCAAATTCAACAGATTCGGCGGTAACGCCACCCGATATGCCACAGCACCCACTCTCGCAGATATCTGGTAAGGACCAATAAATCGAGAAGTAGGCTTCTTAGATTTCAATGCATGACCAACACCCGTTACCGGCGTAACTCTCAGAAATACGTGATCACCCTCTTGAAACTCAAGATCCTTCCTCCTCCGATCATGATAACTCTTTTGTCTACTCTGAGAAGCCTTCATTTTCTCACGAATAAACTTTACCTTTTTCGTCGTCTGTAGCACCAATTCCGGCCCAACCACCGAACTCTCACCAGTTTCGTGCCAACACAATGGCGTTCGACATCTTCGTCCATATAAAGCCTCAAAAGGTGCCATTCCGATACTAGAATGGAAACTATTATTATACGTAAATTCAACCAATGCAAGATAATTGTCCCACGCACCACCTTGTTCCAAAACACACGCTCTCAACAAATCCTCCAACGACTGGATAGTTCTTTCGGTCTGACCATCCGTCTGCAGATGATAAGCCGAACTCAACCTCAATCTAGAACCCAAAGCCTTCTGTAACCTTTCCCAAAATCTCGATGTAAACCTAGGATCTCGATCAAAAACAATACTCAATGGAACCCCATGCAATTTCACAATCACACTGATATAGATCTCAGCTAACCTCTCCAAAGAAAAACTGATGTCAATCAGAATGAAATGCGCCGATTTAGTCAGCCTGTCCACAATCACCCAAATAGCATTATGTCCCCGCTGAGTGTTCGGTAACCCCGTTACAAAATCCATCGAAATGCTATCCCATTTCCACTCAGGAATATCCAACGGTTGCAACAAACCACTAGGCCTCAGATGTTCCACCTTCGATTTCTGACAAGTTAAACATGCATACACAAACTGAGCCACATCTCTTTTCAAACCAAACCACCAGAAAATCTTCTTCAAATCTTGGTACATCTTATTCGCACCCGGATGTATACTCAAATTACTCCGGTGTCCCTCCTCCAAAATCATTCTTTTCAACTCCGCATCATCAGGAATGCAAATACGACCACGGAATCTCAAAACACCAAAATTATCAACCTTGAAATCCTCATTCTCATTCATCATCAAATCAACGAATTTCAAATCCAGCTTTTGTTTCTCACTAACCATCAACAAAAATTCATTAGTAACCTTCAACATTCCAAGCCTCACACTAACCCATGTCACTTCACATACCAAACTCAAATCTCTAAATGATTCCAAAAGTTCCCACTCTTTCACCATCAATGCGGACATATGCAACGATTTCTGGCTCAATGCATCGGCTACCACATTATCTTTACCAGGATGGTAATTTAAGCCAAAGTCGTAGTCTTTCAAGAATTCCAACCATCTCCGTTGCCTCATGTTCAACTCTTTCTGATCAAACAAATATTTCAAGCTTTTATGATCACTAAAGACTTCGAACCTTGCACCATAGAGATAATGTCTCCAAATCTTCAACACAAAAACCACAGCCGCTAATTCAAGATCATGAATAGGATAGTTTTTCTCATGAACTCTTAACTGCCTTGAAGCATAAGCCACAACCTTACCTTCCTGCATCAGAACACCACCCAAACCAATTAAAGACGCATCACAATATACCACAAATGGTTCATTAGGATTAGGTAAAACCAGAATCGGAGCTGTCGTCAATCTTCTCTTCAGCTCACAAAAACTTTCTTCACATTGAATATCCCAAATGAACGCTTTGCCCTTACAAGTCAACTGCGTCAAAGGAAGAGCTAGCTTAGAAAAACCTTCAATGAACCTCCGATAATAACCAGCCAAACCTAGAAAGCTTCGAATTTCAGTAACGGATCTAGGAGCCTCCCATTGTAGAACTGCTTCTACTTTAGATGGATCCACAGCAATGCCATTACATGAAATTACGTGCCCAAGAAAACTCACCTCAGGCAACCAGAATTCGCACTTGGACAATTTGGCAAAAAGCTTCCTTTCCTTCAAAACCTGCAAAACAATACGCAAATGCTCTGCATGCTCCTCACGAGACTTAGAATAAATTAAAATATCATCAATAAACACCACGACAAAACGATCCAAATGCTCGTGGAAAATACGATTCATGTATTCCATAAACACACCAGGCGCGTTAGAAACCCCGAACGGCATCACTGAATATTCATAATGACCGTAACGTGTTCTAAAGGTCGTCTTCTGAATATCCTCTTCTTTCACCCTTATCTGATGATACTCCGATCTCAAATCAATCTTACTAAACACACAAGCACCAACCAACTGATCCATCAGATCATCAATCCTTGGAAGCGGATACTTATTCTTAATCGTCACTTTGTTCAACTGGCGATAATCAATACATAATCGCATACTCCCATCTTTCTTTTTCACTAACAAAACTGGAGCACCCCAAGGAGAAACACTTGGTCTCACAAACCTCTTCTCCAACAACTCATTCAACTGCTTTTTCAATTCCACCAATTCAGACGCCGACATTCGATAAGGTGCCATAGAAACAGGTCTAGTACCAGGAACTAGATCTATAGAAAATTCCACCTCTCTCTCTGGCGGTACATCTGAAATATCCTCAGGAAACACTTCAGGAAAATCACACACAACAGGAAACACATCAAGTGAAACTTGACTATCCACAGTTAATGATGCAAACAAACCAAACAACTGAGCTTCTTCCGCCAAAAGTTTCTTCAACCCTTTGGTAGATAAGAAACTCGAGTCTTCGTCTTCCTCAAGAGAAGGAAACCTTACAAGCTTATGATAACAATCAATGTGAACCCGATTGAATTGCAACCAATTCATTCCCAAAACCACATCTAAACCTTCCAATGGTAAACACACCAAATCCATCACAAAGTCTTTACCATAGATGGTCAAAGGACAACTTAGACAAACCAACGAAGTAGTTACTGACCCCATTGCTGGAGTATCAATAACCATCTCAAAACCCATCACAGACAACACAAGATTCAAACGCTTCGCGCACTCAGACGAAATAAACGAATGAGTCACTCCAGTATCAATAATAGCAATTAAAGGCGTATTATTAATAAAGCAAGTACCTCTTATCAGACGGTCTGCACTTGAAGTTTGAGTTCCCGCCAATGAAAACACTTTCCCACTAGTCGGAGCTTTCTTCTGATTAGGACACTTCGTACTAATGTGACCAGGTTCCCCACAACTGTAACACTTCACCACATTCTTCCTTTTACAATCAGCTAAGACATGTCCGATACCACCACAATAAGAACACTTATCCAACTTCTTCCTACATTCAGGCTGGCGATGACCCAATTCACCACACCTAAAACACCTAGGAGAATTAGACATACCTCCTCCACCTGACCTTCGATCAAAAGTACCCCTTTGTTTACCTTTATCAGCTGGTGACACATACGGACCACCACGGAACTGTTGCTTCCCTTTCCTGTCACTTACACTTTTATAGTGAGCAGAACAAGCCTTACTATATTCATCATAAATCCTACAGCATTCCACCAAATCAGCAAACCTTCGAATCCTCTGATAACCAATAGCCTGCTTTATCTCAGGATGCAATCCACTTTCATACTTCACACACTTAGAAAATTCAGCAGTTGCTTCCGCATAATGAGGATAAAACTGCACAAGTTCCACAAACTTAGCAGTATAGTCAACAACAGACATATTACCTTATTTTAGTTCCAAAAACTCAATCTCCTTCTTTCCTCGGACATCCTCGGGAAAATACTTCCTTAGAAACTCTCGGCTAAACACCTCCCAAGTGATCTCTTCTTCTTCCTCCTCAGCTTCCAACACCTGACAAGTACTGACCCACCAGTCATCAGCCTCTTCATGTAACATATGAGTGCCCAACCTCACCTTATCATCATCGTCACAATCCATTACTCGGAAAATCCTCTCAATCTCTTTCAACAAAATTTGTGCACCATCCGGATCATGTTTCCCTTTAAAGACCGGCGGCTTATTCTTTCTGAACTCATCATTTCCTGCAGCATTCGGTGCACCCTGCACAGCTCGTGCCATAGCTTGCATCGCCGCAGCCAAAGCAGCATCATTTCGACCAGCCATATTCTGTTCGTCCAAATACAGAAACTATGGTTAAACAACAACTCACCCGAACACAACTGCCGCACAACAACAACTTGCCCAAAATGCCAGACACAACAGACACAACAGACACAACAGACACGGACTGGCTCTGATACCACTTAATGTGACGCCCCTAATCTATACCCCCAATTAAAGCATGCAATTAAAGCAGTAAAAGAAAATTTGAAATTTCGTCAGAGTATATTTGAAAACACGGCATAGACGGGGAGAATCACATCAACGTGAAACAAAACATAACATACAACACCTGCTCATAAAGATATGCAACAGTGGGGTAGCAATCAAACAGAGGAAACTCAGTTCCTTACACCCACTTTTCAGAAATTAGAATAAAAGCGGAAAATCTAAAATCTGAATAACATATATACACATATACATATAAACAGTCTGTCATACATCAAGGTATACATGTACAGATTCGAAATATATCATCACATGTACAAAACAATCACAAACGGCCACCCTAGCTACCCGGTGTCACATATCAGAGCCGACCGACAAAAGAATGAAGACGCAAAGCTTCACAAAAAGAATACCTCCAGCAACTCTAATCTGCAATGCCTCATAGAGCATTATAAAATAGCAGAAGGGTGAGAAAAACAACCATAATATAATTGCATAAAATTATATATTAACACAAAAATATTCAAGTAAACACATTCTCACCACAAATGCACAACAATCAAATATCACACAACACAGTACAATTCTCACGTATCAAATACCACTGCACATCAATCATCCACAATACAATTACACATATTCCATCTCATCAATCACATTCACAATTTCATACACAATTAATTCATGATTTATGCAAATGCACAGAGACCGACACAACGACTCTATGCATATGCTATGCGGTACCGACTTCCCATGTCTCATCATCAGTTCACTCATGAACTATTGGAACCATCGCTCGTTACTGAGGGTCGCTCAATAACTCCCCGTCGGGCCTACGATGTTCACCCGTCGCTTTAAGTCCTCACATAGGCACACAGCGTTATGGATTGCTTTAAGTCCTCACATAGGCACACAATCCGATCGCTTTAAGTCCCCACATGGGCACACGATCGTCTATAACCATCGCTTTAAGTCCTCACATAGGCACACGATGTTATAGCGGATTCCCTCTGGAACCAAACCGTCACTCAGGACGTTTCAACAATGCATATCATGATGCTTGGCATACAATGACTCATGACATTCACATTGCACACATATATGCAACCACAATCATGCATATAATCAACAAAACATAACACATTTCATTTACTTGCCTTTCGGCCACAAATCATCATCACAACAGCACATAAGTCATACTACATCCAAAGCAACAACATATGGCATAATACACGTCAATTACGCACCATTAAAATGACAAAAGTCGACAATCGACACTATTCACATTTTCCGACATAATTAAATCGGCTAACAATTTCCAAAACATCATAATCATAAAGTACAGCTCGATACCTTTCCAACAACACCAAGAATGTAAAAATCGGATAATCGGAACAAAAGTTACGGACGAAAACGAAAACGACATTTTGAAAAACTACATTTTTACCATTCTCTTGTCCGTACGCGTATCGCCAATCTCATACGCGTACTGCTATGATTTCTCACCATTCCCATACGCGTATTGCCAATGCCCATACGCGTATGGGCAGAACCATTTTCCTTCACAAATTCCACGTTTTCAAAAACCATACGCGTATGCCTAACACCCATACGCGTATCACCAGAGGGCCGTGAAAATTCCAAAACCATACGCGTAATGGCCCATGGCTCACCCATGTTACGCGTAACGCCAAGGTTGATACGCGCATGGACATGCCCCATACGCGTATGACCTGGAAAAACCAGCAAAAATTCTGCATAATTTGTTCTACGGGTTTCACTCCCAAACCCTCAAATTCATCAACCAAATCTCAGAAAAACAGTAAATTGAAGTGTAATAATACATAACAAACATGTATAGACAATCAAGAATACAATCAACAAGAGTTTTGACACATTTAAATCAATTTCCAATCAATTTTACCAAATGTGATTTTTACTAATTTTCTCCAATTCAATCCAAAACAATCACAAGCACACATACATAATCATATACAATCATACAATAATCGAGTTTCGCACCCTTACCCGATTTAATCGATTCTAGAACTTGCTCTTGATGAATTTTCCACACTTTCTCCAATTTTCTCTCTTTTCTTCTCTTTTCTCTTTTCTTCTCTTCCACTTTCTTTCTCTCTATTTTTCTTTCTTTCTATTTCTTTTCTTACAAACTTAGTAAAAATAAAATGAAATGTCCAAAATACCCCCACACTCAAATATCTCACAAACGTTTCCAAAACGCGGTAAAATATATTCACGATGAAAAATAACATATTTTCACATAAAAGTCAAAAATAAAATAAAATAATAATAAAATAATCAAAAGACTCAATAAAATAAAAACTGGCAAAACTGGGGCGTTACAAGTAGAATCAGGACTTTAAGATTATACTGATATAAATGTTGTTTTGGGTCGAAATTGATGCGTTGTATTCGCAAGTGCACGAATCGCGTCAGAGTAATATAAAAAGTTATCGTATCCACAGGGACCAAATGTCGATCTAACGATTTCCGTTTGTTACAGTGCTTATCTAAGGCAATTCAATTCAGGGTTTACTAATGCAGAGGAAAATAAATAAAAGTAAATGACGAGGTAATAAAATTCAGACAAAATAATAGGCTTGAATGTAATTCTCATAACCGATAATATTTATATATTCATCAACAGAACTACTTACGGGCAATATCTTCCATTTTAAGAAAAGAATTTAATTTAACAGGAACTGTCGCTTTCGCGTAGTCAGAACCAAGTTTACCCTCTAAACTAACCCCTTTATTGTCACTTATAAAAAGGCGCGCATTGCGTTAGAGTCATGGAAAACTTACTTTTAAGAAATGTAAATTCTAAACTAAACAGAAAAGTATTTTGACCTGAAATCTCTAAACTAAAGAGATTCAAAATGAACCAGATTCTAATCCCACTAACGCGTCCGAAAATAGTTTTAAAATCTCTTTTCTAAAGTGTTAGAAATCCCTACTCAACTGAGCAAAGCGCTTTCGCTGTATTTGATCAGTTGAGAACTAAACAAGTTCACAAATGGTTGGACGGCTTTCGATCTTACCCAACATTGCTTTTAAGTACAGAAAACTTGTGTTAAAGGTTAAAACAGCCCTTAAGTATTTCTATTAACATATAGACATATTATGGTGATTATGGTCTTTACATTCTTACCTATCTAAGACTTAGCCAGCCAGGGTAGTTATAACAGTCATATTAATTCTTATCATGTATGGAATTAAGTCTTTTGAAAAGTAAAGCTTTGGAAAGTAAGGCAAGACAATAAATAAACAAAATAAAGCAAGTGCAAGAAATAAATGAAAGTAAGTGCGATTAAAATAAAACCTGCTCCAAAGCAGAGTCTTTAAATCTGGTACAAGGTACGGAAAAGAAAATGTTGGCAGGATTACTTCTACCAAAGTGCTCCAACTTGATTACAGACACTCCAAGACTTGATTACAAACTCGATCACACACAGTGCAATAACTCCTCGATGTGAGAAGATTACCGCTTTACAAGAGTGAAATTTATGCCTAGGATGAAGTAAACTAAGATTGGATGATCCTAGAATTCGAGTCTAAAGAGTATTTATAGGCAAAGTTGGCATGGTGCAAAGACAAGAGTGTCCTTGGTTTGAAAATGGGCGGGAACACATTTTTGCCTGGTCGCGCCCGCGACAGGTCTACCGCGCCCGTGACATGAAGAAAGTGGCAAAGGAGGGTGCTGATCGTGGGAATGTGGCAGTTGAGTTGTGGAGATCATGGGACACGTCCTCGCCTACCCTGGGGCGCTCGCGACAAGAGAAGCGACAAGAGGAAAATACTGCCAAACTTGAATTCTTGCTCCTTTTGCATCCTTTTTCGTCCGGGGCCTCGATTTTATTGAAAACCTGAAAACAAAGGAAAACATAACAATAACAAAGCATAATAATAGAAAAGAAACTAATATGCATGCAAAATCAGAGTCGAAAATACAGTATAATTTAGTGTCATCAAATTCTCCCACACTTAGACCTTTGCTTGTCCTCAAGCAAAAACATTTAAAGCTCATAGAAGAAAAACCAGTGTCGATCGATGATTTTTGGACGAAAAGGGCTTCTAAGTCCGAGTCTGGATGCAGTGGTCGGTACTAACTAAGTGAACCAAGGGTATCGTGATGACACTAATCCGCAAATACGGACATAAACTTCGTTCCTATACTAATCATCCCACTATATCCCACAATACTTAGGCCTTCCTTTTCCATCTATTTTGAGTCCTTTTCATTCAAGCGCAATCACATTAAGTCCGTTTTCCGTACATGCTTCATGGTAGAGTGACCTGTTAGTGATTCTGATCTTTTCATACCGGATTTCTGGCACAAGGAACTGTGTAAAATCCTTTTATTCCTCTCAAGTTCAGTTGTGGGGGATCGGATCGTAATCCGCCTTACCGAGTTCAGCGCCAGATACCTCTGAACCAACTGAAATGAGCAAGCTAAACATCTTATTACTCTTTTTTTTTTCATTCTTTCTTTTGTAGCAATTTTTTTCTTTTTTCTTTTGCACTCAGATCAGTCACTTATATTCGTCGGTCTCCTACTTAGAACATGTTTAGGCCGGAGCTGATTGCTGAAATAAACTACTAAGGATGATTTTGAAATGAAATTAGGGCCATGGTACATGGGGTTTCAGGTATGATTCTTATATTTACGAAGTTCATGGTGTAAGGACGATACTGATGTTTCAAAGGTTCTCCCAAGTCACCGCATCCTAACCCGAACCTGTCTTAAAGTCCAAAATTTTTTTCAGGACGACACTTTTTTTCAAGAAATTTTTTTTTATTGGGGCTAAAAATGGGAAAAAAAATGAAGGTGAACCAAAAATATACTTATACTAATGACTCTTCAAACACATGCATTTCCTAAAACAGAAACAAAGGCAAATAACTGAAGGGAAATAAAAATAAACTACTAAAACGATAAAAACGATAAAATCTCCTCCCACACTTAAATCAAACATTGTCCCCAATGTTTTGAAGTAAGCTAAGGAGGAAGGAACCTGGCTAAACTAGTGAGGACCGCTGGTGCCCTCGCCGCCCTGTGCTGGATGCTCGGAACGGCGGGATCTGCTATGGTGACGGTCTCGCTGGTCCATCCTAGCCATCAAGTCTGCCTGAGCAGCTTTCACCTCACGAAGGTTACCTAAGATGGAGCCCTGAGTGGCCTCCATAAGCTGAAAGTGCTGATGGTTATATTGTTGCTGACGGGACTGCTCAGAGGTGATCGCAAGCAGAGTACGGGAGATGGTCTCGAAAGATTGGTCCGCTCTCCGCTGCGACTCTTGCATAAAGCTCATCTGGTCCGCCATTTGTTGCTGAATGGAAGAGAGCAGGTCCTCATGCCGTGCTTCTCTAGCCATATGGTCTCGCCACATCTCCTCCGTAATATAAAATCCGGGAGCAGCTCTTGCAAAAGTGTTAGAAGAAGATGGTGCGGTGTGTGATGGTGTAGGATGAGGGGGGACACACGCTCTCTATGGTCATACTCATCATCCGTGTCCGGCCCCTCATTTTCATGGTCATTAGGAGGAATTGGACCTAGAAATGGTGGGGCAGTAAGGTCATAGATCCAGTTCCTCTCAAATCGTACATCTGTATGTCTACTGCACGGTATAACAATTCATTCGATGCCTACCCCGTGAATCATCAACTCAAAACCACCAGCCCTCCTCGATCGGCACAATTTCATGTCTTTCAGAAATTTTAAATTAATTGTGCGAGGGGGGCAGTGGTTCTAAAGTAGCTATCTCATCATTTAAATTCAGTGCCCGAGCAATAGACGTAATCAATCCGCCAAAAACTATCGGTCCACCCTTATTTACCGTTAAGCACATGTGGGCGATCATAAATGGGACCGGATTGATTCTAATATTTGTGAGGCATCCTTGCAAGAACAAAAGTTCTTTGCTATTAACTTTGTTTTGATTCTCCCGGCCAAAAATAGAGCATGCCAAAAGATATCTGAAAATTCTTATGGCCGGGTTATGAATGGTCGAGGCGAGTAATCCCTTAAAGGAATCAGCAATAGTATCTGACAACCTGCGCCAGAAGGCGAATACCTCGACTGACCATTCAGCACTAGAAGGAGCCTCACAAACAGCACCCTCCCCATGAGGGAATCCTAATAGACCTGCTAGTTCATCGGTACTGAACTCATACTCAACAGCAAACAGTCTAAAATGCACAGTACCGACTGTGCTAGCAGTGTCGGGACGGACGGTATAAACCAATGAACTTAAAAACTCAACCGTCATCCTCTCATAGGTGGGTTCTCTTGCGGTAAAAATAGTGCCTAAACCTACAAATTCTAACAAATGAAAAACACTATGATGGACCCCTAAAGTGTGCAAGCAAGAATCGTCGACATACCTCGTCGAGAGAATTTCTCGATCCTGAAGCGTTTGAAGTCGTCGCCTCTGCCTATTCCCGGATTGTCCTTCCCGAAGAATGATTCCGTTGAACTCCATTGATGAAGATGGTGAAGAGGGTGGAAAAATGGGTATAATAAAGGTTGGATTTTTTTGGGTTTTTGTTTATGGAAATTAAAATGGAAAGTGAAGGGATGATTGGTGAATGTTGGAGGTATGGATTTCAATGGGATTTTATAGAGATTTTTCGGAGGGAAAAAATGGGTTTGGAGAGGTTTGAAGTTCAAAAATGGTGAAAATGGAGGTTCTGCCCCGAATTTACAGGGACGCCGTCGCGGGCGCGATGGGTGTGTCGCGGGCGCGACAAGGACAAAACGCTGATGGGCCTCAATTTGCATTTTGAATGGGCTTTTTGTCCTTTGGCCTTGGGGGGTCTCTTTAGCATTCCATATGTCCTAAAAATGTAGTTTTGCACAAAATTTTCACAAAGTATATATATTTTTTTATAATAATAATTTTTTTTAAAAATATTTTGTCAAAGAAAAAATAAAAATAAAAGAAAATATTAGCATATAAACATAAAAAAACTCAAATCTCAATATAAAATGGAAATATATCAAATGCAAATAGTAGGAAATATGTCTAGGTGATACTGGAAGTAAATAAATGCATAAGAAATAGTAAATAATACGAAAATGGAAATCAAGATGTCTGGTCATCAGTCTGGTCATCTCCACGGAGTCTCGCTATCTCACGACGGAGCTCCGCCATGTCCTCATATAGCACATCGTACTCAGTAGCGTGGGTCAGCTCTGACACTTCCATCCCTAGGTGTAGGTCAGCAACAGTCTGTCGGAGATCTGCAATCTCTTGGCACATCATCGCCATCTGGGTCTGCATATCTGGAGTACCTAATGAATGATTATTTGACCATATCGTGGTCCTGGCAGCTGATGGAGCTGGAACGTACTCTGGCTCTGGGCAGGGTCGTGGTGTGTCTACCGTCTCACCGTGTCCTTCTAAGGCATATATCCAGTTTGTTGGGTCATGAACACTGGTCAAAATAGGATCTGGCAAAGTGAAATGATGTATGGTCTCACCATCGATCAGGAGTCTGAATTGAGAGGGATTAAAGGAGTTCCTTCTCATCAGTCCCCGATCTAAACAAAAATCAATATCCATGGTGGTATGGCTGTAGTAGGGAGTCAAATGAAATAGCTTTCGGCCAAGGCCTAGAGCAGCAGCAATCTCAGTCGCATTACCTCCTACGTGTATAGGTCCTCCTGCCCATGTGGCAACACCACTAAAAGAAAACAGCATAAAGTTACCACAAGCTAAACGACGCGACTGATTCGCGCAAAACATGAAAAATATGTCCTCCTCAGTAACGTGGTCATCAGTATCTGCTCTCCCAAAGAATGTATGGGCAATGATCATCTGAAAGTATCGGAGAGCTGGGTTATGGATAACCTGCGAAATGTGAGTATCAGGTTCAGGGCCTCCACCTCCAGAGATGTCACTCCAAAATTTCTCCACGTCTCTATTCATGAAGTAACCCATGGGCAGCTCAGGGATAGCGCCAACTCCAGTCTCAAATCCAAGAAGATCACCGAACTCAGTATGGGTGAACGAATACTCTGTGCCAAATAACCTGAAGCTGGTGAGGCCATCTGGTCCCAAGTATGGATCATAGGAGAAAGAGCTGAGGAACTCCAGAGTGAGGTTCCTATAGGTGGGATGCAAATCAACAGCGTACTGGTCCCAGTTGAGCTGGTGGGCCAAGTATCGGACACTGGGCTCTATGCCCAAAGCTTCCATGCAATCACTGTCTGGGTAGCGAGTGGGTGCCATAGGCCTGAGTGAAAGCATCGCATAACACTCTCTCTGGGCGTCGTCTCTAAAGGTCACGTGCATGTCATCGACTGGTGGCATCCTGAAAGAAAAGGTTAGGAGAAACGGGTCCTGAAATCAAACACACCAAACAAGTTAGACATATATGTACAAACAAACAAACGTAAATCAAAATAAACGGAAAGAAAATAAATACGAAAGAAAAGAACTATGGGTTGCCTCCCATGCAGCGCTTATTTAACGTCGTTAGCTCGACGAGTTCAAGTCATGTATCTGGTGCGAGGATAGGTGGGTCTGTTAATGTGAACCTGGAGTAGTATGCTGGAATGTCACCTCCTTCATAATGCTTAAGCCTTTGTCCATTTACAACGAACGGACTGCAAGATTTGTTCTTAATTTCCACTGCCCCGGATTTTAGGACTTTGGAAACTTCGAACGGGCCCGTCCATCTAGATCGAAGCTTACCTGGAAAAAGTCGCAGTCTTGAATTGTATAGAAGAACAGGGTCACCTATGTTGAAGTCTTTCTTGATGATCTTCTTGTCATGCCATGCTTTGGTTCTCTCTTTATATATGATGGCATTTTCATAGGCTGATTGTCGGAGTTCTTCTAACTTATGCATGTCTAAGATGCGTTTCTCACCAGCTGCTAAGTAATCGAAATTTAAGGTTCTGATGGCCCAATATGCTTTGTGTTCCAATTCAAAGGGTAAGTGACATGATTTTCCGTAAACTAGTTGGTAAGGGGTTGTTCCAATGGGAGTCTTATAGGCTGTCCTGTAGGCCCACAATGCTTCTGAAAGCTTCTGTGACCAATCCTTTCTGGATATTGAGACAGTTTTTTCTAAGATATGCTTGATCTCTCTATTGGATACTTCTACTTGTCCACTGGTTTGCGGGTGGTAAGGTGTGGCTACTCTATGTTTAACTCCATACTTCCTCAACAGTTTGTCAAAAATCCTAGATATAAAATGTGATCCTCCATCACTAATGACTAGTCTGGGTACTCCGAATCTAGGGAATATATTCTGCTTGAACATCTTAATCACCACTCGGGTGTCGTTTGTGGGTGCAGCTATAGCTTCAATCCATTTGGACACGTAATCGACAGCGACTAAAATATATTTGTTTCCTAAGGATGATGGAAAAGGTCCCATAAAGTCGATTCCCCAAACATCAAAAAGTTCTACTTCTTGAATGTTTCTTAATGGCATTTCATTTCTTCTCGAGATGTTTCCGGAGCGTTGACACGGGTCACACTTGGTTATATATGTATGAACATCACGCCATATAGTTGGCCAATAAAGACCAGCTTGTAAAATCTTAGCGTGAGTCTTAGATGTGCTTGCGTGTCCTCCGTAGGGTGCTGAGTGACAATGTTCTATGATATGGTGCACTTCTTCCTCTGGAACACACCGGCGAAAGATTCCGTCAGTGCCTCTCTTAAAAAGGAGTGGTTCATCCCAATAGAAATGTTTAACGTCATTGAAGAACTTCTTTTTCTGCTGATAGCTGAGGTCCGGAGGTATTATATCTGCAGCAAGATAGTTAACAAAATCTGCATACCAAGGTACATTATTTACCGCTAAGGTTTTTTCAGAATCTTCTAAGGTTTCTAAACTTACATCTCCAATGGCATCTAGCTTGGCGATTAACCTGTCATAAGCAAAGTCATCATTTATGGGTACTACATCAGGTTTCAAGAACTCAAGCCTGGAAAGGTGATCGGCAACTACATTCTCGGTGCCCTTCTTATCTCTGATATCAAGGTCAAATTCTTGTAATAAAAGTATCCACCGGAGTAATCTAGGTTTAGCATCCTTTTTATTCAAAAGGTATCAGATGGCGGCATGATCAGTGTAAACAATTATTTTGGCTCCCACCAAATAGGATCTAAATTTGTCTATGGCGAAAACTACGGCTAGGAGTTCTTTTTCTGTGGTTGCATAGTTTAGCTGAGCGGCATCTAGAGTTCTACTGGCGTAGTAAATCACTTGTAACTTCTTATCAGATCTTTGCCCTAGCACTGCTCCTACAGCGTAATCACTAGCATCACACATGATTTCAAAAGGTTTTGTCCAATCTGGTGGTTGCATAATGGGTGCTGAGATTAAAGCTTGTTTTAAAAGGTTGAATGCTTCATTGCATTTTTCATCAAAAATGAACTCGGCATCTTTCATCAGAAGACCTGTCAAAGGTTTAGTGATCTTAGAGAAGTTTTTAATAAAACGCCGGTAAAATCCAGCATGTCCAAGAAAACTTCGAACTTCTCTAATTGTTTTGGGTGGTTTAAGATTCTCTATCACCTCGATCTTAGCTTTATCAACCTCAATGCCTTTTTTAGAAACGATATGTCCCAGAACTATACCTTCAGTGACCATGAAGTGACATTTCTCCCAATTTAATACCAGGTTTACTTTGACACATCTCTTCAGGATCTTTTCAAGGTTGACTAGACAGTTATTGAAATCAAATCCGCAGACTGAGAAATCGTCCATGAATACTTCCATAATTCCATCAAGATAATCAGCGAAGATTGACATCATGCAACGCTGAAAAGTTGCTGGGGCATTACAGAGTCCGAAAGGCATACGTCTGTAGGCAAAAGTTCCATATGGGCATGTGAAGGTTGTTTTCTCTTGGTCATCAGGGTGTATAGGAATTTGAAAAAAACCTGAATATCCATCGAGGTAACAGAAGTAGGAATGTCTAGCTAGACGTTCAAACATCTGATCTATAAAAGGTAATGGGAAATGGTCTTTCCTAGTGGCTTTGTTTAATTTTCGGTAATCTATGCATATACGCCAACCTCCTTCTATCCGTTTTGTAACTTGCTCACCTTTTTCGTTCTGTACCACGGTGATGCCTCCCTTTTTAGGTACTATATGCACAGGGCTTACCCATTTACTGTCCGAGATCTGATATATTATCCCTGCTTCCAACAACTTAAGAACTTCCTTCTTTACTACCTCACTCATTATAGGGTTAATCCTTCTTTGGTGTTCTCTCGAAGGTTTAACATCTTCTTCAAGTGAAATCCGGTGCATGCACACAGATGGACTTATTCCTTTAAGATCTGAGATGTCGTACCCTAATGCTGAGGGATATCTTCGCAAGACATCTAAGAGTTGGTTTGTTTCATTGTGGTTCAGAACGACACTGACTATAACTGGTCGGTCCATTTCTTTGTCTAAAAACTATTATCTTAGATTCTTGGGTAATTCTTTTAATTCTAAGGTTGGTTTGCTGGGGTTTTGTATAGGATCTGGAGTTAAGGATAGACATTCAAAAAGGCTATCATCTATGTAGGGTTCCATACTGTCATCATCTTTCTCAATGGGCGTTGAAGGTAGTTTTATTCTTTCTATTGGCTCTTCCTGGTTAAGTTCACGGACACATTCATCAATGACATCAACTGCATAACATGCATCTCCTATTACTGGTGCCGTGAGAAACTTTGCTAGGACAAACTCTATTTTTTCGTTACCTACCTCAAAAGTTAATTTTCCTTTCTTGACATCTATTATGGCTCCTGCAGTTGATAGGAAGGGTCTGCCTAGGAGGATTGGAATATCTTTATCTTCTTTGATGTCCATTACGACGAAGTCGGTGGGAATGAACAACTTGCCTATTCTAACTGGGATGTCTTCTAATACGCCTACAGGGTATTTTATAGATCTGTCAGCTAATTGGAGAGACATCTTAGTAGGTTGCAAATTTCCTAGTTTCAATCGTTCACAAACTGCAAGGGGCATTAGGCTCACACTGGCTCCTAAGTCCAGAAAGGCTTTATCTATGACATGATTCCCCAAAATACGAGGTATGGAGAAATTCCCCGGATCTTTGTCTTTTTTGGCAAGTTTGTTCTCGGAAATGGAATTACACTCCACTGGTTTTGGATCGTCAAGTCTACGTTTATTGGTGAGGATGTCCTTCAGGAATTTAGTATAAGATGGTATTTGGGTGATGGCTTATGTAAAAGGAATCTCTACATGGAGTTTTTCTATAACTTTAATAAACTTTTGGAATTGGTCATTGATCTTAGTTTGTTTAAGTCTTTGTGGATAGGGGATTGGTGGTTTGTATGGCTGAGGGGGTGTTGAAGCTTCGTCCGTAACTTCTCCTTTATCTTTGTCTTTTGGTTTCTCAATTTCTACGGGTTTCTCACCTTCGGGGGTAGCATCCTTTTTGGAAGTTTCGGAGTCACTCAATGTCGGGTTTTTAGGCCCTTCGTAAGTGGTTCCACTTCGTAAGGTAACAGGGTTAGCTTGCCCTCGAGGGTTCTGTTGAGGTTGTCCAGGAAATTGTCCTCCAGGAGTAGTTTGGGGTGCTTGCTTTAAGGCTACCTGAGAGATCTGGGTTTCAAGCATCTTGTTGTGGGTGGCCATTTGGTCCATTTTGGTTCCTAATTGGGTAAGCAGCTCATTCACATGAATATTCTGATTTAGGAACTCTTTGTTTTGCTGGGCTTGTGCTGTCATAAAATCATTTAGCACTTTCTCAATATTTGGCTTAGGTGGCACTGCTTGCATAGGTTGGTTTTGTCTAGGTGCTTGATTGTTGGTTGATCTCGGAGGTGCTTGGTTTTGGATAGGGTTATTGTTTTTGTAGGAAAAATTAGGGTGATTCCTCCAACCAGGGTTGTAAGTATTTGAGAACGGGTTTCCTTGGGCATAGTTGACTGGGTCTGGGTTAGTCTCGTTCAACAGATGGCAGTCAGCTGATTGATGACCTTTAGTACCACAAAGTTCGCAATCCGACACTACTGCTGCAGCAGCGGTTGGTTGTGCGTACATTTGATCGATCTTAAGGGCCATAGCATCCATTTCGGTTTGCATCATGTCTATAGAGCTTACCTCATGTTTACCTCCTTGGGCTTCTTTCTTTTCTACTGTTGCTCTTTCGTTTCCCCATTGATGATGGTTTTGAGCCATATCTTCAATGAGACCATAAGCGTCAGGATAGGGTTTGTTCATCAGGGCACCGCCGGCGGGCAGCGTCGATGGACATCTTTGTGTTATAATGAAGTCCGTGGTAAAAGGTATGTATAATCAACCATTGCTCCAAACCGTGGTGTGGACAAGCCCTTAGAAGGTCTTTATACCTTTCCCAAGCTTCAAATAGTGATTCTCCTTGGTTTTGGGTAAATCTTGTTATTTGGTTTCGGAGAACGGCTGTTTTGCTTGGGGGAAAGTATCTAGCAAGGAATGTTCTCCTAAGGTCTTCCCATGTTGTTATAGAATTGGCTGGAAGGGAATCTAACCAAGTTAGGGCTTTGTCTCTAAGGGAAAAGGGAAATAGTCTTAAACGAATCGCCTCAGGACTAGCACCATTGGTCTTAAAGGTGTTTGACAACTGGATAAAAACTTTCAAATGTTGGTTTGGGTTTTCAGATGGTAGTCCTGCGAATTGGTTTTGTTGAACTAGTTGTAATAGGGACGGTTTTAGTTCAAAATTATTGGCAGGTATGGTAGGGTTAACTATACTAGAGCTTGGTTCTTCGTCAGCAGGCTGAGCGAATTCCTTAAGGGGTCTTTGGTTACGATCTTCGGCCATAGCTTGCTTAATTCGACGAAGCCAAAGTCGTGCGCGAGCGTAACATTCTGGTTCCACTAAAGGATCTATTACACTACTGGAGCTGCGAGATCTTCGCATCGACCAGTTTGTGCGGCCCTAGTCTAAACGGTGATAACAAACAAAATTCAAAATTCGGCGAAATTGGTCCCTGGCAACGGCGCCAAAAACTTGATGCGTTGTATTCGCAAGTGCACGAATCGCGTCAGAGTAATATAAAAAGTTATCGTATCCACAGGGACCAAATGTCGATCTAACGATTTCCGTTTGTTACAGTGCTTATCTAAGGCAGTTCAATTCAGGGTTTACTAATGCAGAGGAAAATAAATAAAAGTAAATGACGAGGTAATAAAATTCAGACAAAATAATAGGCTTGAATGTAATTCTCATAACCGATAATATTTCTATATTCATCAACAGAACTACTTACGGGCAATATCTTCTATTTTAAGAAAAGAATTTAATTTAACAAGAACTGTCGCTTTCGCGTAGTCAGAACCAAGTTTACCCTCTAAACTAACACCTTTATTGTCACTTATAAAAAGGCGCGCATTGCGTTAGAGTCATGGAAAACTTACTTTTAAGAAATGTAAATTCTAAACTAAACAGAAAAGTATTTTGACCTGAAATCTCTAAACTAAAGAGATTCAAAATGAACCAGATTCTAATCCCACTAACGCGTCCGAAAATAGTTTTAAAATCTCTTTTCTAAAGTGTTAAAAATCCCTACTCAACTGAGCAAAGCGCTTTCGCTGTATTTGATCAGTTGAGAACTAAACAAGTTCACAAATGGTTGGACGGCTTTCGATCTTACCCAACATTGCTTTTAAGTACAGAAAACTTGCGTTAAAGGTTAAAACATCCCTTAAGTATTTCTATTAACATATAGACGTATTATGGTGATTATGGTCTTTACATTCTTACCTATCTAAGACTTAGCTAGCCATGGTAGTTATAACAGTCATATTAATTCTTATCATGTATGGAATTAAGTCTTTTGAAAAGTAAAGCTTTGGAAAGTAAGGCAAGACAATAAATAAACAAAATAAAGCAAGTGCAAGAAATAAATGAAAGTAAGTGCGATTAAAATAAAACCTGCTCCAAAGCGGAGTCTTTAAATCTGGTACAAGGTACGGAAAAGAAAATGCTGGCAGGATTACTTCTACCAAAGTGCTCCAACTTGATTACAGACACTCCAATACTTGATTACAAACTCGATCACACACAGTGCAATAACTCCTCGATGTGAGAAGATTACCGCTTTACAAGAGTGAAATTTATGCCTAGGATGAAGTAAACTAAGATTGGATGATCCTAGAATTCAAGTCTAAAGAGTATTTATAGGCAAAGTTGGCATGGTGCAAAGACAAGAGTGTCCTTGGTTTGAAAATGGGCGGGAACACATTTTTGCCTGGTCGCGCCCGCGACAGGTCTACCGCGCCCGCGACATGAAGAAAGTGGCAAAGGAGGGTGCTGATCGTGGGAACGTGGCAGTTGAGTTATGGAGATCATGGGACACGTCCTCGCCTACCCTGGGGCGCTCGCGACAAGAGGAAAATGCTGCCAAACTTGAATTCTTGCTCCTTTTGCATCCTTTTTCGTCCGGGGCCTCGATTTTATTGAAAACCTGAAAACAAAGGAAAACATAACAATAACAAAGCATAATAATAGAAAAGAAACTAATATGCATGCGAAATCAGAGTCGAAAATACAGTATAATTTAGTGTCATCAGAAATCAGGAGCTTGAAGGTGCTCCAATGCGGAAAAAACCGCATTGATGAAAAAAAAACCCATTTTTCTGCAGTAGATTGGCCATACGCGTATGCCAGGGGGCATTACGCGTATGGGGGACTCACCCAGGGGCATTACGCATAGCATACGCACCCCATCCCCTAAGCCAGCGCGACCCTCTGGTCGTATGCGTAAGGGACGCGTAAGGGGGAGAAGCAATACACGTGTGGCAAGGCCATTAACCGTATGGGCAGCTTTTTGGGAAATTTTGGAGAAAAATCACCCTTTGGTCGTACGCGTAATGCCTGGGCATTACACGTATGAATCTGGGCAACTGAGGGCCTACGCGTACCATATGCAGGCCTGGGGCGAGGAAAGAAAGGCCATAAGCGTATGGGCAGGGCTGTAGTGCAATTTCTCCATTTTCGCTATTTCTTTCCCGATTTTGCGTGCAATGCGATTCCTCTTGGTCCGTAAGCCTAAAATGACATAATTGGACACATGCGAACCGATAATTATGGTAAAAATGGTAAAACATTTAAATTTGTGTGATTTTCTTCATAATGGGTGTTGGATGCTTGAGTTGCTAAGATTATTATTGTGTGGACAGTCTTCGGCAACGACGGTAATTCCAGAGAGACTTACAGTGAGTATGTGACTCACATGGGATCCTTGTTGATTGTGTGTTATGCATTAATGGTAATTATATTATGCATAGTTGTATGTCGTTCATTCATGTTGTGTCATGTGGAGATGATCCTAGGTGGGAATCCATGATGAGTGCCTAGTCTCGTCCGGACTCCATGTGGAAGTCGAGTGAAGATAAGTTGTAGTTCAGAGAAACGCATATGACTTATCCGGATTCTGACAGGATTCAGGTTCAAAGAGTGAACTGTATGGATTATGATGGTACCACATGCATTGTGTCATGTTAGTTGAGTCCCATTGCATATGTGTATGATTGAATGTGAGCTGAATATGCCGAGTGTTGATGTGACACTTGTACGTGCGTTGTGATTGTATGATTGGTGTGATTTGTGTGATAACTACTCCTTAGCATGTGATTTTCACCGTGTATTATTGAATTTAATTCTCACCCCTATTCTGTTGTTGTGTCTGTGCTCCTTGGGGAGTATAGATAATGAGGTACTTGAGTAGTGCTTGGAGTTTGTGTTGCTTCTGATCGAGTCTTAAGAGTCGCTCTGATATGTAACACGGGAAGGATGAGGATTTCGTTATTTTCTCTATGTTATTTGTTATGTATCTTGATTCGTTATATGTTGTTGAACTACAGATTTTGTGGAGTTAATGTAATTGGAGCCTTAGTGCTGGACTAATTGATTATTCCGTTGTTTAATTTAATTTTTCAAGAGTAATAAGATATGAAGTGATTTGATACTTTATGATAATATTTATGTATATGTGACATCCTACGTGTGTACTCTGATTTTTCTGCAACTATTTTCGTATTTTTACTTATTTAATGAATGGGGAGAGTAGGGTGTTACAATTGGTATCAGAGCAGGTCGGTCCGTCAGGCCAGTGTATTAGTAGAGCTTGGCTATAGGGTGAATATATTCATGTGTTTCTTCTAACCTGTATTTTCTTTGGTGTTGAGCATCATGGTGTCGTACCTTGAAAAATGCGATCCTCGCGATGGACGAGGAAAAATGTTCGAACAGAGTCACCACCGAACTTTATTCATTCCAAGGAAGGAATATGAAAATATTGATAAAACCTTTAAAGATAAGAAAATGGTCGTCGCAACCAAATTCTCGGTTCGGGAGTCGATTAACAAGAGGGAAGGTATTAGCACCCTCTACGTCCGTTGTACTCAACGAAAACATCTTGATTCGATTCGTGAAAAAGTTAGTTAGGTTTGTTTGTTTTCTTCTAAGATAATATTGTTTTCTAAGGGGAAAATGGGTGGTTTTTTATTAGGGTGATCGCCAAGGATTGGGGCCCTTGTGCCTACGTATTCCCTCGTGCAATGGGAAAGTCAGAGCATTCGTAATTTGTGGGACTACAGTTGGTTGATTTGTGTTTTTTAAGCGAACGAGTGTTTAGGTCATATCTAACGGCGTAACATTAGCTTTTCTACTCTCGATGGAGGCTTAAGCATTTAGTTTACAAGAGCATTAGAAGGAACTAAACATTGTTCTTTTGAAAAAAGTTTTAATCGCACGACGGCGAGAAGTTGAATTAATGTGTTAATATTTTGCTTGGATGATGATCACTCGAAGCTTAAGAAAGGCTCCTCGGCTCCAAGTAATCATGAGAGTGAATCGAAGTCTCAACACTCTCTCTTTTTCAACCTTAATTCTGAAAGAGTTTTGATATAGTTAGAGTAAATTAAACGGATGACGATTACTCGAAGCTTAAGAAAGGCTCATCGGGCTCAAGTAATCGGGAGAGTGAGTCAAAGGCTCAACTCTCTCTCTCTTTTTCATCTAAGAGTTTGAGAAAATAGATTTGATTTAGTTTATTGTGAAATAGTTGATGTAGGATCGAATTATAAATCTTTTAGAGAAGACAATTGTTCAAGTTTAAGAAAAGCTCCTGGGCCCAAACAATTGAGGAGAGAAATTGAAGACTTCATTCCAACTCCCTTTTCATATTTTAATGAAATATGGTCTAAGTATAATTAGGTTCATTAAGTTGACTTTGATAAAATGTTCGATGTTGATCAAGGTTTAAACTTACGTACGAAACGGTTAAAGGTTTGAACTAATGGAAAGGAGGTTCTAGTGGTATAAGGCAAGGTCAATGGCGAAGCAAAAACGCTCAACTTACAAGTTGGGTAATGGGACTTGATATATGGATCAAGTGTGCTTGAGAATAGGTTAATGGTTAATTGATTTTTTTTTTAAATGCTTGACGTTGGTTCAAGCTTATTTGTTCATTTGAAAGAGGTTGATTTTAATCTTGTATTAAAACTACCTAAGCAAGAGCATGCATTACATTTCATGGGAAAGGGATACATTTGCTCAAATGGGGATCAAACCAAGCCATAATTAGAGTAAATCAACCACACATATGCATGCAAACAAGAGTGTGAGATGTGCAACAATTATCGTTGTATAGAGCCCAAGAGGAGGCTATATGAGGTCAATGGCGATTGTGAAGACGATCGACTTACAAGGTATTTGAAAATGGCTTGATTTTAAATCAAGATATTAGTTTGAAAAATGGATTTGAACATGCATGTGAACAATGCTATGAAGACAATTAAGGCATGGTTATCAAACATAGGAGCAAAGTTTATAAGCACAAATAAAATCAAACATCACATAATTGAAACCAAATCAAACAAAAAGCAAAATTATTAATCAAGTTAAACACATCTACTTAATTAATTAGTATTTTAACTAACTAATATTTAACTAAAGATACTAAAAAGAAAATAAAATTCTCAAATTAATGTCTACTTGGATTTTTAGAATTAAAGAAAATAAGTAATTATCCTAAAATAATTAATTCAATTAAACTTAAATACTTAATAAAATTAATCATTAAAAGATCAATTAATATTAAATAAAAAGGCTTAAAAAAATTAATTAAGAATTAATAAAAAAGTATTTTTTTGAGTTTTTTAGAATTAAAGAAATTAATTTAAGATAATTAATTGAATTAAAATCAAATATTTAATAAAATTAATCTCTTAATAGAGTAATTACTATTAAATAAAAGATTTTAATAAAATTAATTAATTAAAAGTATTTTGTATTTTTAACATTTAAGAAATTAATTTAAGAAATAGTGAAATAAATAAAAAATAAAAGTTAAATAGAAAGTAAATGATAAGAAACAAAAAAAAGAAGAAAATGGACTAAAACCTAAATGGGTTGGTTGAGAAAGAAAAAAATATGGTGTGAGGAGCAAAAAGCGCCCCAGGCCCGTAGCCAAAAGCCCACGCTGGAGGGAGGGTCCATGGTGGACTCTTAGGTCAACATTAACCTTCAGCCTGGTCCCTTTCCTTCCTTCTCCTCTGATTCCTCTGTGCTTAAATGCTTCTCAGTGATTTTAAGCTCAGGTTTATTTGATTCTCAACGTGAGAATCAATAAACCTTTGAAATGGAGCTTTAGTGGTTTTAGGGTTTTTGATATGAGTAGAAATTGCTTAGGGTTTTCTTTGTTCAGGTGTCCTTCTGTGTTTTTTTCTGTGTGAATTATGATGGAAATATATAGGATCAGAAAATGAGTGAGTGAGGTACGCGTGAGTCCGTTTTGCTGTGAATTTGGTACGAGAGAGTTTGTTGCTCCAATGATGAGGTGGAATTGGGATTAATGAATCCGTTAGGATATATTTTCTACGAAACCTGATTATGTGGGATTTGTGATATGTGAAGATTCCTTTGTTTTGTTTTTTCTTCTCTTCTAGAATGTTTGGTGGCCCCATGTGTATTTTCATTGTTTTTTAACTACTTTACTTTCACTGTTGTAAAGTCATTTTCAGTGTGGCAATTTTGAGTTTGGTTAAACACGGATGCCTTGCTTTGACCTTCTTATTTGCTCTTTGGCTTGCATCATTATCTGTCTCACTTGGAAATTTTTTGTTGTTATTCATGTTATGAAAGTCTTGGCAATTGATATTTTGTGAATTCCTTTACAGATTTCAACCAAGCCTGGATGCTCATTATACATGGAACCACAAGCAAAACTCTATCTGTTCTCAATTCCGTTTTCCCAATCAAGGTAAGAAACAAATTCCTTGCGCGAACCTGCTTTTTTTTAATTTGTAAATCCTTGAGTTAAAAGTGTTTGTGGCACTAGCAGTATGAGTTAATAGATGGATCTTTCTCAATTGGAGTTTCTTTTCACTTTTGCATTTTTGTAGTTGAATGATGCTTTGCACATGAGGCCTACTGCAAGTAATCTGTGCAAATGTCTCCCCTTTTATGTATGCTACAAACTTGGCACGAGGATCTTTAAGCAACAAGAATGTTATGACTTATTTTGGTGGTGTTTTTATTGCTTTTGAATTTTTCAGTGTTCATGAATTTACTAAGAAGCCCTTGATATGAATTGTGTAGCCTTCGTCTTGTGTGTCTAACCATGCTTCAGAATCTTTCATATGTGTGAGCTTGGAGGAGAGCTATTTGGTATGGAAATCATATTTGGAGTTGGAGGTGCATCAAAGGATGCTCATTGCTTGGGAATTGGTATGGCATTACTTGGACTGTCAAATTGGAATGACTTGCTTCCTCATATTTTCATTTGTTTTGCAAGTCATGATGTGTTGGTGTGAGGATGTTTAGAAATTTTTTTCTTTTAGGATGTGGCATATGATTACTCATGTATTTCCTTCTTGTTAACATAATGATATGCTGTGGATAATTAGTATGTCTGATCATTCTCCTTTTTCGCAGCACACAGTTATACCAACCATGGAGCACATAATGACATGAAGAGAAAGGCGCATGGCTTTGAAACTTGGCTCATCGTTGCACTTCTTTTAGGCCTAGGACTTGGAGGATTTAAGCTTATACTTCATGTAGTTCCTATTGCAAACAAGCTTGTTCCTTGTATCTTTGTGACCTTATGGATTTTAATAAATGAATTTGATGTTCTTGCTCTTGTGATCCAAAGAATTCTTGAATATTTTGGACCTGCTTTGAAATTAGCTTGAGTCTTGTATCCATTTGAACTCAATTTGAATATTTTGGCTCTTGCATCGTGTAACTTTTGTACCATGAGAAAACTTGTGAATTTATTTCCTTGTAGACCTTTGTGCTTGTAACTTATGAGAATTTGTACCATCTTGTAGGATTCATCCACTTGTAGCTTTGTGACTTGCTTTATTACTTTGAATTCACATAATGAAGCTTTAAAAGAATTTTTGGTTTTACATGAAAGAACTCTTAGTTCTTTCACTTTCCAAAATGATTTACCAACTTGACTTGAAAGGTTCTCATTCAAAGTGACTTGATAGAATTCCATTATGGCTTGTAAAGCATGTCTCGAAAATTATCTATTCATGGATAAAAACTTCCAAGTGAGCTTAGCAAACTTGCCTTTAGAATTTATTTCCTTGTAGACCTTTGTGCTTGTAACTTATGAGAATTTGTACCATCTTGTAGGATTCATCCAGTTGTAGCTTTGTGACTTGCTTTATTACTTTGAATTCACATAATGAAGCTTTAAAAGAATTTTTGGTTTTACATGAAAGAACTCTTAGTTCTTTCACTTTCCAAAATGATTTACCAACTTGACTTGAAAGGTTCTCATTCAAAGTGACTTGATAGAATTCCATTATGGCTTGTAAAGCATGTCTCGAAAGTTATCTATTCATGGATAAAAACTTCCAAGTGAGCTTGGCAAACTTGCCTTTAGAAATGAGTAACCATGTGGATAAAACTATTCTTGAAAATATGCTTTAGAATCTATTTCAAAACACGACTTGAAAGTGAACTAACCATGACTTGCATAAACTCTAAACATGGCCTTTAACTCATCATAACTTAACCATTTAAATATGATATTGAGACAGCTTGAGGACTTGATTGTCACTTTGTAACACATTGAAATTTTGCCTTGATCACGTATTGGTTATGACATGAGATCTTTGAATCTTTACTTGCATATGCCTTTGAAAAGAACCAGTCTCATAGCTTGAGCAGTTGATCTTATCTTGACTACTTAATCATGAAAATGAGGACATTTGAATTCAACATATCTTACAGGAGCCTCTGATCACAATAAACACAAACAAAACCTTGATGACCTAACTTTTTAGAGGATCATGGTTGAAGGCCAAATGATCATCTAGAGAAAGGTCATTAAGCAACACAATTATTTGTTATAAGAAAAGTGAAAAAAGGTAGGACAAATTTGGGGTATGACAAATGTCCCTATCGAATTGCCTTGAACCGGAGAGAATGAACTACTGCATGACATTCATTTTTAGGGTAGAAGTCAATTAGATATAAGAAGACCCCGAAATTTATCTGACATGAAAGTAAAGTGAAATGCAGGAATGAAGTGAAAGATAGCAGGGTACCAATTGAATAGAATAACTTGAGGTTCTTTGGGTGGTCGAAGCAGTACCTTATAGACTAAGGCTTTTCGCGATACCAAAGAAATATCTATGAACACATGAGATTCTCCAGGTGGTCGAAGCAGTCCCTTATCCACTAAGGTTCTCCGATGATACCACAGCAATATCTGAACAAACGAGATTCTTCGGCTGGTCGAAACAGTCCCTTATCCACTAAGGTTCTCCGATGATACCAAAGTAGTATCTCAACAAACACGTGACATTCTTCGGGTGGTCGAAGCAGTGCCTTATCCGTTAAGGTTCTCCGATGATACCAAAGCAGTATCTCAACAAACGAGATTCTTCGGGTGGTCGAAGTAGTCCCTTATCCACTAAGGTTCTCTGAAGTTACCAAAGCAGTACCTCTGAACACATGAGATTCTTCGGGTGATCGAAACAATCCCATATCCACTAAGGTTCTCCGATGATACCAAATCAGTATCTTAACAAACGAGATTCTTCGGATGGTCGAAGCAGTCCCTTATCCACTAAGGTTCTCCAATGATACCAAAGCAGTATCTATGAATACATGAGATTCTTCGGGTGGTCGAAGCAGTCCCTTATGAACTAAGGTTCTCCGATGATACCAAAGCAGTATCTCTGAACACATGAGATTCTTCGTGTGGTCAAAGCAGTCCCTTATCCACTAAGGTTCTCCGACGATACCAAGGCAGTATCTCAATAAACGAGATTCTTCGGGTGGTCGAAGAAGTCCTTTATCCACTAAGGTTCTCTGATGATACCAACACAGTATCTCTGAACACATGAGATTCTTCGGGTGGTTGAAGCAGTCCCTTATCCACTAAGGTTCTCCGATGATACTAAAGCAGTATCTCTGAACACATGAGATTTTTCGGGTGGTCGAAATAACACCTTATAAACTAAGCTCTTCGCGATACCAAAGCAGTATCTCAATCAATCAATCTATCCCACACTACTTTCCTTCTTTCCTCACTCGGGCTAGTGTAGACTGCTGTAAAGAATCACTCTTTTCCATCTTCAATTTTGATTTTCATATGGATATGTTGAGGAATCTTCTCCACTTCTTCCACTTTTATATTATATCTATTCCAATCCACCTTGATACTCCTGCAAACCCTTCATTTTCTTCTACCTCCAAGTTATCGTATCTCATTTTGTTGAAACTCTTAAACATCTTAGTAGGATCACATCTCGTTTTTCATTATGGCTAAAATACTAGGTGTAGCGGCAAAATCGTGAGTGTAAGCTATTGATTAACTTAACTCGAAAAGCAAGAGTCGCCACCGCACTTTTATTTTATCCAAAAAGGAAAGGAAAAAGAGCGAACAAAACCTACACAAGCTCTAAAACAAGAACAAGTAAACAGAGACTGGGTAAGGGGATTGGTTACGTTAAGGGAAGGTGTTAGCAGCCAAAACGTCTATAGTACTCTATAGGAACCCTTTGAAATATTTACGCTTTTGGTCTGAAAATGGTTTGTTTGAAAAGTGATTGAGGAGATGAGAGGAGAAATTGTTTTTTAGATTTTTGTGTTTGGAGAGACTTGTCGTCTCATGCCTACGTACCCACAGAGTGCAATGTAGGATCAAAACCTCGTAGTTTGTGGTACAAAGAATGAAATTTGTTTGTTTTGGTTGATTTTAAATGTAAAGACAAGTCGTCATTTCCAAGCGAATAATTCCACTTAAAGAAATGAATCATGTCTAAACTTATGAAAAAGTTTAAAGGAAAAGTGCACAAGGGAATAAAAAGAGTTTAAATGAGTTTGAATGTTTTTTAAAGTTTTTTGAAAAAAGTGTCAATATGCTTATGTAGTTTAGCATTTGTTAAGAAATGAAAAAAAAGAGTAAAAATCGCTTGACAAAGTCAAGGTTTGATTATGAAAAAGGTGATAGTTTGAAATCAAGAAAGTTTTGAAAAAGAGAGAGAGTTTTGAAAATTGAAGAATAGGGAGGAGAAGAAGAGACTATCCTAAAGCATAAAGTAAAAGCTAAGGATAAGAAAGATCTAACCACAAATGTAGTTGTATTCACCATGAACCAAGCAAAAGCGCAAGTCTTCAAAGTCTTCGAACCATAATTCCAAAGCAAAGGGAAAATGTCCTAGTTCTAAGTCTAAGGATCCAAGAATAGCATTGAAGTCCAAGGTCTAGGTGCAAAACTCCATGTCCATTGCAAAGGATAGTAACCATAGTCCAAGATTAGAAGCACAAGTTTTTTAGAGGTTTTGGCCTTTATTAATGTTTTTGGTCCAAATGGACAAAGAGAAAAAGGCATAAGCATAAACATGTGTCCAACGGACAAAGGAAAAAATTGTGGAAGCATAAACATATGTCCAATGGACAAAAGAAAAATTGCGGAAGCATAAACATGATATGAAATGATAATAATTGAGCATAAAAGTAAAAGAGAGATAGAGAGCGAGAAAGAATTGTAAACAAGATTAGTACAATAATATTGTTAGTAAGTTAGTGATTAGTTGTTATAGTAAGTGATCAATAATAATTGAATAATTGCACTTAGGTCAAGGTTAATGAGAACTCATTAGAGGATTGATAAGACCAAAGCCTCATAACAACAAGTTTCATAAGTATTGAACCAAAAGACAAATAATCAACCATCCTTGATTGTTTTCCGATACGGGACATATGTTGCGCTATGTTACGCAATCGCCGAGTTATTTAAGGAGTAATTACCCTACAATGAGACCGGTCAATAGATCTTTGTGATAATGCATGCTAGATGAACGATATGTAGATCGTCATCCGAAAGCAATACCGCACGAAAAAAAAGAAGGTAGCGATCTAGTCTTGATTAAAATTCAACAACGGAATTCTATGATCCATAAGACTTTCATCGATCAAAAGAAAAGGGAAATTGATGAAGAGAAAGCCAAATTAAACCACAAAATTATGTGATCTAAGGCTAAGAACAAAGGGAAAGGGAAGAAAATGGCAAAATAACCAAAACAGTCCCAAAAACAAGCTAAAAACTGCATTCTGACTTAGAGTAATCGATTACTCTGATTGAGTAATTTGTTACTCTGCACGCAAGGCCAAGAAAAATGCAATTCTGTATCTGAGTAATCTGTTACTCTAATTGAGTAACCGATAACTCTGCACGCAGCAGCAAAAAATAGTGCAAAATTTAGCATGATCAACTTTCAAACCTTTTTTCAAACACCTTATGATCATGGAACTGAAAGTGCACGAAATTTATGGTAAAATAACAGTAAAAACCAGCAATTAAACAAAATTACAAGATCCAAAGGATCAAGTAACAAAGATCTCCAAAGATCTACAATGGTGAAAGATGAATTACCACTTCAAATCTGAAAATTTCTTCAAATTGCTTCAAGATCAAAACACCAAAGCCTTGATCTATTAGAATTGATGAAGAAAACAAGTTTGGATGAAGGTTTAGCTCAAAGTTGAACAAGATTCAATGTGAATTCTTGTTAACTTTCAAAAGAAGAAAAGTGAGCTTTAGTGAAATTTGTGGTTGGGGATAGAATTTGCAAGAGGTTTTTTGGCTATGAAAAGCTTGTAGAATGAATGAAATGAGGCCTCTATTTACAGAATTTAGGCTTGGAAGATTTGGTGGTTTGGAAATGAAAATTAGGTTTGAAATTAGAATTTGGAGGGAAATTCATAAAATAGTGGTGATTAGTGAAGGTACATGGTAGGAATTAATTATGATGATGTAGGGGAATTAAAATGAGATGGTCTAGAATATTCCACATGTGATCAAAATTATGAAAATTGGTGCCAAAATTGCTGAATTTGAATTTGCTGAATTTTTTTTCAAATTTCCACGAGGGTAATCGATTACCTTGATTGAGTAACTGATTACTCAGTGCAAATTTTGAAAAAATTGCCCTTTAAAGTGCACTACTGTGGTTTGGCTCGATTCTTTTGCTTGTCAAAGAAGGCATGGAAATAAACACATGAACCTTGAAGTCCCTTGAATAATAATCAATTAAATCTTGGAAACTCTTGATCAGATGAATTTTTTGAATTATGTGCAGATCAACTTTGACTTTGCCAGATGAAATTCATTCGAGCTGAGGGACTGTTGTTTGATATTCCTGATCCAAATTCTTCCTGAAAAAGTTAGTAAAGAGGAACAAACATATTTTTTTGATTTTTTTTATTAAAGGTTAGTAAACATAAGCAAATAAAGGAAAAAAAATGAAAAAGAAACACATAGATGCTAGGAGATCCCTGCAAGGCATAAACCCAAAGAATGAGAGGGACAAGGGAACCAATGTGTGATCTTGTTTGTGGTATAAGATGCAAAATGAGATGTAAATGATATGTGGAATCTTAGGGGGCAAAAATTAGGGTCCTACAGTTGCCCCTATTTAAGTCTCTTCTATCGGGAGATATGAAGATACTTAAATACAAAAAGCTATATTTTTTAGCCCTAAGATGCTACAAGATGATATGAATGCAAAGGATAAAGCAAACTGCCGGGAGACTAAAAAAAAGGGATTTACAGTAAATTGAGAGAGATGACGCGAAAAGACATGCCGGGGAACACAAGATAATTCTGGATATCTATCAAGGTGACAAGAAGTATCCATCAATAGGTGGAAACAGAGGGACAAGACCCTAGGAAGACGAGTATTGACATCCAAGAATAGCATTGGATGGAAACTACGAACGAGACAAAAGGTATGCTAATAGACGTCCAAGAATGGCATTGGACAACAACAAGGAAGTTTCTGGTAAAAACAATAGCGTCATCCAAGAATAGCATTGGATGGAGGTGAAAAACACTCTATTGGGGGTAAAATATCCAAGAATGGCATTGGGTGAAAGAAACTACAAAATTCAAGAATGGCATTGAATGGGGCAACAACAAACATCAGGGACATCCAAGAATAGCATTGGACGGAAACAAGACTTCCATTTGAAACTTCACTGGGGACATCCAAGAATGGCATTGGATGGTAAGGTTAAACATCAGAGATATCCAAGAATAACATTGGACTTGGTTGGGGAAAAGGTATCCAAGAATGGCATTGGATAAAAGAGGGTAAACATCAAAGATATCCAAGAATAGCATTGGACTCTGTTGAGGAAAAGATATCCAAGAATGGCATTGGATAAAGTGAAAAAGAACTTTCAGGAATGACACTGAAAGTAAAGGTAAATCACTTCATTCAGGAGTGACACTAAATGCAAAGGAACAACTCATCCAGGAATGACACTGAATGAACAGATAAAACTTTCATGAATGACACTGAAAGTAAAGGTAAATCACTACATTCAGGAATGGCGTTGAATGATAGTGAGAGAGACATCCAGGAATGGCATTGAATGCAAAGGGGAAAAATCATCCAGGAATGACACTGAATGAACAGATAAAAATTTCAGGAATGACACTGAAAGATATCCAAAAAGATATGATGGGGATTACAGGAGAGAGAAAAGACTTCCAGGAATAGCACTGGGAGAAACAAGAGGAACAAGGTATCCAGGAATGGCACTGGAGATCAAAAGAGACAGACATCCAGGAATGGAAATGGAGTGAAAGAAAGCAAAGATCCAGGAATAGCACGGGAATGAAAGGAGACAAACATCTAACAACAGGCCAAGATGCACAGGGAAACGATAATATCCAGGAATGACACTGGAAAGCAAGAAAATAAATAAGACATCCAGGAATATCACTGGGTGAAAAGACATGTAATGTTTTGGTTGGCGCCAAGTAAGTTAGACTTTGACCACAAGGTAAGATGTTGAAAGCAACAGGACCTCAGGAAATGCATATGAGCACGAAACACACTTCGAGCTATGAAAATCTTTCTATGTATGATATGAATGATTTATGTATGCAATGCATATGATCGGGACAACTGAGATAAACTCTTTTGTGAGGGAAGAATGGAACTCTGATTCCTCAACACAGGGAACACTGCCCACTCTGCTTGGAGAGAAGATGGTGAACATATTTCTGTCACATGTATGAACTGCATTAGGATGATAGTCCTTTGAGGAAAGACATCTTGAGGATTCTTGAAGAAGACTGCCCCAGATTAATTGACTGATGAAAATAAACTGATCATAGCTTCAGTTTGACTGCTGCAGGGGAATAATGAACTGATCATGGCTTCAATTCTTGAAATGATTGTTGAGAATAAACTGATCATGGCTTCAGTTGCTGGGGATGGACTGATCATGGCTTCAGTTCTTGAAACAAATGTTGAGAAGGCTAAACTCAGTATGGGTCTTGAAAAAGATCTTCTGGCTAACCAAATCTGAGAATAACTTGTACTGAGCAACAAATCTTGAACATGATCTGGAAGTAATGTGCCTCTGATAGGATTACTGACCAAGTTTCTCAACTATTTGAAATTTTCTTGATGAGGAAACTTTGTTTGCAAATAAAATCATTCAGACATGGTAATTTTAATGCAAAGCTCATGCAATTTTGAAATCAAAAATCATTTTTGGAATGATATTAATGATGTAAAGCAAATGAATTACTTGTCAAAACACGGCGGTTTAGATATTCAAAAATGAAAGAGAAAGCAAAGGTAAGACATCAAAGCAAATGATTGGCAACAAACTTAGGAGTCAGTTTACGCAACCTTGCTGTAGTATGCTTTCAAAATAAACCTGGCTTCAATTAGGTCTTTTGAAGGTTGTAACGTGGTCTGGTTCACAGTATTTTATTTAAACAAAGGATATAGGCTCAAAATTTATTTGTACCCAACTCATTCTTCATGATGATCTCCAGTCCTATGCTCAGTTAATTCAAACTATGCATTCAGGTTCCAAGTGATTTTGGAATTGCAACACTGTTATGATGATGGCTCGAGGGTCAAGGGATTTTTGAGACGGAAGTCACTCTTTCTTACAACATTTTGTTGTTTTTGATGAGGACCTTAGTCAACTCGTTTTGTCCTTGAGGATTTCGGTAACCTCTTGATTGATCTTTTGTTATCCCTAACTTTTGCCTGAACTGTGTTATTTGATTTTACAGTCAGCGGGATGCCCCAATTTTTGCCTAAGTCTCCTTCATAGGTTTTGACTTAGCGGGCTTTTCTTTTGATTTTTATTTTTGAATTTTTTTTTTTGAAAGATAGTGACTGCCTGGCTTAATGATTACAGTGAATCATCATTGACTTTAGGTTTGAAATACATCTTCGACACTTCTTTGATGTGTGCAAAGGAAAGTTTGTGATTGTAATGATTCTCTGGTGTTTAAACACACAGTCAAATTAACTGAGAACTACCTATCCCCAGGTTAAGATTGCGGGTTTTTTCGTACAGAAAGAAACTCCACCTTCTAGGCTCAAAGGGGTTGACAAGGGATTAACTTCCTTATTTCTCCAGTGTTTGGGAGTTGAAACAATGCCTGTATATCATCAGCTAAGTTTCAATTTGAAAGCATACAGTCCAACAATTTCAGGTATTTCGTTTTCATCATCCTCCCTCCAATCTTTGCATAAACAAAAGTTTGATAAAGAAAGTGAACAGGAGATATATTTTGTTTTGTGAAAAAGAAAGCATAAAGATGCACACAGTGGATATAAATGAATTGAATCAAAACATTGCAATGCTCATTTCATTGAAATTACCATGAAAGTACAAATAAAGTTCGAAAGCAAACAGTCAATACAATCAAAGAAAAATGCAAACAGAAAGAAACAAGGCCTAGTGACTAATCAACAACAAGGATGAGCTATCCTATCTGAAACACTGGCTTTAGGAGATGATCCGGTTGAACTGACTCAAACTTCACTTGGCATGCTTTGGCAAAGGATTGTTAACAACATTGGGATTCTCATCAAGAAAAGTCAGAATCTTTGAGTTCACCAATTCTTGTACTCTAGCTTTCAATGCATAGCAACCTTCCAAGTTATGACCTGCCCCACCTCGATGGAACTAACAGTGAAGATCAACCCTATAGCCGACTGGGAGAGGATTTGGAGGAGGAGGTAGATCCCTCGTTGTAATCAAACCTTTCTTTACAAGACATGGATAAACTCAATGTAGGACATCAGGATAGAATCAAAGTTAACCCTATTGCGATTCTGATTTTGTCTAACAGCTTGACGAGGAGCTTGAATTGTTTAAGCATTGACAAAAGGAGCAACTGCAACTACATATTGTTGTTGCCTGCGACGAGGTTTCCCTTCAACTGAAACAGCATGGGTATCGCCATCTTTTTTCTTTTGAAAATTCCCAGCATAATTTTTAGCACCACTAGAGGATTCAGCATTAGCAATCTTTCCTTTCTTGATACCCTCTTCTAGTCTTTCTCCAATAGTGACTAGGTCAGCAAAACTAGATGATACACTGCCTATCATCTTTTCCCAAAAAAGTGGCTGAAGAGTGTCTATGAACAATCCAGTCAATTCTTTTTTCAGCCAATGGTGGCGCCACCTGAGCAGCTAGTTCTCTCCAGCGCTGAGTGTACTCCTTAAAGGATTCTTTTTCTTTCTGAGACATATTTTACAGTTGACGGCGGTCAGGTACCATGTCCAGATTGTACTTATATTGCTTTTAAGAAGCATCAGCTAAGTCTTTCCAGCTTTGGATACGGTTCTTTTCAAGCCCCATATACCATTTCATTGAAGCCCCACTCAAGCTGTCTTGGAAACAGTGAATGAGCAGTTTGTCGTTTTTTGCATGAGCATCCATCTTGCGGCAGTACATCACCAAGTGGCTTCTGGGACAGGTGTGCCCCTTGTACTTCTCAAAATCAGGAGTTTTGAATTTTACAAGCATAACCAAGTCTGAAACAAGCACATGTCCATTGCGGCAGCACTAAAGACATCACTTCCTTCCACGGCTCTTATCCTTTTATGTAGAGTTTTCCATTGCTCTCTGACTTCTTCAATGTATCCAGGTTCTCCCTGACTTTCAAATTATGGACCAGTAACATGGTACACGAAAGGAGGATTCTCAGGAATAGCTTAAGCAACAGAATGCACAACAGACTGAGGTTCAGTGAACAATGGAGCTGAAGATACGTGCAGTACAGACGGGACAAACACATGAGTAGTTGCAAAGGGTGGCGAGTAATTCGGAGGTACCCAAATTCTGGCCAAGTAGAAGCTGGTTGCTGAGTCAGCGGAGTGTCGACAAAAGCAGTTGAGATTTCAGAGAGCACAGTCCTCTGATGTGGTTCACCTCTAGCAATCAGAACTTGCATCATTTCTGTGAGTTTGGCCATGCCGTCCTTCAAATCATCAATTTCCATTCTGACTTCGGCATTGTGTTGTTCTTGGTTTTCCATTCTCAATCTGACGGTAGCTCTAGTTCCGTAGTTGTGTTGAGGAAACAGCTTGACGGTGAACAAATAACTGGAGAAGGAGACCGTTGAAATGAGTTTCTGAGGCAACTTGGATAAATGCAGATGTATGCTCATGGATGCAAGAGTGCATGGATGCAACAACCACAAACAAGATCACTCAAAGCATACGGGTTCAACGGTTCGAGTCACGATCATGGAGTCGAGGGTAAGAACCAATCCCCAAAGGTATGTACTAAGGGTATAACACCTGCCAAACAAGGTTCTAAAGAAGTTCCCAGAGTCTACAACCCATCTTTCGGATATTATCGATTTCCCAACTGCTTGGTAGTCAATAATATTCTCAAGAAAGTCTCGTCTGAGTGTGGTATCGTGTAACAACTGATTCAAGTTTGCACCTGAATAGCCACCGTACCACGTCCTAATAAGGCCAAGATGGGTTAAGGGTTCTAAAGTCCTCAGGTTCGGGTCCTCGAATCAAGAAGCATAACAGGTTTTCCATTTCTGGTCTGCCATTACTACTATCTTGGGAGGAGTGCCTCAACTGAGTCCTCGGGAATGGTCGCCAGAGTCGACAGTTCTCAAGCTCAACACTCCGAAATGTACAAGACGCGCAAATCAGGATATCTCCCAAGAAAACCTCGTCTGGATGTGAATTTCGTGAAAACCAAACGTACCAAGATGCTACGTAGGCCACAGTACTTTCCACTCTAGTCCTATGTGTGTACTCAAGCCTGTGTATTGGACTTATCTCACCACACAGATCACCAATCACCCTGACAGAACAACCAATAACAGTCAAGTCAAACAAATAAAGCGTAAATAAATCAAAGTAGGATGAACCCACTAAGAACCAATGTCCCCAGCAGAGTCGCCACTTTTCTGTAGCAGAAAAATCGTGAGTGTAAGCTATTGATTAACTTAACTCGAAAAGCAAGAGTCGCCACCGCACTTTTATTTTATCCAAAAAGGAAAGGAAAAAGAGCAAACAAAACCTACACAAGCTCTAAAACAAGAACAAGTGAACAGAGACTGGGTAAGGGGTTAGTTACGTTAAGAGAAGGTGTTAGCACCCAAAACGTCTATAGTACTCTACAGGAACCCTTTGAAATATTTACGCTTTTGTTCTGAAAATGGTTTGTTTGAAAAGTGATTGAGGAGATGAGAGGAGAAATTGTTTTTTAGATTTTTGTGTTTGGAGAGACTTGTCGTCTCATGGCTACGTACCCACGGAGTGCAATGTAGGATAAAAACCTCGTAGTTCGTGGTACAAAGAATGAAATTTGTTTGTTTTGGTTGATTTTAAATGTAAAGACAACTCGTCATTTCCAAGCGAATAATTTCGCTTAAAGAAATGAATCATGTCTAAACTGATGAAAAAGTTTAAAGGAAAAGTGCACAAAGGCACAAAAAGAGTTTGAATATTTTTTAAAGTCTTTTGAAAAAAGTGTCAATATGCTTATGTAGTTTAGCATTTGTTAAGAAATGAAAAGAAAAGAGTAAAAATCGCTTGACAAAGTCAAGGTTTGATTATGAAAGAGGTGATAGTTTGAAATCAAGGAAGTTTTGAAAAAGAGAGAGAGTTTTGAAAATTGAAGAATAGGGAGGAGAAGAAGAGACTATCCTAAAGCATAAAGTAAAAGCTATGGATATGAAAGATCTAACCACAAATGTAGTTGTATTCACCATGAACCAAGCAAAAGCACAAGTCTTCAAATTCTTCGAACCATAATTCCAAAGCAAAGGGAAAGGTCCTAGTTCTAAGTCCAAGGATCCAAGAATAGCATTGAAGTCCAAGGTCTAGGTGCAAAACTCCATGTCCATTGCAAAGGATAGTAACCACAGTCCAAGATTAGAAGCACAAGTTTTTTAGAGGTTTTGGCCTTTATTAATGTTTTTGGTCCAAATGGACAAAGAGAAAAAGGCATAAGCATAAACATGTGTCCAACGGATAAAGGAAAAAATTGCGGAAGCATAAACATATGTCCAACGGACAAAGGAAAATTTGCGGAAGCATAAAGATGATATGAAATGATAATAATGGAGCATAAGAGTAAAAGAGAGATAGAAAGCGAGAAAGAATTGTAAACAGGATTAGTACAATATTATTGTTAATAAGTTAGTGATTAGTTATTAGAGTAAGTGATAAATAATAATTGAATAATTGCACTTAGGTTAAGGTTAATGAGAACTCATTAGAGGATTGATAAGACCAAAGCCTCCTAACAACAAGTTTCATAAGTATTGAACCAAAAGACAAATAATCAACCATCCTTGATTGTTTTCCTTTACGGGACATATGTTGCGCTATGTTAAGCTATCGCCGAGTAATTTACGGAGTAATTACCCTAAAATGAGGCCGGTCAATAGATCTTTGTGCTAATGCATGCTAGATGAACGATATATAGATCGTCATCCGAAAGCAATACCGCACGAAAATAAAAGAAGGTAGCGATCTAGTCTTGATCAAAATTCAACAGCGGAATTCTATGATCGATAAGACTTTCATCGATCAAAAGAAAAGGGAAATAGATGAATATAAAGCCAAATTAAACAACAGAATTATGTGATCTAAGGCTAAGAACAAAGGGAAAGGGAAGAAAATGGAAAAATAACCAAAACAGTCCCAAAAACAAGCTAAAAACTGCATTCTGACTTAGAGTAATCGATTACTCTAATTGAGTAATCTCTTACTCTGCACGCAGGGCCAAGAAAAATGAAATTCAGTCTCTGAGTAATCTGTTACTCTAATTGAGGAACCGATTACTCTGCACGCAGCAGCAAAAAATAGTGCAAAATTTAGCATGATCAACTTTCAAACCTTTTTTCAAACACTTATGATCATGGAACTGAAAGTGCACAGAATTTTTAGTAAAATAACCGTAAAAACCAGCAATTAAACACAATTATAAGATCCAAAGGATCAAGTAACAAAGATCTCCAAGGATCTACATTATGGAAGATGAAGATGAAGCTTCAACAATGGTGAAAGATGAATTACCACTTCAAATATGAAAATCTCTTAAAATTGCTTCAAGATCCAAACACCAAAGCCTTGATCTATGAGAATTGATGAAGAAAACAAGTTTGGATGGAGGTTTAGCTCAAAGTTGAACAAGATTCAATGTGAATTCTTGTTAACTTTCAAAACAAGAAAAGTGAGCTTTAGTGAAATTTGTGGTTGGGGATAGAATTTGCAAGAGATTTTTTGGTTATCAAAAGCTTGTAGAATGAATGAAATGAGGCCTCTATTTATAGAATTTAGGCTTGGAAAATTTGGGGGTTTGGAATTTGGTTTGGAAATGAAAATTAGGCTTGGAATTAGAATTTGGAGGGAAATTCATAAAATAGTGGTGATTAGTGAAGGTACATGGTAGGAATTAATTATGATGATGTAGGGGAATTAAAATGAGATGGTCTAGAATATTCCACATGTGATCAAAATGATTAAAATTGGTGCCAAAATTGATGAATTTGAATTTGCTGATTTTTTTTTCAAAATTTCCACGAGGGTAATCGATTACCCTGATTGAGTAACCGATTACTCAGTGCAAATTTTGAAAAAAATGCCCTTTTGAGTGCACTGCTGTGGTTCGACTCGATTCTTTTGCTTGTCAAAGAAGGCATGGAAATAAACACATAAACCTTGGAGTCCCTTGAATAATAATCAATTAAATCTTGGAAACTCTTGATCAGATGAATTTTTTGAATTCTGTGCAGATCAACTTTGACTTTGTCAGATGAAATTCATTCGAGCTGATGGACTATTGTTTGATATTCCTGATCCAGATTCTTCCTGAAAAAGTTAGTAAAGGGGGAACAAACATATTTTTTTTGATTTTTTTATCAAAGGTTAGTAAACATAAGCAAATAAAGGAATAAAATGAAAAAAGAAACACACAGATGTTAGGAGATCCCTGCAAGGCATAAACCCAAAGAATGAGAGGGACAAGGGAACCAATGTGTGATCTTGTTTGTGGTATAAGACGCAAAATGAGATGTAAATGATATGTGCAATCTTATGGGTCAAAAATTAAGGTCCTACACTAGGTCTATGTTTTCTAACATAGTGGTTACAATTTCTGAAAAACTCATTGCTAGTTGCGCCTCTGTAGTTCCACGCCATAAAAATATAATGCTCTTTCATCATGACAAACTTGAAATGAATATCGAGCCAAGCCGTAAAGAATCTTTACATATCGCCAGAAGTCTCATGTAACACCCCCTTTCTATACCCCCAAATAATCAAATAAATCATTTAGGCACATATTAAAAATTTCGCCAGAGTACGATTAAAACATGGTATAAAAAGGCATGTCACATCATACACGCATTTAAAACATACAACACCCGCTCAAACATTGATATGCAACAGTGGGGTAACTTGCAATAGAGGAACTTTGTCCTTACACCCACATCTCAATATTTAGAATAAAATTGGAAAATCCAAACATTGAAATACATCAAAATATATATACATCATCTAGTATAATCCAACAACATAATCCATGTTTACAGAAACATTCATCAACAAGATACATATACAAATGTATCACAAAAGAATAATATACATCCTAGCTACCCGGTGCTACATATCAGAGCCAACCGACCAAAAGAATGAAGACACGCTTCACAAAAAGACCTCCAGCATACCTACTCTGCAATGCCTCATAGAGCATCATAAAATAGCAGAAGGGTGAGAAATATTATCATAATAACAATGCATATAATTATATATTTTAGCATAAAAATACACATATTCCACATTCTCACCACAATTCATCACGATTTCATTCATATACATCACAATGTATATATACACACAACCCAGCATATTCATCATGCATACTTTCACAATTCACAATCATTCCACATAAACATACACATTTATGTTCATTCACCAATGCATCCTTATAAAGATGATAAATGCAAATCATAGAGACCGACTCACGACTCTATGCAAATGCAATGCGGTACCGACTCTATCATCTCAAGTTCACTCAGGAACTTCTGCTGGAACCATCGCTCGTTACCAATGTAACTCCCCGTCGGGCCTACGATGTTCACCCATTGCTCACACCCCACATGGGCACACAATGTTTATGGATCGCTCACACCCCACCTGGGCACACGACCCGATCGCTCACACCCCACACGCGGGCACATGATCCGATTGCTCACATCTCACCTAGGCACACAATCCGATTGCTCACACCTCACCTAGGCACACAATCGTTTGTAATCATCGCCCACACCTCACATAGGCACACGACGTTACAACGGATTCTCATTAGAATCTCTCAACACAAGAATGTACTTCATTATGCTTCACATGCAAAATTACTCAAGACATTCTTGAAATGCATACATATTTACAATATATTCATGCATTCATCTCATTCAATCACATACAATCTATATACATTCACATCAATGCACTATTGTATAATTCACATTCAAACACACAGTCAAAACGGTAAAAGTCGCTAAATAGCACTATTCCCAACTTTCTGACATAATTAAATCGGCTACCAATTTCCAAATACTCATAATCACAAAGTACAGCTCAATAGCTTTCCAACGACACCAAGAATGTAAAAATCGGATACTCGGAACAAAAGTTACAGACGAAACCGAAAATGACATTTTGAAAAATCCCATTTTTACATTCTTCCTGTCCATACGCGTACCACTACTCTCATACGCGTACTGCACTGATTTCTCTCCATTCCCATACGCGTATTGCCAATGCCCATACGCGTATGGGCAGAACCATTTTCCTTCACAAATTCCACATTTCAGACCCCATACGCGTATGCCCAACGTCCATACGCGTATCACCAGAGGGCCGGGAAAAGCCATATTCCGTACACGTATTGACCCAAACACAGGCCATTGTTACGCGTAACGCCTTGGCTCATACGCGTATGGACATGCCCCTTACGCGTATGGCCAGGGGAAACCCAGAAAAATTATGCAGAACCAAGTTCTGCGTTTTTACACCCAAAATCCCCCAATTCATCATCCAAATCTCAGAAAAACAACATTTGGAAGTGTAACAATACATATCAAACATGTATAGAGAATCAATAACACAATCAACACCAGTTTAGACACTTTTGGATCAATTTTCTATCAATTCCTCAAAAAGGGTTTATACCCAAAAACTCATAAAATCAATCAACAACAACAACATACTCATACATAATCACATACATTGATAAGATAACAATGTTTCACACCCTTACCCGGATTCCAAACTTGCTATTGATTGTTCTTGATGAATCTCTTGTTTTTCCAAACTTTCTCCTCTTTTCTCTTCCTCCTCTTTCTTTCTATTCTTTTTCTTTCTATTTCTCTCTATTCTTCCTTTCTATCTCTTTTCTTTCTTTTCTATTTCTTTTCTCTCATTTTCCACTAAATTCAATTAATTCATTTTCTCACAAAATTCTAATTCCACTAAATTTCTAACTTATCATTAATTGAGAAAAGTCTAAAATACCCTCCATTCTAATTTCCCTGAAAACTCACAAAACGATAAAATAACATTTAACACACCAATTTCACAAATAAAATAATTCATCACCCAATTAAAATAAAAGACTCGACAAAATGGAAATAATCAAAATCGGGGCGTTACAACTCTCCCCCACTTTAGAAATTTTCGTCCTCGAAAATAATACCTGATTCAAACAACTCCGGATACGACTCTCGCATCCCACTCTCTAGTTCCCAAGTCATATTGCCTTCCGCAGCGCCTCCCCACGCTACCTTCACAAGCGCAATATCCTTGCCTCTTAGCTTCTTAACTTCACGGTCCAAAATCCTAACCGGTAAAGCTTCCACCGTAAGGTTATCTCTCACTTCAACCTCGTCCATAGGAATAACATGTGACGGATCCGGAACATACTTCCGAAGTTGCGAAACATGGAATACGTCATGCAAATTCGAAAGGTTCGGAGGCAACGCCACACGGTAAGCCACAACACTAACTCGTGAAGTAATCTGATACGGACCAATAAAACGAGAAGTCAACTTCTTCGACTTCAAAGTACGACCCACACCCGTAACCGGTGTAACTCTCAAAAACACATGGTCACCTTCTTGAAATTCAAGATCTTTCCTTCTCTTGTCATGATAGCTCTTTTGTCTACTTTGAGAAGCTTTCATCTTCTCCCGAATAAACTTCACTTTCTCCGTCGTCTGTTGTACCATTTCCGGTCGAACTATCGTCCTCTCGCCGGTTTCATGCCAACACAAAGGTGTTCGACATCTCCGACCATACAAAGCCTCAAATGGTGCCATACTTATACTCGAATGAAAACTGTTATTGTAAGTGAATTCAATCAACGCCAAATAACCATCCCAAGCACCACCTTGCTCGAGCACACAAGCACGCAATAAATCCTCCAACGATTGAATCGTCCTCTCGGTTTGACCATCCGTTTGCGGATGATAAGCCGAACTCAATCTTAGCTTAGAACCCAAAGCCTTTTGTAAACTCTCCCAAAACCTCGATGTAAATCTTGGATCTCTATCCGATACAATACTCTTAGGAACTCCATGCAACTTCACCACCACAAGAACATAAATCTCGGCTAACTTCTCCAAAGGATAACTAATATCAATTGGAATAAAGTGAGCAGATTTAGTAAGCCTATCAACAATTACCCAAATAGCATTATGACCTCTTTGCGTATTCGGCAATCCCGTAACAAAATCCATCGATATACTATCCCATTTCCATTCTGGAATATCCAACGGTTGCATAAATCCACTCGGTTTTTGATGTTCCACCTTAGACTTTTGACAAGTTAAGCATGCATACACAAATTGAGCAACATCTCTTTTTAATCCGGACCACCAAAAGATTTTCTTCAAATCTTGATACATTTTGTTCGCTCCCGGATGAATACTTAAGTTACTTCGGTGTCCTTCTTCCAATATCATCTTTTTCAACTCTACATCATCGGGAATACAAATACGACCACGGAATCTCAAAACTCCAAAATTATCAACCTTGAAATCCTCATTCTCATTCAACATCAAATCAACGAATTTCAAATCCAACTTTTGCTTTTCACCTACTGTTGCAAGAAAATCATTCGTAACATGTAGCATACCAAGTCTCACACTTCTCGGCGTCATTTCACAAACTAAACTCAAGTCTCTAAAATCCTCCAAAATCTCCCATTCTCTCATCATCAATGCGGACATATGTAACAACTTTCGACTTAAGGCATCGGCCACCACGTTTGCCTTACCCGGATGGTAATTCAAACCAAAATCATAATCTTTCAAAAGTTTTAGCCACCTTCTTTGTCTCATGTTCAATTCTTTTTGATCAAATAAATATTTCAAGCTCTTGTGATCACTAAAAACTTCAAATCTCGCACCATAAAGATAATGCCTCCATATTTTCAAAACAAACACCACGGCCGCTAACTCCAAGTCATGTGTAGGATAATTCTTTTCATGCACTCTCAATTGTCTAGAAGCATACGCCACAACTTTTCCATCTTGCATCAAAACACCACCTAAACCTGTCAATGAAGCATCACAATACACAACAAATGGTTCATTAGGATTAGGCAAAATCAAGATCGGAGTCGTTGTCAACCTTCTCTTTAACTCATTGAAACTCTCTTCACAATGAATATCCCAAATGAAAGCCTTTCCTTTACAAGTCAATTGCGTTAACGGAAGTGCCAACTTCGAAAATCCCTCAATAAACCTCCGATAATAACCCGCCAAGCCTAAAAAGTTTTGAATCTCCGTAACCGACTTAGGAGCCTCCCATTGCATCACCGCATCAATCTTGGATGGATCCATACTAATACCACTACCGGAAGTAACATGTCCAAGGAAACTTACTTCCGACAACTAAAATTCACATTTCGACAACTTAGCATACAATTGTTTCTCTTTCAAAATTTGTAACACAATTCTCAAATGCTCTTCATGCTCCTCTTGAGACTTAGAGTAAATCAAAATATCATCGATGAACACAACCACAAAATGATCCAACTGTTCATGAAAAATACGATTCATGTATTCCATAAACACACCCGGCGCGTTAGAAACCCCGAATGGCATCACGGAGTATTCGTAATGACCATACCGTGTCCTAAAGGCTGTCTTTTGAATATCCTCTCCTTTCACACGAATCTGGTGATATCCCGATCTCAAATCAATCTTGCTAAAAACATTCGCACCAACCAATTGGTCCATCAAATCATCGATCCTTGGAAGCGGATACTTGTTCTTAATTGTCACTTTGTTCAATTGTCGATAATCAATGCATAACCGCATACTCCCGTCCTTCTTCTTTACCAACAATACCGGAGGACCCCAAGGAGAAACACTTGGCCTTACAAATTTCTTATCCAACAAGTCATTCAATTGCTTTTTCAATTCTACCAATTCCGATGCCGACATACGATACGGTGCCATCGAAATCGGTCTAGTACTTGGAACTAGATCAATAGAAAATTCAACTTCTCTTTCCGGCGGTACATCCGTAATATCTTCCGGAAACACTTCTGGAAATTCACACACCACTGGGAACACATCAAGCTCAACTTTACTCTCCACCGACAATGATGCAAACAAACCAAACAATTGAGCTTCGTCCGCTAAAAGTTTCTTCAACTCTTTAGTGGATAGGAAACTCTCAAATTCATCATCTTCCAAAGAAGGAAACCTTACTAACTTGTGATAGCAATCTATATGAACTCGATTAAATTGCAACTAGTTCATACCCAAGATCACGTCCAATCCCACCAATGGCAAACATACTAAATCCATAATGAAGTCTTTACCATACATGGTTAAAGGACAACTCATACACACCAAAGACGTAGTTACCGACCCTGAAGCAGGAGTCTCAATAACCATTTCAGTACCCATCAAAGTTAATGCAAGATTCAAACGCTTCGCGCACTCAGACGAAATAAACGAATGAGTCGCTCCCGTATCAATAACAGCAAATAAAGGTGTACTATTAATAAAGCATGTACCTTTAATCAAACGGTCTGCATTCGTAGTTTGAGTCCCCGCCAATGCAAACACCTTTCCGCCCGCATGAGCATGTTTCGGCTTAGTACACTTAGTACTAATGTGACCCACTTCTCCACAATTATAACACTTCACCATGTTCCTTCTACAATCTGTAGCAGCATGCCCAGTACCTCCACAATTAGAACATTTCACCACAGGCTTCCCACACTCAAATGATTTATGACCCAGCTCACCACATTTGTAACACCTAATAGGACCGAAACCTCCTCCTCCCGATCTCCTATCAAAGTTTCCCCTATGCTTGCCCTTATCAACGGGTGTCACATAAGGTCCACTTCTAGCTTGTTGCTTTCCCTTCCTCTCATTCAAACTTTTGTAATGTGTGGAACGAGCCTTACTGTCTTCCTCGAAGATTCTACAACATTCCGTCAAATCTGCAAACCTCCTTATCCTTTTATATCCCACAACTTGCTTAATCTCAGGACGTAAACCATTCTCATATTTAATACACTTTGAGAACTCAGCAGTAATCGCAACATAATGAGGATGGAATTGAACCAACTCCACAAATTTAGCAGTATAGTCCACCACAGACATACTACCTTGTTTCAGTTCAAGAAACTCCATCTCCTTCTTTCCCTTCACACTCTCAGGGTAATACTTTCTTAAGAACTCAGTACCAAATAAATTCCAAGTTATCTCTTCATCATCCACCTCTAGAACTTCACGTATACCGACCCACCAATCTTCGGCTTCTTCCTTCAGCATGTGAGATCCAAGCCTCACCTTATTCTCCTCCGCACAGTCCATGACTCTGAAAATTCTTTCAATCTCTTTCAACCAATTTTGAGCTCCATCGGGATCAAATTTTCCTTTGAAAACCGGTGGTTGATTCTTCTTGAACTCGTCATTAGCATTCAAGTTCGGCGCACCTTGCACCGCCCTAGCCATTGAATCCAAAGCAGCAGCCATCGCATTGTCGTTTCTACCAGACATATTCTGATCATTCCCAAAAATAACAACAAGGTTAAACAACAGTTCAACCAACACAACAACAAGACAGACACAACTGACTCAACTCTGGCTCTGATACCACTTAATGTAACACCCCCTTTCTATACCCCTAAATAATCAAATAAATCATTTAGGCACATATTAAAAATTTCGCCAGAGTACGATTAAAACATGGTATAAAAAGGCATGTCACATCATACACGCATTTAAAACATACAACACCCGCTCAAACATTGATATGCAACAGTGGGGTAACTTGCAACAGAGGAACTTTGTCCTTACACCCACATCTCAATATTTAGAATAAAAGCGGAAAATCCAAACATTGAAATACATCAAAATATATATACATCATCTAGTATAATCCAACAACATAATCCATGTTTACAGAAACATTCATCAACAAGATACATATACAAATGTATCACAAAAGAATAATATACATCCTAGCTACCCGGTGCTACATATCAGAGCCAACCGACCAAAAGAATGAAGACACGCTTCACAAAAAGACCTCCAGCATACCTACTCTGCAATGCCTCATAGAGCATCATAAAACAGCAGAAGGGTGATAAATATTATCATAATAACAATGCATATAATTATATATATAAACATAAAAATACACATATTCCACATTCTCACCACAATTCATCACGATTTCATTCATATACATCACAATGTATATATACACACAACCCAGCATATTCATCATGCATACTTTCACAATTCACAATCATTCCACATAAACATACACATTTATGTTCATTCACCAATGCATCCTTATAAAGATGATAAATGCAAATCATAGAGACCGACTCACGACTCTATGCAAATGCAATGCGGTACCGACTCTATCATCTCAAGTTCACTCAGGAACTTCTGCTGGAACCATCACTCGTTACCAATGTAACTCCCCGTCGGGCCTACGATGTTCACCCATTGCTCACACCCCACATGGGCACACAATGTTTATGGATCGCTCACACCCCACCTGGGCACACGACCCGATCGCTCACACCCTACACGCGGGCACACGATCCGATTGCTCACACCTCACCTAGGCACATAATCCGATTGCTCACACCTCACCTAGGCACACAATCGTTTGTAATCATGGCTCACACCTCACATAGGCACACGACGTTACAACGGATTCTCATTAGAATCTCTCAACACAAGAATGTACTTCATTATGCTTCACATGCAAAATGACTCAAGACATTCTTGAAATGCATACATATTTACAATATATTCATGCATTCATCTCATTCAATCACATACAATCTATATACATTCACATCAATGCACTATTGTATGATTCACATTCAAACACACAGTCAAAACGGTAAAAGTCGCTAAATAGCACTATTCCCGACTTTACGACATAATTAAATCGGCTACCAAATTCCAAATACTCATAATCACAAAGTACAACTCAATAGCTTTCCAACGACACCAAGAATGTAAAAATCGGATACTCGGAACAAAAATTACGGACGAAACCGAAAACGACATTTTGAAAAATCCCATTTTTACATTCTTCCTGTCCATACGCGTACCACTACTCTCATACGCGTACTGCACTGATTTCTCGCCATTCCCATACGCGTATTGCCAATGCCCATACGCGTATGGGCAGAACCATTTTCCTTCACAAATTCCACATTTCAGACCCCATACGCGTATGCCCAACGTCCATACGCGTATCACCAGAGGGCCGGGAAAAGCCACATTACGTACGCGTATTGACCCAAACACAGGCCATTGTTACGCGTAACGCCTTGGCTCATACGCGTATGGACATGCCCCTTACGCGTATGGCCAGGGGAAACCTAGAAAAATTCTGCAGAACCAAGTTCTGCGTTTTTACACCCAAAATCCCCCAATTCATCATCCAAATCTCGGAAAAACAACATTTGGAAGTGTAACAATACATATCAAACATGTATAGACAATCAATAACACAATCAACACCAGTTTAGACACTTTTGGATCAATTTTCTATCAATTCCTCAAAAAGGGTTTATACCCAAAAACTCATAAAATCAATCAACAACAACAACATACTCATACATAATCACATACATTGATAAGATAACAATGTTTCACACCCTTACCCGGATTCCAAACTTGCTATTGATTGTTCTTGATGAATCTCTTATTTTTCCAAACTTTCTCCTCTTTTCTCTTCCTCCTCTTTCTTTCTATTCTTTTTCTTTCTATTTCTCTCTATTCTTCCTTTCAATCTCTTTTCTTTCTTTTCTATTTCTTTTCTCTCATTTTCCACTAAATTCAATTAATTCATTTTCTCACAAAATTCTAATTCCACTAAATTTCTAACTTATCATTAATTGAGAAAAGTCTAAAATACCCTCCATTCTAATTTCCCCGAAAACTCACAAAACGATAAAATAACATTTAACACACCAATTTCACAAATAAAATAATTCATCACCCAATTAAAATAAAAGACTCGACAAAATGAAAATAATCAAAGTCGGGGCGTTACATCTCATGGACTCTCTCCATTTCCATAATATCTTCCTCCTACACTTGGAGAATCCTATTACCCTCCTCAATCATCTCTCCTTCTTTGTTCTCTCTCCCAGGTTTCACTATCGTTTCTTCCTCTACTATTATGCCTGGTGGTCTTAAAGTACAGCTCACTTCCCCACTGGACTTCTCTTTTAGTTGCTCCATACTTCTTTCCTTCATACTAATGTCTAACTCTATATTGTCATTTGTGAATCGTTCCTTCTCCCCGTGTCTCTACTTGTAACCAATTCCTTTGTTAAAACTTCCACAAATTTTCTTTTCTTTTTTCCAGACTAATTTTATTTGCTCTCCCTATCCCATTTATTTTACTTTTAAAAGCCATAGTTCCACATGTTGCCCGTTTATTTGCACGTGTTTCATTGTTCTCCTTTGGTATTAGGTTCCGTAGATGGTTATTTGTTGATGTTTAGCTATTAAGTTATGTTATGTTATGTCATTGTATTGAGTTAAGTATGCCATCAATGAAATAAAATTTGTTGTTGTTATAAATAAACAAGTTTACAGTTGTAACTATGATGCCGTGCTAGAGCCCGACACATTTGGACACTTGGTACGATTGTGGCCTGGCTGGCGGCACAAACCACACAACCTCACCATTTTGTCGGCTGCATCCATCTCCATTTGAATCCGGCTGCTGATACGGTGACCCTTTTTATTTCTTCGCATCAAGTCGTTATGCCATACAATTTCGCCTTCGTATGGAGGCCAGTAGTCCTCCTTTGCGACTAATTGAAAACTAGTACGGTAGACATTGCATAGAGTAATGACTTGGTGAAGAACAGAGAGATAGTTCGTTGGGTACAGCCGGACCTTGGAACAGGCTACTATAACATGGGAGTAAGGCATACGAAATGCCTGAAACTTTCCACAGTCACACCAACTCCTATCCAGTTCCACTCGATAACATCCCCTAGGCCTTCCTTCGTTGTGATCAATAGACTCTGCAACACTGAAGTGACTTGTAATACGGTCGAAGACCGTGACGACATGTGTGTTGGCCTTTGCAGCCTCTTGCTTCATGAATGTCATTGAACTGTCACTAAACAGCTGCCCAGATTGTATGAATGAACCCCACTTAGTACGTTTGGTATCAAAGAGTACAACGAGCCTAAAATAAGTTGACCTCACAAGAGCGGTTATCAGCAGGTTTCGGATGCCTTTGAATAGAGAGTTCATAGATTCAACGAGGTTTGTTGTCATATGGCCCCATCGTTGCCCATTGTTGTACGCCCTTGTCCACTTCTCCCGTTGAATGTTATTAATCCAACTTAATGCATCTGAGTTTGTTTGTCCAATCTCGTCCCGGTAGTATCTGAAGGCAGGCTCTGTTAGTGCATAGCCCGCGTTAGTAACCATCTGCTTTAGCCCCTTGTCTTTGAACGCCCGAGGCGCCATCCCAGATGGCGATTCCTCAGGGAATTTTGAAAAAATATTAGAGCATAGGGACATTTTCCTGAGGCGCATATGGTTTGGCATGTGACCTCTAACTGAGGCGTCATCCCATATGGTGTCACCCTTATAGAGGGTTTCCAAACTCATCCATTTTGGTAAATTAACTGAAATGTTATTTTTTTTTTGTATTTTTCTTAAAAAAATGTGTTATATTAAAAAAAAAATTCTTCTACTTACTATAATTCCATGAGTTTCCAATTGAGAATTAAAATTAATAAATATCAAAATTGCCCGTTTAAATATCACAATTTTATTTCTGTAGACGTATCTAATAATTAATTAATAAATGTTAGTATTATTTTGTTTCATTAAGAATTAAAATTTTATAAATGACAAAATCTTATCTTTGACTTGATATTTTGACAATAAATGAATGGACAATAAGTATTTGGCTACAATTATGCATCTTCACGAAAGACAAATAAATTAACAATTATCCATTGGGCAGACCAAAAATGGTAATACAAATAAATCCGTCCAATCGGCAAGCCGAAAATGAAATTTATTAAAATCAAAATATAAAGAATATTATAAGTTTAAGATAAAAGAAAACATTAAAAAAAATATAAAAAAAAACTAAATTGAGCATAATTCTTTATATATATGCTCTTGTATAACCCTTAGAATATAGTATCCATTAGAGAGAATCTGAGCTTTATTAAATTACTGAAATTAAGATGAAAATTTATATTATTCTTATATTTCATGCATCATTAGTGTTGTCCTCCATTTTCGGGTTGAACTCAACAATAGAAAATGGAGTGATGAAGTGCAAAGAGAGGGAGAGACATGCACTCCTCACATTCAAACAAGGTCTTCAAGATGAGTTTGGCTTGTTGTCGACATGGAAGGAAGGTCCAAATGAAGATTGTTGCAAATGGAATGGAGTTCAATGCAACAGCCAAACAGGTTATGTTCAAAGTCTTGATCTACATGGATCTTATTCAAAACATTTGAGTGGTGAAATCAATCCTTCAATAGCTATTCTTCAATATCTAAAATATCTTAATCTCTCATATGGCGTTTATTATGGTGAGATTCCTTCTCATCTTGGAAATCTCACACAATTGCAACACTTTGATCTTAGCAACAATGAACTCAGTGGAGCAATTCCTTCCCACCTTGGAGATCTCACACAATTGCAACACCTTGATCTCGGCGAAAATGAACTCAGTGGAGCAATTCCTTCCCACCTTGGAGATCTCACACAATTGCAACACCTTGATCTCAGCGACAATGAACTCAGTGGAGCAATTCCTTCCCACCTTGGAGATCTCACACAATTGCAACACCTTGATCTCAGCGTAAATGAACTCAGTGGAGCAATTCCTTTTCAGCTCGGGAATCTTTCGTTGTTGCAGTCGCTGATACTCGGTGACAATTCTGATCTTAGAATCAACGGCCAAACTCAAGGCAATGTTGAGTGGCTATCCAACCTCTCTTTTTTGAAAAATCTTGACCTGAGTGGAGTTCAAAATATCAACAATTCTTCTCATCACACCTTGCAATTGATAGGAAAGCTTCCAATCCTAGAAAAGTTGTATCTAATACAATGTGGCCTCTCTGACTCCAATATCCTTATGTTATCTGATTTCAAATCGAACTTTTCCACTTTCCTTACGGTCCTTGATCTAGAAGAGAATCAGTTAACATCATCAATGATATTCCAATGGGTGTTTAACTACAGCTCCAATCTTCAAGACCTCTATCTTATTAATAACTGTTTAAGAGGCACCATTCCTGATGATTTTGGCACTATAATGCACTCACTTGTGACACTCGATCTATCTGACAATAGTCTAGAGGGCAAGATCCCTAAATCCATTGGGTATATACGCACCTTGAAGGAATTTTCTGCTGACAATAATCACTTGAGTGGAGAGCTTTCAGATTTTATCATCCATCATAACTATTCCAACTACATTGGGAATGTATCCTCCTTAAAATATTTGTCTTTATCGGATAATCATATTTCCGGTATGTTACCCGACCTTTCAGTCCTCTCTTCTTTGAGATGGTCATTCCTTGCTCGAAATAAATTCGTTGGAGATTTACCCACGAGCATTGGATTGCTTACGGAGTTGGGGGTTTTGGACCTGAGTGATAACTCTTTTGAAGGTATAGTCTCTGAATCTCATTTCACAAACCTCTCCAAATTGAGTGAGCTAGAGTTATCTCATAACTCGTTGACTATGAAGGTTAGTGATGAATGGGTTCCTCCTTTTCATTTATCAAGCTTTGGTTGTTCATCTTGTAATTTTGATTCTAGATTTCCTAATTGGCTTCAAACACACAACTCTTTATCCTCTCTTTCCCTTTCAAATGTCAGTAATCTGCCTCCAATACCTCACTGGTTTTGGGAAAAATTGCAAACACTGGGTTACATGGACATTTCAAATAATAATCTCACAGGCAGGATTCCCAATTTGGAACTCAATCTTACCCATTATCCTGAAATAGATTTGAGTTCAAATAAACTACAAGGTCCCATTCCATCTTATTTACTTCAAGCAGGAGCATTGCATCTTTCCAATAATAAATTTTCAGATTTAGTTTCTTTTCTATGCAACCAAAATAATCCTAACATTTTAGGAATTTTTTATATATCAAACAATCAATTAAATGGTGAGTTACCGAATTGTTGGAGTAATTTAACCTCATTACAATATGTTGACCTGAGCAACAACAAGTTATCTGGAAACATTCCCTTCTCAATGGGAAGCCTGGTTAACTTGGAGGCTTTGATTTTAAGAAATAATAGTTTAAGTGGTCAACTCTCTTCTTCATTGAAAAATTGCTCAAAGAAGTTGGCTTTTCTGGACCTCGAGGAAAATATGTTTCATGGTCAAATACCTTCATGGATTGGAGATAGCTTGCAACAATTAGTCATCTTAAGCCTTCGATCCAATAACTTCTCCGGAAACATACCTTCGAATCTGTGTTATTTGAGAAAGCTCCGAGTCTTGGATTTGTCACTAAATAACTTATCAGGAGGAATCCCAACATGCATAGAAAATTTTACTTCAATAGCCCCGAACTTCGTGAACTCAACTACATCAATGGTGCACTGATATTCACCCAGTAATAGGACTGCTTCTACATTTTATGTTTTCAACTTATTCCTGATGTGGAAAGGTGTAGACCAGCCATACAAAAATGCTGATGTTTTTCTAAAAAGCATTGATCTCTCATGTAACCATCTGACCGGGAAAATACCAACTGAAATAGAGTATTTATTTGGGTTGACTTCCTTAAATTTGTCAAGAAACAATCTCAGCGGAGAAATCCTTCCAAACATAGGAAATTTAAAGTTGCTAGAATTTCTTGATTTATCAAGCAATCACTTATCAGGCAGAATTCCTTCTAGTCTAGCTCACATTGATCGTCTCACTATGTTGGATTTGTCAAACAATCAGCTTTATGGGAAAATTCCAATTGGAACACAGTTGCAGACATTCAATGCTTCCAGTTTTGAAGGAAATTCTAATCTGTGTGGCGAACCACTTGATAGAAAATGTCCAGAAGAAGACCCACCAAAACATCAAGTGCCAACAACTGATACAGGAGATGACAATTCAGTTTTCTTGGAAGCATTATACATGAGCATGGGGATAGGATTCTTCACCGGTTTTGTTGGCTTGGTAGGATCAGTATTGTTCCTACCCTCTTGGAAAGAAACCTATTCCAGGTTCTTGAACACATTGATATTGAAAGCGTTCATGCGGTGGAAGTAGTGAATGCACATCGCTAGTTGCTCTAAAGTGGATGAATAATAAACAGGTACTGTTATTCTTTTTTTTTTCTGCCCCCATATGCAATTTAGTCCATGGAAATTTCAATAGTTAGATGTTGTTTTAATGTACTATAACTAATTATTTTTTGCAGGATGATCATTATGCGTACTGTGCAGGATGAGTACATCTTTTGCTGTCTTATAATAATGTAGTTGTTTTAGCTGAATCCAGTTCACTGTTTGGTAATGGATAGGATGAATGCCTATTCTTGTTGTGTACTATGTAAAATAAATGTCATTTTGTAAAAACTTTCTTTGTCATCAAGTTTATTATGTTTTGTTAAGCTTTCTTGTTGGGTAGTTTTTGTATGGAAATGTAACCGATTATATTACATTATATGCTATCAAATTAATAATTCATAATATGTTGCATTCTCCAAACATAACAAAATGGTTCTACCTTTTATAATGAGAGAAAAATCATTATGTTTCTTCATTTGCCTGTTTATTCACCCACAAATGAATGCATTTGTTACAAGAAAAAATTTACAGCTTCTAATAGTTTATGCCATTCTTTACTTTGACAAAGAGTTTCTTGTTTCTCTTTTTATTGACATATTCAATTAAAGCCTTACAACATAATATTAAGAGAAGTGATAGACTATACACTCTGTTATCTTATAACTTTAAGAAAAAATTGTTTCTTTGGATACATCTATTGTCAAAATGAATAAAATTGAATTAGTTATATTTTTAAACTTCCAAGTTTCAATCACGGACATTGTTTTGGTAGTTGTGTAAAAAAAATTCATGTTTTGGAAGACATATCTTCAATTTAATGAAATTAAAATAACTTTAATTAAACTCATACTACTCATTCTATAAACAAAATGAACTCATCTCCATGTAATTAAAGCTTCAATGGTTCATTCTACGCAAATTTTTATGAGTGGGACATAGAGGCAAATGAAATACTCCCTCCGTCTCACAATAGGTGTCCTCTTTGAGATTTTCACACTTTTTAAGATAATGATTAATTGTGTTGATTTCAATGATAAAACGAGTGTCATTTACTAAAATAACCTTATTAATAATAGATAGTGGAGTAGTTAAATGAATTAAAATACAATAAATAAGGGTAAGTTAGTAGAAATAAATAATAAATATTACATTGGTATTCTAAAGAGACAAATAATTTGAGACAAACACTACAACAAAAGTAAGTTATAACATCGCACCTTAGACAACACTTTAATACAAAAGCGCTGCTATAAGTTAAAAACAAGGAAACTATTCATTTAAAAAAATAAAAGCGCAAAAAAATATAAGACCTTAGACAGCGCTTTGGTCAAAAACGCTTTATAAGGTCTTATAAATTTTTAAAAAAAATTTAATGGAAAATATTAGAAAGCGCTTTAGTTAAAAGCGCTTTCTAAGGTCTTATAAATTTAAAAAAAATATAAGACCTTAGACAGCGCTTCGGTCAAAAGCGCTTTCTAAAGTTTTATTAATTTTAAAAAAAAAATTAAAGGAAAATATTAGACAGCGCTTTCCTTAAAAGCGCTTTCTAAGGTCTTAAAAATTAAAAAAAAATAAAATCAGAAGCGCTGTCTAAGGCCAACCTTAGAAAGCGCTTTTAAAAGCGCGGTCTAAGGTCCACCTTAGAAAGCGCTTCAACTTCACAGAATGAAAACCATGTCCATTTCTATCACCTCCTTCTTCTTCCTCACACCCCCACCACTACCTCCTCTCTCCACATTCACACAACCCTCCTTCTTCCCTGCTTTAAAACTCAAACCTCTCTCCCTCCAAACTACCCCACGCCGCAACCCTTTCTTAACCTGCGCCGACGACGGCGACTTCGAGCTCGCCGTCCCCGACGGCTATGACTACGAGATCGACGACGACGAAATGGAGGAGATCGACAACAAGGTGGACTTTGACATCGAGTACGACAGGGTGGCCGACGGCGACGACGACATTGCGGCAGTGCAGAGTACGAGCTTCGTGTCTACGCAGGGTTGGGATCCTGATACTCTTGTTGATTACAGAATCAACGAAGATGAGTTTCATAAGATTAGTTTGCTGGATTGTGATTTCTTCATACGGAAACCCCCTGACCCTGATAACGATGTCTATGATTTCAGAGAGGTTGGTATTAGCCTTTGAATTAATTTTGATATTCATTTTTTGTTCTTGTGTTGTTGTTATTGCTGTTTTAATTGTTGATTCTTTGGTTGTAGATGTATGTTACTCCTCCAGATACAGATGTTTATTCAATCCCCAAGGTTCTTGCACCAATGCCTCAGAAGGTAAATTTTATTATCCCCAAATAAGAAATCACTCACACTCATCCTTTTTAATTCACGATGTTAGCTTAGTTAGGTCATATTTGGATTCACTTCATTGAGTTTAATTGGTATGTTATCATATATGTTGTGTTGAGGGAAGCTTTTGCTTATATGCTTAAAATGATGGAATCCATTCATATTTACAAATTACAATATATATTGACTATGCTAGGCGGTTTAGGAAGTTATGCTAAGCATACTTAGAGTGATTAATTTCTTTTTCCATTTCTCCTCTACATGTATCACTTCCAAATTTAATGTCTGCTTTCTTGTTTCTATGAATCTGTAGTACATTAGATGCACTCAAAGTGATTTTGGATGCGACAATGTTACAGAACCACCCATTGATAAACGTCGAGATCCTCTTTATAAACATGAGAGGGAAGTCATGAAGGTATGCATATGAGATTGCTTCAGATAGTGGAAGATATTGTTTGTCTGAGATATTGGTCTTTTCTATTTTGTTGTGGATTATAATGGTAGTAGTAATATTAATTGGAGAAATTATATGTGGTCCTAAAGTTTGACAGAAAGTTTTTCTCCATATATTTGCAGTTGAGGAATGTTTCATGCTATGACTACTTTGCCTGTCACGTGCATTATACAAGGGTTGACTTCTTTCAGTAATTGGAGTTGTGAGTCATTTTTCCTGAATATCTCTTCTATATATGAAGATTGTTATTGCATTGCATTTAAAAGCCATATAGATCCTGCAACGCAATATATATGGATAAATCCTAAGTTTTATCAATTGATAAAACTTAGGATTTATCCATATTTTCTTTTCATTTGTAGTGTCCTCGGCAACGCAATCAAATATATTGCGGCTATTTCATGTTGAGGTTTATGAGAGACACTCTTTTGTTGGATCGAATAGAGATTCCATCCGATGTATGTATTTCTAATTTATGAGTTATTTTAATATTAACACATATCTCTCATGTCTAATGAAATAGTTAAAACTAAATCAAACTATGTTATATTATTATGTAGTACTTTGAAGAATGCAAGTGTGCTCATTACTCAATTTCTCAATTGGATGAAATTAAAGAGGATTGGTGTCAATACATTATGGAACTCGGAATTTTACAAGGTATAATATTGTACTCTTGCTTTAATTAATGAGAATTTAAATATGTGTAACTTTGTTTATGTATTCTTTTAATTGAATTACAATCTTTGTGTTTTCAGGATCTATAATGTAGATTTGAAGCAATGCTTTGGTTGGATGCAAAAGTACTAGTATAAGTAATATGTGCATTTGTAGAAAAAATGTAATGATTTGTAATTATAAATAGGTGTATATATAATTTTGGTTTGTAATTTTAAATATATATATTGGTTTGAATTGCCAATTGTTTTGGATATATAATTTTGGTGTAAATTGGTACATTTAAATAGGATAAATTGGATTGATTTGAATCTCCAAATTGTGGTATTTTTCTGAAAAAAATTGCTGGTTGAAAAACAGGTCAAATTCTGGTTGAAAAAACATGGTAAAAATTGTGGTTTAAAAAAATTTATATAAAATTTTTCGTATACCTTAGACAGCGCTTTTGGTGAAAGCGCTGTCTAAGGTATACCTAAAAAAGTTCAAAAAGGTTGACCTTAGACAGCGCTTTTAGAGAAAGCGCTGTCTAAGGTATACCAAAAAGCGTTGTCTAAAGGTACCATAGACAGCGCTTTTCATTAAATATACCCCCCTTTAGACAGCGCTTTTGGTATTACCCAAAGCGCTGTCTAAACCTATAGCAGCGCAGGTTTATACAGCGCTTAAAAGCGCTGTCTAAGGGCAAAAAAAGCGTTGTCTAAGGTCTTTTTTGTGGTAGTGAAATAAAAAAATGAAAGAGGACACCTATTGTGAGACGGAGGGAGTAACAAATTGACACGTCAAGGAACCAAGACAAGGTGTCAGAAAGAGGATTCCTAGCAAAAATGTTCACCGAGGACTTCATTATATTGGTAACGATAGGGACAAATTTTAGGAGTGGAAATTAGTTCTCTTTTCCCTCTGAGATTTTAGGTTTTCTGTTATAATTTAAAAGAGAACTAATTTGAAGAGACTTGAAAATCTGCATTTTTAGGTTTTTTTAGCTTTCTGGGAAATGATGAATAGCGGAATAATTTGAAGAGACTAGAAAATCTGCTTTTTTTAAGGTTTTGTCACTAAAGATGTGTCAAAGATGGTTCTTCTTACAATGTTTGAGTATATGGCTGGTTTTGGTTTTGATTCTAAGTTACTTGAGATGTGTTGTTGTGTGGTATTTATCCTTGATTTGTATCTTGTGGATTGGAACTGTTAGAGTATGGGGATGATGTGTTACTAGGTATTTACCGTCGAAATTAGTAAATAACAGCTAGTCTTCCAAAGTTATTAAGTCTTTGATTGCTTACATGATCGACTAAATTGATCTTAAGACATGTTTTGTTAATTTAGTTTCTGGATTTGTTAAAGATGAACATTTCGAAAATGTTCTTAAAGTTATTAATAAAGTCTTGTAATTCTTTAATGAAAATGTAAGAAAGTAAAGATTTAACAAGTAAAAGCTTTAAGGTAATTGACAAGATTTTAAATGTTGGAACTGGGTTTAAAGTAAATTGCACTCAAATATAAATTACAAGAATCTTAAATAATCTAAAAAAAAAAGTGTAAAATATGATGTTCATACGTCCATCTTCACTCAAGAATACTCTTTTCTCACACACAGGTAATTAGAGGAAATTTAGAGTTTTTGTACAAATTGAACATCCCGAATCCTAACTGCTAAGACTCTTATTTATACTAAATCGAAAGTAACCGTCATCTAACGGTCGTTTCGCCAGAAAGCGACACGTTTCCAATCTGCATGCGTTTCGTTGCTTCAAAGCTCTCCACGTGTCTTGAAAAAAGGATAAGGCCATAAAGCAATTATGAGCCATAAATTTGAATTACACCTGTCGAACACTTCTTCAGACCATTGCGTCCTTCATGCAAAGGTCTCTTCGACAAGATCTTCAGTCTTTTTCAGTCGAAAAACAATATATTCTCTCTCAGAATAATTCTTCAAACTCCCATAACTCACTTCAAACCTTCATATACGTCGAAACGTTCTTATCACTGGTTGCTGTCGAAATCATCATATTATTCTTCAAAATATATCTTTGAATTTCATGACTTATTTCCAATATTAATGAATGTCGAAATCCCAACCAATAAATTGCCCCCCAAAAATGTCATTTTCAATTATAAAAAGAAAAAGACAATTTTTTAAGCTTTTTCGACATTACTGCACCTTTACTGCTATGACGTCATGGTCATCATGACCACGCCGCTTCAGAGGTCTCATCAAGACGTGCAAAAACCCAAAAGGTAATCATCACACTCCTAATTCCTAGGATATAGTGGGCTACCAACTGCAACCGTCTCATCCAACCACAACCACTCAACACGTGTCCCACGATCTTAACCACTACTCAGAATTGTCTGAAATGAAACGTTTCGCTTTTCCACTTTAAATACTCTATTTTATTTCTTTTTTCACGTTTTTACTCTTCTGAAATTTCTTCTCTCTCCAAAGCATAAAAGCAATTCTTCATCTTCTCACAAGCAAACTTCAAATAAACTCAAATCAATTTCAACTTCAATCAACAATGGCGTCCAAGAAAAAACCAACTCTCCCTAAGGATTCCAAGAAAACACCAGCTCTCCTTCCTGTACACAAGATTCTAGGTCCTCAAATCATGGGAAACTAACAGTATTTTCCAGAACCTCCTCTTGAAGAAGAGAAGGGACACATCTATCAATCTCAGGTACTTATTCCTATTTCAGTTTTTGGAAACGTGTATGCTCTTGCTAGTCCGTTACCAGATGTTAATACTGATGCTGCAAAACTTGTAGAATGTTTTCCAACCTATCATAGAACTAAGCCTATAGCGAGTAGGAAAAGATCTAAGGATAGTACTAAAACTGTGAATACTGAACCTACTAAGGTAACTGATACCCAGGAAACATCTTCGACTGAACCTGTAGAAAGACCAATTATCCTAGATGACATGAGCAATGCTCTTAGAGCATTTCGCTCTTGTCACTTGTCGAAGGACCTTAAAAACTATCGGTCTTGGCTGACGAAGATAGAAAAGAAGAAAACTAAGTTTTGGAAGGACATGGGAATTTTTGAATTAATTCAGCTTTCGAAATATGGACCTGGTTATTGTCAAACCATGCTGCTAACTTATTTGAATTTTTGGGACAGTACACACAATAACTTCCACTTCCCTTGTGGAATACTAACCCTAACTCTTTTTGACATAGCTGCAATTATCGGTCTTTGACCAACTAGAGAGTCTTTTGACCCAAACCAAATGACAGAAGACACCATTGGCTTCAACGGTAATTGAGCCACTTTTACTCACTACATCTCTGATCATCACAAGAAAGATACTGAAGAAATGTCTAATGAAAAACACATTGCTTTCCTTGCTCTTTGGTTATCTCGATGCGTTTTCTGTTCGAGATCCCTACAAGTTGCAAAGAAGTTTCTGGCCATGGCTAACCAACTACATTCTGGACGGAAACTTTGCCTTAGTCAATTAATCCTATGTTACCTGTACGAATCTTTAGGAGAAAGTGTGGAACTCCTTAAATAGATTAAACTTGGGCCGGACTTAAATCTAGTTGGTCCATTCTGGTTACTTCAGCTGTGGCTTAACGCCACCTTCGAACCCTCATTATCTACTCGTAACACAGTTAACGAAGAAGCTGATAAGATCAAAAACATACGATTCGAAAGGACACGCCTTGTTCATGTAACTCCTAGTGACAAAGGCCTATACCTCCAACAAACTTTCACTGGGTATTTAATAATGTATGCCAAACGTTATAATTTCACTCCTTATATGCATCCCTTCGCCAAAAGGATCATGACCCATAATGGTTTAGTAGGAAGTTTCCTCCTATGTCAAACGTTATAATCAGACTCATTACCGTCCAAACATTTAATGCATGCTTGCTTATATATCCTAAATTAGCATCCTAGGTGTTATGTGACTTTATCTATGTTTTACCCGATTTTTATGTATTATCTTCTATATAAGATAGTATTGTAAAATCTTTGTTTTTGAAGGTTCCATGGTTTATGGATTGCCAACAATTTTGCTAAAACATGGTTCTCTACAAGATGTCATGTGTGATGTTGTAACATGCTGCTCAGCTCACCTTTAGAGCAGATGTCCCAACAGATGTTGGAACATTTTCTGCCAGAACATCTGTTCTAATTGTTTTAAAATCTTGACAAATTCGTTTTGTTTTAATTCTGTGATATTTCGTTTGGATATATCTCAGTAATTTACGCAGGTCAAGATGACGCTATCAGTAACAAGGTTCTGTATCTCCAGCTGTACACAAAACGCTAAAATTAAATGATGAGACATTTTAGGAAACTTTGAAGATTTGTTCCTGCTATTATGGAGAAGTTTCGCCAGTACGTTAAAACTGACAAAATGGGAAGAGTCCAAGCCCATATTACATGAGGATATAAAAGGAGACTTGTTAAACATAAAATGCGTGTGGAATAACTGTTAAAGAAACCGTGTGTTCAAATAAGGGTTTAGGGTTTGAGTTTTGTTTTAGTGTACTGTTGTATTGTGTCACTCATGTGTCTTCTGATACATTGAGGTAGACTATTTTGTGAGCCTCTCTAATATCATCTTGATATAAGAGTAGGACTGTCTCTATTGAGTTGTAAGTTTTGTCAATCACTCCTAAGCTTTTAAGCATTGAGTGATTGTGTGTCTTTTGAAGTGTAATTTCTAAAAACATTGAAAGAGGTCTAATTATGTCACAGTGGTGTCTGGTAGGAAGTGAGAGGTGTCTCATACCTAGGTGAGTCTTAGGTAATAATTGCACAGGGTAGGTATTAAGTGAGTAGTTGTAAACTGGGTTGTTTAGCTTTGAATTGATACTGCTAATAGTGGATTTCCTTCCTGGCTTGGTAGCCCTCAGACGTAGGTGTTGTTATGCACTGAACTGGGTTAACAACTCTTTGTGTTTGATTATTTTCTGTACCTTGGTCCGTATGTGATAAACAGAAATCAGTGTCTCGACATCTCTTAGGACATCTGATATCTGCATTGTAGTACCCCAAAATTTTCCCTACCTTTTTCTGGCTTTTGTTTCGCATTCATCTGCATTTTTAGGTCATAACTCATAATCATATCATTGCATTGGTTTTCTGAGACATGGGATCGAGGGATTTTCGTGTTATAAGTGTTTGCCCTGTTCGGGACGATTCTGCAAGTCGTCTTCTGCAAAGTTCATCAGTGTACTTCTGGGTGATTAAGGTTTTTATTCATGGTTGAGCTTGTGGACTGTTTATCGGTTGAGATTCTTCAGTGGATCATGTGAGTGGCCAGATTGTTCAGTGGTAGCTGTGACCATTTTATCAGAGGCTTGTGAATAGTTTGTGATTGGTTTTGAATTCTTTGGGTTATCCATTTTCTATCCATCATGACCATTTTCAACCATTTTAACCAATTTTCTTTGCACATTCAAATTTATTTCAATATCCATTCCTTACCATTTTCAAATCCAATTTTTATCTTCTCTATTATCCATATTTTTCACTATATTAAAATCCATATTTTCCAATAACCAAATGCATTAAACCATATTCATTTTAAATATCCACATTTTTTATCCAATTCAAACCAATTTCAATTATATCTCCACATAAACCAATTTGTCCATATCCATTCTTTTTTTCTTAATTTCCATTCTAAATCCATTTTTATTTTAAACCATTTTTCTAAACCATTCAATTATCCATATTTTCAAATCCATTTTTCAATTTAATTCATTATCCATAAATATCCATTATCCACTTCATTTTTCTTAACCCACATTTCTTATTCCTAATCCACTTCTAATAATCCATTTACATCCATTCTAATCCAATTTTTTTTCCAAATATCCATTTAGTCCATTTCCAACATCTAATTAACCATTTCAATATCACTTTTAATCCATATCCATTTTTTTATTTTTGTCCAAGAAACATTTGTTTCTAAGAATATCCAAGATATACATTTCAAACCCGCTAGCCCCATTTTAGATCCGTTTTCAAAATTCAAATTCATGTGTCCAAGTCAAAATCCGTTAGACCATTTGTTCATTATTTTTATTTACATCCATTAACTCATTTTTACCAATTTCACTATCCATTTCTAATTCATGTTCAAATATACCATCCCCAACTAAATAATATCTTTGAAACTGCAGCAAAAATTACAAAAACGCAAGCCCAAGCTTCACGTGCCTTCAGCTGCTATATCATGAAACAAGCTCTCAAACCGGTTGCAACTAAAGCTTCGAAAAGCTAACAAGCCACAAGATATAACCAAAAAGCTATTGAAGCCTTAAAAAGAAAAAAAAAACTCTTAACATAATTGACAAAGTTCCTAACCGAATTTCAATTGTGCAGACCAAATTACCCTCCCTAATTCTGGTATAAATCACCATCAGTTTCAGTTTCTTAGGGGGGTTCTTCATTTTTCTGCAAAATTACCATCATCTTCATTCTTCAAGATTTGGACTCTCTCTGAATTTTCTTCATTCTTTTCAAACTTCCTCAACCATCATTCTGCAACTTCTTCCATATTCTTTTCTTCATTCTCCTCCGTTAACCTTCACTCAACAACCACGCGAAGCAATTCATCAACAACAACTATGCGAAATGTAGCAGAAAAGCAGAAGAAGAAGTAAGGAGTAGAAGAGAAGGAACTTTGATTCACGGCGGAAAAGAGAAGAGCAAGAATCAAATCATACCGGAAGCTTCATTACCGCAATCGCATCAAGCCAAAGTATCTTCCTCCGTCATCGTCTAAGAAGCGCCATCGGAGCGACTCCGATAGGTACGTCGATCTCAATCCAAATCTTAATTTGCGATGTGATTTTCTAGCTTCCGATTTGATGTTTGTGGCTTTGTGGTTTTCTGCTCCTGATATGTGGTATTTCGTTATCGTACTTTATTGTCGTTGAACGTCTTTCGTAACGTCGAGTCTTGTGAGGGTTATTGATGGAAGAAACAGAGAGTATTAGAGTCGGAGAGTTATGGTGAGGGCGAGTCTGAGACGAGAAGGAAGGAGAGAGGTTTGAATGGATGGCGTTGTAAGAGTGTCGCCGGCCTGAGGGCTTTGTTGCCTGAAGACCGTTGAAGGAATGTTGAAGAAGACGGCGTCGTAGAGTGTTGTTGTTGAGAACAATGCGATTTGAAAGTGGAACATTGAAGAACGTAGAGAGGAGAACATTGACTGAGGATATTTTTGTCACCGGCGCGGCGGTATCGGAGACGGCAATAACGTTTGGAAAGGAGAAGAAGAGGTCCAGAACGACATGTTGTTCCGGCATGGCGTTGTGGTTTTCTGGCGTGATTTAAGGAGGAGAATTCAAATTGGTGCCGATGATGGCGAGCGAAACGAAGCAGACGAAGGCGGAGGTTATTGTGAAGAGAGGTGTTCAAGGGGACGACGGTAGGCGTGGTATTTTGGCTAGGTTTCCGGCATGATTTGGAGAAGGAGATGGACGAAGTGGGAAGGCGAATGAAGAGAGAATGATGAATGTTGGAGAGTAGCGGCTGAGTTTGTTGAGCTAGGATTTTTCTTGTAGTTTGGTATTGGATCGGGCCTTGGGCCCATTTTAATTCTTTTCCCACCCTCCGTTTCACTTGTTCACCTCCCCTTGGCTTCATTTTTTCTTTTTCTAAATAAGAAAGACATTGGGCCTAATCTGCCTAGCCCAACGCCTGGAAGCTCTCCTCACACCCAGACTACTCATCACACCCCTGGTTGCGAATGATAAGTTCTCGAGCCTAATTCCTGAAAGGCCCAGCGCCTGAACTGGGTTGCACACCCTTAAATATGAACTACACCCCTCTTTTAATTGTTTTGCTTAATTGTTTGGCATTTGTTTTATCTAATAAATTTAGGATAACCATTTTAGTTAATTAGATTTTAATTTTAGAAATTAGATTTTAATTAGAGAATTAGAATTTAATTTTGGTTTTTGATTTTAATTTTTAATCCTAATTTTGGTTAACTCACTTTTAGTAATTAGATTTAATTTTAGAATTTGACTAGTTAGGATTATTTTTTTAGTTAGAAATTAATTGGAATTAATTTTAGGATTAATTTTAGTTTTATTTTTAGATTTAACTTTAGGATTAATTCTTTAGATTTAGTTTAGAATTAACTTGAATTAATTAGGTTTAATTTTCTATATTAGTTCTAATTTTATATTAACCTTTTTACTTAGAATTTAATTTTGCTTATTTAGCATTTTAATTTTTGTGAATATTCTTGATTAATTCCTGATTAAATGCTTCTTTTCTTGCTTAATTCTCTTCATCCCTTTTTAAGATCAACTTAACTTCCATCTCAGAAGTAAGTTGCTTCTTATGTTCTTCTCCTTCTTTTTTAGGATAGTGCTCCTTAAACCTCATTAACCATAGGATCTCCATGTATGATAACTTTAGGGTTTGAGTCTTAGTCTCCTATTAGATTTTACCTTTCTCTTTCCTTTGAGTTTTTCTTCTTCTCTTCTTAAAAACAAAAAGTAAAAAATACTTAATAAAGGCATAACACATATTGTATTTAAGCCTTTCATGTGGGAACAAGGAAGTGTGAGGTCTTCTCTCACTTTCTTGGAATGTTTAGCATACGTCCCGTCTTGGGTCGATATGCGAGACATTCGATCCTACATGAGGGACTTAAATACAATACTTGTTACAAAACACAAAAACATTCAAAACACTTCTTTCTTAAAAGACAAACAAACAATACCGTCTTTCCTTCGGGAATTCTTTTCTCATCTTACTCATTCTCAACGTACAAACGTGCTCCTCTTCGTTCTCTTGCAAGATGGTAATGCACTCGGTCCAGTGAGCCTGCAACACTTGAGCTAGAACGTTAGCCATTCCTTAAAAAACACAGACAATCTATCCCTAGTGAGGGGAACTACGTCACTCTGATTCTCATGTTCCCGATGAGATACGTAGGCAGTGGGGTAGGGCCCATTCGAGCACTTCTTTTATTTTCCCTACATTTGTCTCTCCTTTCTTTTCCATTCCAGTTCCTTTTCCAGTATCCTTTTATCACCCTTTGATCGAGACAAGCAAGCGTGGATCCCATCGGGTACGATGGACGCGAGGGGGTGCTAATACCTTCCTCTCGCGTAACCGACTCCCGAACCCTGTTCTCTTGGTCGGAAGACCATGCTCTTTCCTTCCCCCAGGTTTATGCAGTGTTTCCTTTCCCTCTCTTGGGATAAATACACATTGCTGGCGACTCTGTTTCCTTGCCACTTTCGCGTTTGTACTTGGATGAAAATCCCGGGAGCGACCAGCTGGCGACTCTGCTGGGGACAGGTTGACCTCTTGCTGGTCCATCCCCTTTTGCGAGTCAATCCTAGTGCTTGTTTGTTTTTCTTTCATTGGGTGTTTATGTTGATGCTGTTTTTGCTGTTTACTGTATTACTGCTTTACCGTACATTACTGTATTTACCGCATTTACTGCATCATATTTCATTATTATACTGGACTGTGCTGTGGTGGTTTTTTGTTTGGCGGGATGGGTATTCTGAGAGAGTACACAGGCCTGAGTGCACTTATGTTTAGTGTGTTTCATATCCTCTCACGCTCCATTTCGGTGTGAGGAGGGAATATGAAACACAATCTGGATGTGGTTCTCTCTAGAGAATTATGCATTGTGGGTCTGCCACAATGGTAGAGCTATCTGGAAGAGCTGTTAAGTCTGGATGACCTTTAGGGTGACCCCTCTTTATTTTGAGGTGAATCAGAAGACAATCTTTTTGTATGGCAGTAGCATTGTATCCTTCGGGCTGAATGTGCTATTACCTCTCATTCCGAGATATGAATTTGAGAATCCTCACTTTCTAGTACATACATGTGAGATTGGGGGGATTATTTACAAGTTTGCATGTAACCTTGACTGTCATCCTACCTGGTGTTCTGGTTCTCTTATCAGTGCAAACTTATCAGTCTGGTATTCTGATTATGCCGATATGCTGGTTATTCTGGTATTCTGGTTATTCGGATATTCTGGTATTCCGGTATTCTCTTCAGAGCAGACCTGTGAACCTATTCAAACAGTAGCACAACACTTATCCAGAGCTTTGTGGATACCTAAATCCCGTGTCTTTGCATTTGCATCACATGACATTTTGCATTTTCATACTCATAGCATAACAGGTATTCTCAGAAGGGGTTCTTATTCTGACTTGGTATTTTCTTCAGAACTGCAAGCTTGACTTCTCACCATTACGCAACTTGAAGCAATCAGAGGAGGATCATGGATCAGATGCGAGCAGAGTTGTCGGAATTCCAGACTCGTATGGCCCAGTGCTTTGAGATGATGCAGGGCATGGCTCAACAACAAGAGGAACTAGGGGCAGTTATTCAAAGGAATGGTGTTGTTATCCCAAAGGCTGGTAATGGGAATGTTGTTGGTAATACTCCGGGCGGAGTTGTGAATCCTCCATGTGTTGATCTTCCTCCACCCTCTCCTATGAGTCAATCCAGAGGAAGTGCTGCTAGGATTCATGTTCCTCGTCAGAAGGTGGATAATCAGGAAGAACAATTTTACGATGCTGAGATGAATTTCCCTACTGACACAGACAAGAAGCTTTGTATGCTTGAAGAGAGATTGAAGGCTTTAAAGAGCCAGAATACTTTGGGCATGGACATGTATGACCTAGGGTTGGTCCCATGTGTGAAAATTCCTCCGAAGTTCAGGGCGCCTGTTTTTGAAAAGTAGAATGGATCCACCTACCCTAAGCTTCACATCAGGGCATATTCCAGCAAAATGTCTGCCTATACGGATGATGAGAAGCTGCTAATGCATTTCTTTCAGAACAGCCTAGCTGGGGCATCTTTAGACTGGTATATGAGCTTGGAGAGAACGTATATTAAAAGCTGGAGAGATTTGGCAGAGGCTTTCATCAAGCAATACCAATACAACACAGACATGGCGCCCAATAGAATACAATTGCAGAGTCTTTCTCAGAGACAAAACGAAAGCTTCAAAGAATACGCCCAGAGGTGGCGTGAATTGGCTTCCCAAGTTCAACCTCCGATGTTGGAAAGAGAACTCGTTGATATGTTCATGGATACGCTTCAGGGGCATTATTATGAGAAATTGGTTGGATGTGTGTCAACTGGATTCTCAGGTCTTGTATTGGCAGGAGAAAGAGTCGAAAATGGCATCAAAACGGGAAATATTCGAATTGCTGTTGAAGATGCAAAGAAACCTTATGCTGGGTCCTCCAAGAGAAAGGAAGGAGAAACTAGTGCTGTGTATTTTTCTCCTATTGTTCAACAGCCTGTTCAGTGTCAGCGACCTTATGCTCCTCAGCAACAGAGACAACAAAGATCACGAAGGCCTGCGAGAAGGTTCAATCCACTCCCTATTTGTCACGGTGATGTTCTTGTCCATCTACTTGAGAGTTCTCTGGTTGAACTAAGGGATGCCAAGCCTGTCCCTGACCCCATTCCTCCTGATTATGATCTGGATGCTAGATGCGAGTATCACTCAGACACACCGGGCCATTCCATTGAAAATTGCAACGTGTTCAAGCACAAGGTGCAAGACCTGGTGGACTCAGAGATCATTGCATTCACTGAAGATGATATGTACATCAATTGAAGCCTCCTGTCTCAAGTGAGCACTCAGTTTGCAAGGACGTCCAGACAGAATCAAGCCTCCTCGGCGATGGCAATCTTCAGCTTCTTTACTGCATTTTCATTTGTAGTTTTTCATTTCTTGTTAAAGCATTGTATGCATAAAAAAAACTTGTTTGTGTTCTGAATGATGTTTTAATGCAATGAATATGTTTTTTCTTGAAGTAATTCATTTTTATTCATTCATATAATGCTTCTGCGCATTGCAATACCAATTTTCTTACTTAAACTCTTGGAGGGAGGATGATGAGGTAAAAACGCAAAATCTTTGGTTGTATGCTTTTGGATAAAACCCTGTTGAGGATGTACAGGCATTGCTTTAAATCCCCAAACACCGGAGATATAAGGGAGATAAACCCTTGTTAACCCTTTTGAGCCGTGAAGTAGGAGTTTCTTTTCATTCGAAAAAATCCTCACATTTAACCAGGGGCAGGGTAGTTGTCAGTAATTTGATCGAGCGCTCAAATTTCAAAAGGAATGTGCATCTGAGGATCCATTACCTTTCTTCCCTCACCCATCAGGAGATCAAGGGACGTGAAACCATAATGGTTATCCCTCATTGACTAAGGAATGAGGCAGTCACCACCCCTTTCAAAAAAGTCAGACAACCAGTGTCACACGATTTGTTCAAAAAAAAAGAAAAAAAAGAATCAAAAAAGAAAAAAGAAGAAAGAAAGCCCGCTAAGTCCAATCTTGAAAATAAGCGACTTAGGCAAAAGTTAGGGCATCCCGCTGGACATCAAATTCGAAAGATTCAAAAAGAATTCGTCCAGGGAAAATCAGGGAAATAAAAAGCAAAGAATGGAAAAAGAAATTATCAAAAGAGAAAATCCTCGATAAAGAACAAGTCGTGTGACCGAAACACTGAAGACAAAAGGGGTGACTGTCATTCCAAAAAACCTCATGGGTTCCTTAACCATCGATCCTCACAAAAAATCCTTTTGGGAGATGAGCGCTTGTGCCAAATTAACTGAACGTAGGACTGGAGAACATCAAGGAGAATGGGTGGGTATAAACAAATTTTGAGCCATAATTCCTTTTTTCTAAAGCCATGAACCAGGCCACGTTACAACCCTCAAAAGTCCTAATTGAAACAGGGTTTATTCTGAAGGCGTACTTCAACGAGATAACGTTCCTGACTCCCATGAGTTGTGCTAATAAGATTTTTGTTGGTATTGCATGTGCGTTTTGTTTTCCATTCAAAAATCAATGTCGTAACTAGTGACTCGTTCACAGGGTTTGGCGACATCTTTTCAATAAAAACTTCAAGGTTAACATGTTTGTTGCATTAGAATTATCATTCTCATAATAAACTTGTTCTACTTACATACATGTGCCTAAGCATCAATGAGGCTTACACAGTGAACGTCAGTCGAGAAGCTTGATCCTGCCGAGTTGAGATGCTTGAAAATTCTGAAGGACAGTCATATCAAGGGGCACGTTGCCAAGAGACTCAGTGCCATGGGCTCTCCCCAGTAAGTCGTGATGAGATGTAGCCAATCTGGGGTAGTCACGTCGAGAAATCTCTCTGAAGTTCAGTTATTCTGGGGCATTCATTCGAAGATCAAGGGCAAAGTTACTTCAAAGCTCATATCGAGGCAGGCCACCTCTAGAGCATGAGAAGTTGTCCTCTCCAGAAGACGGTTAATCAGAAGCACCTCTTCAAGGTTCAGACTACTGAAGCAGAGTATTTCAAGTCATTCCAAGTCCTCTCGAGGCAAATTTCTTCATGGATCATACAGTCTGGGGCAGTTACGACGAGATCCGATAAATCTCTCCAAGAGTTTGAAGACCCTGGGGCAGTGTGAACGCCTAGTCTTCAATAAAATCCTCTTGAGATGATTTCTTCCATCGAACCCTGTGGTCTGGGCAAGTCGAGAGTTAAAGGAACCGTTGTTCACTCTTGACAATCGGTATGCAGTCGATCAGCAGAAACTTGAAGCACTAAGTTGTCCCCGGTGCGAGGCTTTTGAAGTCTCTCCCCCAACAAGGAACCAGAAGGTATCTTTGTCCTAGCAAGGTGTTGGAATTGATATTCTTCCCCAAGAGGAGAATCGTCCTCAAATCGAAAAGGGTCTTCATGAGGATTTCTTATCCCCAGCAGTGTAGGTGGATTCCTCATTCTTAGCAGGGTAAGTCGATGGACTATTTTGCGAGCAGTTAGAAGATGGTGAGAAGTCAGAGTACTCTCTTCCTCAACAGTCAGATTCGATATTTCCCCGCAAGTCAAAGTCCAATGGTTATTAGCATTCTCAGCGGTCCAAAGTCCAATCTTCATTGGCATCTCCCCAACAGAGATTACCATTCAGCTTGTAGGTCCCCGACAGGGTTTGCAGCACCAGTGGTTATCGGTGGTACAGTTGGTTATCTCCCCACCGGAGATCAGATATTGGTGATCCCTTCCTCAGTGAAGTTTGCTTGTTCTGTTCTGTGCATTCCCCAGTGGAGTGTCTTTTCATTCTTGCATGTAGTTATCATCATTGCATTGCATCCTCAAAACGCGTAGCATTTCCATTTCATATGGAGCATTACGCCATAGAAAGAAAATCCAAACATGCATCGAAGCATAAGCCAGATTTGGTACCTTGTGTGAAAGCCCAGATCAACCCTCAATTAAAGCAGTGATCCCCAACCTCCGAGTTGACGCCTATTTTCCCCAACCTCAGAGTTGACGCCTGTTTTGTCCAACCTCAGAGTTGACGCCCTTTTCTTTTCTCCAACCTCAGAGTTGAAGCATTTTTTACCAACCTCAGAGTTGTCGTATATCTTTTCTCCAACCTCAGAGTTGTCGTACCTCCTTTTTTTCCCAACCTCAGGGTTGACGCCTCTTTTCACCAACTTTAAAGTTGTCGTGGATGTTCCCTTTACCAACTTCAAAGTTGTTGTATACCTTTTCTCGACCTCAGAGTTGATGAATATCCTTTTCTTTCTCCAACTTCAAAGTTGTTGTATACCTTTTCTCGACCTCAGAGTTGATGAATATCCTTTTCTTCCCCAACTTCAAAGTTATTGTATACCTTTTCTCGACCTCAGAGTTGATGAATATCCTTTTCTTCCCCAACTTCAAAGTTGTCGTATATCTTCTCTCCAACCTCAGAGTTGAAGCCTTTCTTCCCCAACCTCAGAGTTGTCGTACCTTCTTTTGCTCCCAATCTCAGAATTGACGCCTCCCTTCTCCAACCTCAGAGTTGTCGCACCTCCTTTTCTCAACCTCAGAGTTGATGAATACCCTTTTCTTTACCAACTTCAAAGTTGTCTTGGTTCTTTTCTCAACCTCAGAGTTGATGAATGTCCCTTCCTTCTCCAACCTCAGAGTTGAAGCCTTTTTTACCAACCTCAGAGTTGTCGTATATCCTTTCTTCAACCTCAGAGTTGTCGTACCTCTTTTTTTCCCCAACCTCAGAGTTGACGTCCTTTATACCAATTTCAAAGTTGTCGCGTACCTCTTCTCAACCTCAGAGTTGATGAACGTCCTTTTCTTCCCGAAACTCCTAGTTGACGCCTTTCGTCCCCGACCTCAGAGTTGACGTATATCCTTCTTCTGACCCCAGAGTTGAAGTTATGGTTCCTCAACCTCAGAGTTGATGGTCTACCCTCTTATCCCCAGCGGAGTCATCTTTGTAGGTCCGTTGATTCTACAAACCTCTTGGCGAAAGTCCTTCTTCGGGTGGCGAATCAACAAAGTCCAACAGCAGATTGGCAAAAGTCCGTCTTCGGGTGGCAAATCAGCAAAGTCCAACAGCAGATTGGCAAAAGTCCGTCTTCGGGTGGCGAATCAACAAAGTCCAACAGCAGATTGGCAAAAGTCCGTCTTCGGGTGGCAAATCAGCAAAGTCCAACAGCAGATTGGCAAAAGTCTGTCTTCGGGTGGCAAATCAGCAAAGTCCACCCGCAGTGTGGCAAGCCAGTAGTCGTCTGGCGTCGTTCTAAAAGACATCTCTCCAATGCTATTCTTCCCACTAGAGTGTTATCCAAGCAGTGTTCATTGGGTTGGGTTTATATCCCTTTTCTTATTCTCCACAAAGTGCAAATTTTGCGGTACTTTTTGTATTCAATCACCTTCCACCTTGAATGTCTGAAAGCTGTTGCTATCATCCATTCAGGTCCAAGTCGATTGAATAGGGGCAGCTGTAGTACCCCAAAATTTGCCCTACCTTTTTCTGGCTTTTGTTTCGCATTCATCTGCATTTTTAGGTCATAACTCATAATCATATCATTGCATTGGTTTTCTGAGACATGGGATCGAAGGATTTTCTTGTTATAAGTGTTTGCCCTGTTCGGGACGATTCTGCAAGTCATCTTCTGCAAAGTTCATCAGTGTACTTCTGGGTGATTAAGGTTTTTATTCATGGTTGAGCTTGTGGACTGTTTATCGGTTGAGATTCTTCAGTGGATCATGTGAGTGGCCAGATTGTTCAGTGGCAGCTATGACCATTTTATCAGAGGCTTGTGAATAGTTTGTGATTGGTTTTGAATTCTTTGGGTTATCCATTTTCTATCCATCATGACCATTTTCAACCATTTTAACCAATTTTCTTTCCACATTCAAATTTATTTCAATATCCATTCCTTACCATTTTCAAATCCAATTTTTATCTTCTCTATTATCCATATTTTTCACTATATTCAAATCCATATTTTCCAATAACCAAATTCATAAAACCATATTCATTTCTAAACCATGTTCCTATTCATTTTAAATATCCACATTTTTTATCCAATTCAAACCAATTTCAATTCTATCTCCACATAAACCAATTTGTCCATATCCATTCTTTTTTTCTTAATTTCCATTCTAAATCCATTTTTATTTTAAACCATTTTTCTAAACCATTCAATTATCCATATTTTCAAATCCATTTTTCAATTTAATTCATTATCCATAAATATCCATTATCCACTTCATTTTTCTTAACCCACATTTCTTATTCCTAATCCACTTCTAATAATCCATTTACATCCATTCTAATCCAATTTTTATCCAAATATCCATTTAGTCCATTTCCAACATCTAATTAACCATTTCAATATCACTTTTAATCCATATCCATTTTTTTATTTTTGTCCAAAAAACATTTGTTTCTAAGAATATCCAAGATATACATTTCAAACCCGCTAGCCCCATTTTAGATCCGTTTTCAAAATTCAAATTCATGTGTCCAAGTCAAAATCCATTAAACCATTTGTTCATTATTTTTATTTACATCCATTAACTCATTTTTACCAATTTCACAATCCATTTCTAATTCATGTTCAAATATCCCATCCCCAACCAAATAATATCTTTGAAACTGCAGCAAAAATTACAAAAACGCAAGCCCAAGCTTCACGTGCCTTCAGCTGCTATATCATGAAACAAGCTCTCAAACCGGTTGCAACTAAAGCTTCGAAAAGCTAACAAGCCACAAGATATAACCAAAAAGCTATTGAAGCCTTAAAAAGAAAAAAAAACTCTTAACAGAATTGACAAGGTTCCTAACCGAATTTCAATTGGCAGACCAAAATACCCTCCCTAATTCTGGTATAAATCATCATCAGTTTCAGTTTCTTGGGGGGGTTCTTCATTTTTCTGCAAAATTACCATCATCTTCATTCTTCAAGATTTGGACTCTCTCTGAATTTTCTTCATTCTTTTCAAACTTCCTCAACCATCATTCTGCAACTTCTTCCATATTCTTTTCTTCATTCTCCTCCATTAACCTTCACTCAACAACCACGCGAAGCAATTCATCAACAACAACTATGCGAAATGTAGCAGAAAAGCAGAAGAAGAAGTAAGGAGTAGAAGAGAAGGAACTTTGATTCACGGCGGAAAAGAGAAGGGCAAGAATCAAATCGTACCGGAAGCTTCGTTACCGCAATCGCATCAAGCCAAAGTATCTTCCTCCGTCATCGTCTAAGAACCGCCATCGGAGCGACTCCGATAGGTACGTCGATCTCAATCCAAATCTTAATTTGCGATGTGATTTTCTAGCTTCCGATTTGATGTTTGTGGCTTTGTGGTTTTCTGCTTCTGATATGCGGTATTTCGTTATCGTACTTTATTGTCGTTGAGCGTCTTTCGCAACATCGAGTCTTGTGAGGGTTGTTGATGGAAGAAATAGAGAGTATTAGAGTTGGAGAGTTATGGTGACGGCGAGTCTGAGACGAGTAGGAAGGAGAGAGGTTTGAATGGATGGCGTTGTAAGAGTGTCGCCGGCCTGAGGGCTTTGTTGCCTGAAGACCGTCGAAGGAATGTTGAAGAAGACGGCGTCGTAGAGTGTTGTTGTTGAGAACAATGCGATTTTAAAGTAGAACATTGAAGAACGTAGAGAGGAGAGCATTGACTGAGGATATTTGTGTCACCGGAGCGGCGGTATCGGAGACGGCAATGACGTTTGGAAAGGAGAAGAAGAGGTCCAGAACGACATGTTGTTCCGGCATGGCGTTGTGGTTTTCTGGCGTGATTTAAGGAGGAGAGTTCAAATTGGTGCCGATGATGGCGAGCGAAACGAAGCAGACGAAGGCAGAGGTTGTTGTGAAGAGAGGTGTTCAAGGGGACGGCGGTAGGCGTGGTATTTTCGCTAGGTTTCCGGCATGATTTGGAGAAGGAGATGGACGAAGTGGGAAGGCGGATGAAGAGAGAATGATGAATGTTGGAGAGTAGCGGCTGAGTTTGTTGAGCTAGGGTTTTTCTTGTAGTTTGGTATTGGATCGGGCCTTGGGCCCATTTTAATTTTTTTCCCACCCTCCGTTTCACTTGTTCACCTCCCCTTGGCTTCATTTTTTCTTTTTCTAAATAAGAAAGACATTGGGCCTAATCTGCCTAGCCCAACGCCTGGAAGCTCTCCTCACACCCAGACTACTCATCACACCCCTGGCTGCGAATGATAAGTTCTCGGGCCTGATTCCTGAAAGGCCCAGCGCCTGAACTGGGTTGCACACCCTTAAATATGAACTACACCCCTCTTTTAATTGTTTTGCTTAATTGTTTGGCATTTGTTTTATCTAATAAATTTAGGATAACCATTTTAGTTAATTAGACTTTAATTTTAGAAATTACATTTTAATTAGAGAATTAGAATTTAATTTCGGTTTTTGATTTTAATTTTTAATCCTAATTTTGGTTAACTCACTTTTAGTAATTAGATTTAATTTTAGAATTTGACTAGTTAGGAGTATTTTTTAGTTAGAAATTAATTGGAATTAATTTTAGGATTAATTTTAGTTTTATTTTTAGATTTAACTTTAGGATTAATTCTTTAGATTTAGTTTAGAATTAACTTGAATTAATTAGGTTTAATTTTCTATATTAGTTCTAATTTTAGATTAACCTTTTTACTTAGAATTTAATTTTGCTTATTTAGCATTTTAATTTTTGTGAATATTCTTGATTAATTCCTGATTAAATGCTTCTTCGCTTGCTTAATTCTCTTCATCCCTTTTTAAGATCAACTTAACTTCCATCTCGGAAGTAAGTTGCTTCTTATGTTCTTCTCCTTCTTTTTTAGGATAGTGCTCCTTAAACCTCATTAAGCATAGGATCTCCATGTATGACAACTTTAGGGTTTGAGTCTTAGTCTCCTATTAGATTTTACCTTTCTCTTTCCTTTGAGTTTTTCTTCTTCTCTTCTTAAAAACAAAAAGTAAAAAATACTTAATAAAGGCATAACACCTATTGTATTTAAGCCTTTCATGTGGGAACAAGGAAGTGTGGGGTCTTCTCTCACTTTCTTGGAATGTTTAGCATACGTCCCGTCTTGGGTCGATATGCGAGGCATTCAATCCTACATGAGGGACTTAAATACAATACTTGTTACAAAACACAAAAACATTCAAAACACTTATTTCTTAAAAGACAAACAAACAATAATGTCTTTCCTTCGGGAATTCTTTTCTCATCTTACTCATTCTCAAAGTACGAACGTGCTCCTTCTCGTTCTCTTGCAAAATGGTAACGCACTCGGTCCAGCGAGCCTGCAACACCTGAGCTAGAACGTTAGTCGTTCCCTAAAAAACACAGACAATCCATCCCTAGTGAGGGGAACTACGTCGCTCTGATTCTCATGTTCCCGATGAGATACGTAGGCAGTGGGGTAGGGCCCATTCGAGCACTTCTTTTATTTTCCCTACATTTGTCTCTCCTTTCTTTTCCATTCCAGTTCCTTTTCCAGTATCCTTTTATCACCCTTTGATCGAGACAAGCAAGTGTGGATCCCATCGGGTACGATGGACGCGAGGGGGTGCTAATACCTTCCTCTCGCGTAACCGACTCCCGAACCCAGTTCTCTTGGTCGGAAGACCATGCTCTTTCCTTCCCCCAGGTTTATGCAGTGTTTCCTTTCCCTCTCTTGGGATAAATACACATTGCTGGCGACTCTGTTTCCTTGCCACTTTCGCGTTTGTACTTGGATGAAAATCCTAGGAGCGACGTGCATACCTGAATTTCAATTAGTATCAGAGTAGGCATCCTGCTCTGTATATGGGTGAGATCTAGGGAAGATACTTTCTGGTGCAATGGACAAGGAAAGAGGTTTTGTGAACAGACCACCCATTCTTGATGGAACCAATTATGACTATTGGAAGGCATGTATGGTGGCCTTTCTGAAGTCTATGGACAACAAGGCTTGGAAGTCTGTGGTCAAGGGATGAGGCCCTCCAATGGTTAGAGATATGGATGGTAATATTACTGATGTGCTGAAGGCTGAGGAAGATTGGGATGATGAAGATGACATGCTAGCTCAAAGAAACTCCAAAGCATTGAATGCCCTGTTTAAGGGAGTGGCAAGAACATCTTCAGACTGATAAATAATTGTACTGTTGCTAAAGATGCTTGGGAGATTTTGAAGATTGCTCATGAAGGAACCTCTAAGGTAAAGATGTCAAGACTTCAACTGCTTACCACCAAGTTTGAGAACTTGAAAATGAAGGAGGATGAGAGCATTCATTATTTTCACATGAATATTATTGAGATAGCCAATGTCTCAAGTGCCTTGGGGGAGAAGATTTCAGAAGCTAAGTTGGTCAGAAATATTCTCAGATCTCTTCCAAAGAGATTTGACATGAAGGTGAATACCATTGAAGAAGCCCAAGACATAAACAACATGAAGGTTGATGAGCTTATGGGATCTCTCCAAACTTCTGAATTAGGGATAAGTGACAAGGCTGAAAAGAAAAAGAGCATATCTTTTGTGTCAAATACTAAAGACTCAGAGGATAAATGTGACCTAGATACAGATGAAGATATATATAATGCTATTGTGCTTCTTGGGAGGCAATTCAACAAGGATTTGAAAATGGTGGACAGAAGAGCAAGACCAGGTGTTAAGAATATCTCATCCGACATCAGGCACAACAATGACTCTCAAAAGAGTGTCAGGTCCGAGGAGAAGCCAAATCAAGGCAAAGGAATACAATGCTATGAGTGTGAGGATTTTGGATACATCAAGTTAGAATGTCCCATTTTTCTCAAGAAACAGAAGAAAGGGTTATCTGTATCATGGTCGGATAATGATGAGTCATAAGATGAATCTAGTTCTGATACTTGCAACATTGTAACTGCTCTCTCGGGTAGATGGGCAGATAAGGAAGAATCATGTGCAGAAAAATTCCTTTATGAAGATCTGGATATGTCTTAGAAGGAAACTTGTGACAAATGTGCATAACATATTAAAACAGAGGAGAATCAGAGGAAGATCATAGTTGTACTGGAGAATGAGAAGAAAGAACTTCTCTGTAATGTTCATCGTCTTCAGAATGAGGTAACCTTCCTAAAATCCAAGTTTAATAGCATGACAAACTCATTAAGAAGAATGAGTAACGAATATGATGTGGTGAAAGAGTATAGAAGTGTAGGAGGTGATGATCAACAAAACAATAAGTCTGTAGAAGAGTTCCCTCCTTCTGAAAAGAAGAAAATGGTCACGATGTCCAATCACATGTTACAATATCCTGGCAGACATGGTGTGTCTTCAACAAACTCTAAAGCCTCAACTTGGAGGTTCCATTACTGTGGGGAGTATGGTCACATTAAGCCCTTCTGTTATAAGCTGTATGGAGTGCAACAAGCTTTAACTCGGGCTAAAGTCAATCAATTGAGTAAGAAAAGAAGGCCTATCAATAGGAATGTGAATCTTATGGCTCACACCTCTTTGAGGGCTTTAACTAGAGAAGACTGGTACTTTGACAGTGGATGCTCAAAACACATGACAGGGATTCATAGGTTGTTAGTGGATATTAGGTCTCAGCCCTCAGGGTATGTTAGATTTGGTGATGGATTTAAAGGAGAAATTAAAGGAGTGGGAAGATTGATGTGTGCAGGATCTCCTAATTTAGAAGATGTTCTGCTGGTGAAAGGATTAACTGCTAACCTTATTAGCATTAGTCAGCTTTGTGATCAAGGTTTGTTGGTCAATTTTTCAAAATCAGAATACATAGTCAAAGATGAGAAATGTGTTGTTCTGATGAGAGGTATAAGGTCTAACGATAACTGCTATCTGTGGGATCCTCAAACAACTGCTTATGCCTCCTCATGGTCTATGACCTATGAGGATGAAGTGGAGTTATGGCATCAGATTCTTGGACAACTTCATCCCAAAAAAATGAAGGAAATAATGTCTGTAGGAGCCATTAGAGGAATGCCATACCTTAAGATTAAAGAAGGGAAAATATGTGGAGAGTGTAAGATTAGAAAGCAGGGTATGATGCCTCACACAATGGTGCAACATCAGATTACATCCAGAGTGTTGGAACTGCTTCATATGGGTTTGATGGGACCAATAAAGATATAAAGCCTGGATGGAAAGAGGTATGTGTATGTGATTGTAGATGACTCTTCTGGGTTCACGTGGATGAAGTTTATTAGAGAGAAATCAGACTTGTTGGAAGTATTCAAAGATTTGTGTAAAAGTGTTCAGAGGGAAAAGAACAGTGTGATTGTAAAGATTAGAAGTGTCCATGACAAGGAATTTGAAAGTACAAAATTCTCAGAGTTTTGTGATTTTGAAAATATTAGTCATGAATTCTCTTCTCAGTTGGGTGGAATTGTTGAACAGAAGACCAGAGGGATACAAGAATCGGCTAGAGTGATGCTTCATGCCAAGCAATTGTCATTGGTATTTTGCACAGAAGCAATGAATACTGCGTGCTACATTCATAACAGGGTCACATTAAGAGGAGGTACTTCAACCACCATCTATGAGCTATGGAAATGGAGGAAACCAACAATCAAACACTTGCATACGTTTGGAAGTAAATGTTTTGTATTGACTGACAAAGATTAGAATGGTAAGATAACTCTTAGAAGTGATGAAGGGATGTTTTTGGAGTACTCTTCAAGTAGCAGATCCTACAGAGTTTTTAACCCCAGAATTAAAATGATTGAGGAATCTATCAGTATGATAATTGATAATTCAATTATTAAGTAAAGGATGGATGTTGAACACGATGTTGCGACATTCTCTATGCAGACTAGATAGAAAAGAAGAAAGATGCAATATTTCTAGCATTGTGACATATGATCCTCAACTCGCTTCAGGTCTCTTTGTTAGAGTTCAGGCAGAGCTATCCAAGGAACTCATTGCAAGACACCCTTTTGAACATACAAAGAGAATGTCAGATTCTTGTCTTATCTTTAAGCTGGAACTAAAGATGAGTTCTACCATTCAAGAAAAGAAACTCTTGAATTACATCATTGAAACGGGTGTCTATGGTGTATTCCTCTCTCACAACACAGAATTCTTGATGAAAGTATTCAACAATACAGGTGGATGTGCTTCTGGGAGCACTGGTGATACAAGAAGGGGTTGTTTTCAACTAGTGTGGATGAAGCAAATGATGGAGAGATATAATGTCAAGATGAATGTTATGACATTAGACTGTGAAGATCTTAAAGTTGTCAGTTATGTTATTCAACCTGGTTGGAGCAAGAGCCTTGACTGGAATCTTGATAAAGGAAAGATGGTTACTCTGGAGTGTGTGGAGTCTAAGGATCAGCTGACTGGTATGGGTACTAAAGCATTATGTGTAGGTCCGTTTAAGGACATAAGCTATGGGCTAAGTACTTGCCCTATTAAAGATTTATAGCAGTTATAGGTATGGAGGAAGGCAATAGACAATGTATCTTTCCTCTATTCTGAGAGGCATAGTAAGCCTAAGAATGATGTTACTAAGAGATTGAAGAAGACGGGTCTTGAGGTTATGACAAGTGAGTTTACTGTCAACTCTACTAAGGCTTGTGACAACTACAAGAATTGAAGATGGATCTTTGATAGGGGCAAGAGGTGGCATAACATTTGAAGTCGATCAGGATTGTGTATTTCCACCAAGTATTGTGTGTTTCCATTGTTTTTGTGTATGGTTGACTACACTGTGTTTGGACATTGTCTCTCTGTGTGCTATACAATTCAGGGGGAGTTATGCTAATGGTCCTGTGATGATGGCTTAACAAGTTTCTTTTTGGAGTTGATGGGTGTCTGATCATTAATGAATTTTCTATGAAAGGATTTGGTGGGAAACTTTTGTTTGAAGCATGTTGTGTGTTTTTGGCTGGGTCATAAAGAAAATAAATGTCCTTCAGAATGTCAGGACATTGTACCAAGCGGTTTCAACTAAGACTGTCAAGAGTCTATGTGTGGTCAGAATGTCAAGGACGATGAATCTAGTCGGCAGTGCTCTAATAGTAGGCCTGAAAAACGTGTTTTTTTGTGCATGTGTAGCGTGTTTCTATGACATGGGAAGTGTTTTGATTCATGTTTGAAAAACGAGACCTAGAGTTAATAGATGTGTTTCCCACTTATGGACGGTGGTCCATTTTAAAGGCTGACTTACCTGTTTCCAACACTGCTCTCATTGACTTGTAAGGCGTTACAAACAAGGATTTTGTGCTATATAAAGACTGAAGTCTGAGTGTTTGTTTTCATCCCCTCACGTTGTACTTCTAACATGAGCCAAGCTTCCAAACTTTCTGATAAGAAAAAGGAATCTCTGAACGAAAAGAAGGACCAGTCAAGTGCTATGACATCTGTTGGGTCATCAACAGGAGCTGTCTTGACAGGGAAAACTTCTATGACAAAGATTAAGGTCTTAAACAAGACTCGTTCTGAGAATCGTGGTTCTGGTGGGAATGGTGATGAAGACTGGGTTCAATTTGTGAACATAGTAGGTTGAAGGGAATAGCTAGTTTTGTTTTTGTTTTGGGTCATATTTTCAACTGTTTTTCTTTTGAGGTCTTGGGTTGCTGTCTTTGGTGTTTGTTTTTGCTTCCTTTTCTAGGTGTGTGTTTTATTTTTTGATCTTGCAGAGTCAGTTTTGTGTACTTGTTATTTGTCAAATTTTAGCTCATACAGGGGGAGAAATTAAAAGAGTCTCTAAAGGTGGTATTTTTGGTTGGTTTTTGAGATTGTACTGGGTCTATGATGTCGTATCAGATGTTCTGTCTTTCTGGACATGTGTTTGGATTTTTTTTCTGTTTGCTTCTGTCATATGTGTTTCTAATGAATGTGGCTTCTTCCATATGTGTTTCTAATGACTTGAACTAGTTTAGTTCAAGCTTGTGTCCAGGTTGGCTTTCTTGTATTTTGGAAAAGTTTCTTCTTCCATTTTGAGAGGAAGATTTATTCCTCCGTGACAAGGACCGGTTCTGGGGTCTAGGAGGAGTGTTGTGGATATTCCCAAAGATGCAGGTTATCTTCTTCCTCATGTACACACACAGTCTCCAGGGTTTATTGTGCAAAAGGTGTTTTAACCAAAATTTTCCAAAGGGGGAGATTGAAGGTTCTATGGTTTATGGATTGGCAACAATTTCGCTAAAACTTGGTTCTCTACAGGATGTCGTGTGTGATGTTGTAACATACTGCTCAGCTCACCTTGAGAGCAGATATCCTAACAGATGTTGGAACATGTTCTGCCAGAACATCTGTTCTGATTGTTTTAAAATCTTGACAGATTCCTTTTGTTTTAATTCTGTGATATTTCTTTTGGATATATCTCAGTAATTTACGCAGGTCAAGATGATGCTATCAGGAACAGGATTCTGTATCTCCAACTGTACACAAAACGCTAAAATTAAATGATGAGGCATTTTAGGAAACTTTGAAGATTTGTTCCAGCTATTATGGAGAAGTTTCTGCAGTAGGTTAAAACTGACAAAATGGGAAGAGTTCAAGCCCATACTGCACGAGGCTATAAAAGGAGAGACTTGCTAAACCTAAAATGCATGTGGAATAACTGTTGAAGAAACCATGTGTTCAAATAAGGGTTTAGGGGTTTGAGTTTTCTTTTAGTGTACTGTTGTATTGTGTCACTCATGTGTCTTCTGATACATTGAGGTAGACTATTTTGTGAGCCTCTCTAATATCATCTTGATATAAGAGTAAGACTGTCTCTATTGAGTTGTAAGTTTTGTCAATCACTCCTAAGCTTTTAAGCAATGAGTGGTTGTATGTCTTTTGAAGTGTAATTTCTAAAAACATTGAAAGAGGTCTAATTCTGTCATAGTGGTGACTGGTAGGAAGTGAGAGGTGTCTCATACCTAGGTGAGTCTTAGGTAGAAATTGCACTTGGTAGATATTAAGTAAGAAGTTATAAATTGGATTATTTAGCTTTGAATTGATACTGTTAATAGTGGATTTCCTTCCTGGCTTGGTAGCCCCCAGAAGTAGGTGTTGTTATGCACTAAACTGGGTTAACAACTCTTTGTGTTTTATTATTTTCTTTACCTTTAACTTTGTGTACCTTGGTCCTTATGTGATAAACAGATATCAGTGTCTCAACATCTCTTAGGACATCTGATATCTGCATACCAGAATTTCAATTTTCTACTTAAGTTTAGTTTTTTTTCAATATGTCTTCAAAGACCATTAAAGGAGAAATCTATGATCTAGATATTCTGAAAAAATATATTGTTGACCTCAATGAATTGACGGTTGTTAACTTTTTTGAGATAGACTCAGATATTCATTTTAAGAAAAGGGATTAGGATGGCTTTCTTTTGAGGATAAACATTTCATTATGTTCGTAGTCTTAAGGATGAAAACCAACTTGCCTCAAACCATGTTCAACTATCTGAAAGAAGAGATATTAGAATCTCGTGAGAAATTATCTTTTCTCATTCCTTTTGGTAGGATCCTTTCTATGATTCTTGTTCAAAACAATGATGTTGTTCATGGGCAGCGAGCTGGGTTGATAGAAAAACTTGTTCCTGACTGGTGTCCAGAAATGAATTGTTCAGAAAGCATTATTAATAGCTAGAGTCTACTTGAATGTTTTTCTGTGTTTTATTATCTTTTTGTTAATGACAAAGAGGGAGAATAAAATTAAGTATTCTACAAGATTAATCTTGGAGTGGATATGATTATTCTATATAGGGGGCTTACAAACCTCACCTCTAAGACTGTTTGACACAGAAATAGCTTACAAACCTCAGACCCTGGAAGTTGTTGAGTAGTTAATCTGCAACTGATTATTTTAAAATACTTAAGGTTGTCATTATCAAAAGGGGGGAGATTATTGAAACAAATTTGGTTTATACCATGTATTCTATAAGGTTTTGATGATAACAAAGTATTTGAACAATTAGGATTTCTAACTAGCTGGTTCATGTGTACAGAATCCAATTTACTTGACAGAACACATTCTGTCATAGAAGAAGCTATGGTCTGGCTCAGATCAGGTTGTTGTGAGAGAGTCTGACCCTAAAGATATATTTTGCATATTTCAGAATCAAAAGTGTGCTAACCCTGCCTCTGAAACTGATGGATGACAACTCAATCTCAGAAATCATGAGACTCGAGAGTAGTTGACACTATCTCCAAACGATTGTGTTTTACTTGTTTCATAGAAGAGTTCTCTGGACAAAGACCTTGTTCACTGGGTAATTCCTTGGCTACGAGTTCCAACACCTGCTTTATTGGAAAAGAAGATGTGAAAAAAGATTTGATTTGAAAGTAGTCATTAAGTTTCTTCAAAGACTCTATTTCTTCAACTATAAAAGGAGCAGAAGAATAGAAGATCAACCAAGAGAATAACACAACAACTACAACTGAAATATACACGCACTCCACACCATTTGTATCAGCTCAAGAGAAGTTAATCCTTTAAGAGTTCTTAATCTTGTATATCTTAAGAATCTTAAGTGTTAATGTGTGTTGTATTATATTTGAACACCTCTGATTGTTAATCAAATGTTGTTGTAAGTTATTCCTTCTCTAAACGCTCAGTTTAGATAAAGTCTCTTGTTGTGTGCTTGAGCATTGAAGTCTTAGATTCGAGGAATCTAAGCAAGGAAATCTTGAACTGTAGGTCTAAGCAAGGAAGTCTTGAATCTAAGGGGTTTAAGTAAGGAAGTCTTGGACTATAGGTCTAAGCAAGGAAGTCTTGAAGATCCAAGGAAATCAGACGAGTGGTCAACAAATAGTTAAGAAAAATACCTTCTCGATATTATAGGAGAAAAAGGTAAAATGATGTTTTCTTGGGAAAACCACCAAATCTTGCACTCGGAACCGCGTATGGGCTAGATTTGAGACAAACAATAGAGTATGCTTCAACGCCATAATCAACTCAATATAATTAAAGTCTCCCTAAAAATAAAACAAGAAAAGAAGGAGAAATATTGTGTGGATAAACATTACAAAAAGAGATCCCATAAAGCCCATGTGAGACCCTATAATGTATAAAACATTTCATAGGATTAACATATAATTAGTTGTGATATTGATTGTCCGATATTGAATTCAAAAGGGCACAAAATGATGCAAACTCTAACTTTAGTGTGATGAAAGAGAACTGTGGGAACCCCGATTTTCAAAGTATTCTTGATTTTCATACTGCTTGTTCTACACCTTGAGCAAATAGTTACCAATATAATTTATTTATTAATGCCTGCATTTAATAAATAGAAATTTTAAAGCATTTAGAGATCATATGACATTTGTTGTGAGTAGTAAAGGGCTAGATATAAGCATTATTAGGATTTCCTGCAACAAAAAAAGTATGACTGCATTATTTGATCTCTAATAATTTAAATACAATGGTCACATATGTATTTAACGATGTAAGGAATAAAAAAATATATCATTAAACATCAGTAAAGTGACACTCATCCACGATCCCAAACTTCTGATTTGTTGATTCTTGCCTCTATTGAGCAATTCATCAAAACTGCATCACAATTTTGACCAAAGAAAAGGTAAGAAGAAAACTTTGAGAAGTGGAATGTCACTGATGAAAAGAAGCAATAATGTGAGCAAGATTGGTAAAATGACTTGGTTTTAAAAAAGGGTCTGCGACCGCAAAAATAGTAGCGAAAAAACGGTATTGGCATATGTCGATACAAATATAGTTGTTTACTATTTTTATCTTAAAGATAAAATAGTGAATAATTCAAAGTTGAACTGACCAAATTCATGAAAACCTCTACGCACGGATCACACAATGTCGTTTATTTTTTGTGAAGTTATTAGAATAGTAAATAAATATAATATAGTAAATTTAAAAATATGTTTATAAAATATATACAAATTAAGTAGTTACGGGTAAGAAATGTATATTTAAGTAGAATGGGTCGAGAAAAATCAACAAAATATAAAATATATATATAAAATAAAAATTAAATAATTATGTTTAAGAACTATGTATTATAAAAAATATTTAGATGTCACTCCCAAAATATAATATAGTAATTTGGTTTCCTTGGCATTAATTTTCACAAAAGTAAGCTCATTGGTTTAAATGTCTCTCCCAATTTTCTTGAAGCCGCGGCTTTTTTTCTCTCTTGTCGAACGGAAAGGAAAGAGTTCACTTTCTTGGGAATCCCTATTGGATCCAATCCTAGAAGGGCTTCTTCTTAGTTTCCTTTGGTGTCTAAGTTGAGGAAGAAACTTTCTAGTTGGCACGGCCGATTTTTGAGTTTCGGAGGTAAAATTACCCTTCTTAAATCGGTTCTTAGTAGCTTAGCGATCTTCCAACTCTCTTTTTATAAAGTTCCGGTTAAAATCCGCAAAGAAATCATTAGGATTCAAAGTGGTTTTCTTTGGGGTAGTTCGGATGTGAAAAGAAAGGTGCATTGGATGAATTGAGACTCTCTTTGTTTGCCTTTTGCCTTAGGTGGTTTAAATTTTAAAAGAATTGATGACTTCAATTTAGCCCTCCTTTTCAAATGGAGATGAAGAATCTTGTTGGGATCGGAAGATTTATGGTACAAAGTGTTGAAAGCTCGTTATGGAGATATTAAAATGATTATGTCGTATCGGGATACTCCTTTTCCGAAGAGGAGCCCTTCTTCTACTTGGTGGCGCGATTTAATTTCGACAGGAAATTCTTATCCGGGAGATTCGCTCATTGAGAATTGCTCTTTTTCGGTTGGTAGCGGTTGGGATACTTCTTTTTGGCATGTTAATTGGCTTGGAGAGGGGACTCTCAAACATCTTTATCCGGATTTATATCTTCTTTCAAGGTTGAAGTATGCAGCCGTTGGTTGTATGGGAGGTTGGTGTAACAGTTTTTGGAATTGGGGGAATTTAGGTCTTTCTCATATTTTCTCTGAGACAGCCCCTGTGAGGACTGGTTTTCTTGACAGTGCTTCTTCTACAACCTTCACTGTTGAAGACCGGCCAACACTGCTTGCTGCTGATACGCATTCGGTGCCAGTGGTTTTTCAGCCTGCAGCTGCGCTGCTTGCTGTTCCGTCTGCGCTTTCCTTGCAGCAGCAGCTGTCTGGTTGTCTGCATCGGCTGACAGGTGTTTGTTTGAAGGAGTGGAGGCGTGACAAAGTGGTGTGGTTGCTTGAGGAGGATTCGGTTTTTTCGGTTAGTTCTTTTTACCGTCTTTTAAATAGTTTTCATAGTCCGTTTGGCCCGCGTAACTGGAATGATATTGCTTTGGATTTGGTGTGGAAAGTGGCAGCCCCCCTTAAAATTAGAGCTTTCGGTTGGAGATGTTTCATTAATCGTCTTCCGACAAAGGATCTTCTTTTATTTAGGGGCATTTTATCAACCTCCAGCAATTTCGATTGTGTGCTATGCAACCATAGCCGGGAATCTTTATCTCATTTGTTCTTCTCTTGTTCCGTGGCTAAATTAGTCTGGGAGGAGGTTGCCGTGTGGATTGGTTTTTCGGATTACTCTTGCAACGATTGCATGGGGAGTTTTTTGGATTGGTTCCGGTTTAGTAAATATAAAAGGGTTAAATCTGGTAGGGAAGGTTGTTTATGGCTAGCTGTTTGTTGGAATCTTTGGTTGTTGAGAAACGGCATAATTTTCAGAAGCTCCGGTTGGAACGTTTTAGATACCGTTTGGAAGATCAAGCTTACCATGTGGAAGTGGTGTTTTATTGGAGACATTACTCATCCCAATTGTAATTTATATGAGTTTGACAAAAATCCCTTGTTTTATTTGTCTTAGTTTCAATTGGTGGGTAATTTCTTCGTTGTATCGAGTGTTTACTCGTTTCTTTTGTATACAGGTTTGAGTACCCTTTGTACTCCTTCTATTGATTTCTTGCTTACAAAAAAATAAAAAATATTTAGAAAATATTTAAAGTGATGTTTGAGAAAAATAAATAAAATATTAATGGTGAATATTATTATTTAATATGAGAATTGAATGATTATTTATAAAAAATATTTGGGTTACTATTCTTTAGTCATTTGGAAATATGGGGAGTTACTTTTTTATTTATTAAAAAAAATTGTTCTTTTTTGTCAAGTGGAAAATTTCTAATGCAAACTATTCATATTTAATTTAATTATTTTTATTATAATTATTATTTATTATAAAATTTTAAAGTGTTCAATGGTTTTGTTTTTTTTTATTTTATTATAATTAATTTAATAATTTTTATTATAATAATTTTATTTAATTAGTTTTTTATTTTATTAATTATTTAATAAAAAGTACTTTTTAATTGTGAAATCTTGCAATTAATGTATGTTTAAAGGTTTTTTTTTTAATGTTTTGGAATAGATTTAAATTAAATACGGGAGTTGTGTAGTGGAATAACAATTCCTAATTAGTATGATTATTAATGGTGAATATTATTATTAAATATGAGAATTATAGAATTATTTATAAAAAAAATATTTGGGTTACTATTTTTTAGTCATTTGAAAATATGGGGTGTTACTTTTTTATTTATTACGTAGGATTAAATTATTATTTTTTTCTAATGGAAAATTTCTAATGGAAACTATTTATATTTTATTTAATTATTTTTAATATAATTATTATTTATTATAAAATTTTGAAGTGTTCTAAAACCTATTCAATTTGATGAATATGATTCTTTTGTTCTAAAACCTATAGTTCATTAACCGTAGGCAGGAAGTATCAATTACTTGACATGATGCATCAATTACAAAACGCCATTTTGAAAATATATTACTAACTTTTGTATTCTTCTAATGACTTGTGTCAACAAAGCCTCAAGCCATTGTCATTTTAAATAGTCTCTTCCTTGCTTCCTTACTTACTAATTATCAAGGCGCATTTGCACATTGCTTCAGACGTTGTTTTAACAATAACAAATTATTCTCTTTACAATGCCTAATCTATGTATTAAAGTCTCATAGAAAGTTTAACGAATAATTGCATAAAGAAAAATGATAAGCTTTGTTAGATCTCAAGTCTATGATGATAATGAGGAGGATTCAAGAGGTTCACCTTTTATCATTACAAAGCGTGTTATAGAAAATTCAACTATTTCAACCATTTACATTAATTACAATTTTTCATTAAATGAAAAGTAATTATAATTAGAATTGAGAAATTATAATTCGGGTAATGAATTTGAAAATAAATAGAGAACTTTTTAAAGTGTGAGAAAAAATAAATGAAACAACAAACCAAAAAGAAAGAATCAAAATAGAAATAGAAAAAATCAATCATTACAAACCTTCAATAATTCATAATTTTCACAAACCGTCCCTCACTCAAAAGCCACCATATAAAGAAAAAAAGATAGCCTGAAACAAAAAATCAAACAAAAACATAACCATAATTCACTGAAACGCAAAAACATAATCAGAAAACATTGAAACTAAAAATACATAATTCACTTATTATTATCGAAGAAACAACTTTCAATAATTTTATCGAGTGGATCATTGTTGATAACATATCAGTATGATTGTATTATTCAAAAATTTGATACTGCAAAACACCTGGTACAACAAATAAATTGATGTAATCATTCGGCAGATACAAATTTAAAAAAAAAAAACTTAGAGTAATTAGAAGATTTAATAGTAAAAACTAACCTTTTGATTTCTTCAACACTAATATAAATACTTGTGAGATTTGGATCGAACTCTAGTTTTAAGCATGAGGTCGAAGTCCGTTCGCATGCTGCTGTCGAAGTGTTATACTGTCGAAATAATACATGTTGTAGTCGAAGGTTGTTCTAACATGTATTAGTTAATATTGCTAGGGTTGTTAGCATATTGAATTGGGCCTTGTGTTAAGGATCCAATTGTTTAAGTTAGCTTGTACCCTAAGTTAGCTTGTAATGGGTATTTTGTCAAAAGCCCATTAGTTTAGTGTGCTAGGTTTTATTATAAATAGCATGCTAGTCTCTCATTCTAGAGTGTGACAAAACCTAGAAAGAGTGAAAGTGGTTAGTTTGTTATTCTTGTATACTTGTAATCCTTGTTTTAAGGAGGAAGGAAATAATAACAGTTTTATAACCAATCCTTGTTGTTACTCTTGTTTTCTTTGTTAACCCTAACCCTTGTGAGTTCCTTGATCATAAAGAAACCATAAATACTTTGTTTCAAGGTATCCGATTCACAACAAATTGGTGCGGTGAGCGTGGAAGAGATGCCTTCAACAAAGTATGAGATCGAGAAGTTCACCGGAGTGAACGACTTCGGTCTGTGGCGCTTGAAGATGAAAGCCCTACTGGTTTAGGAGGGTTGTTTGGAAGCGTTGAAGGGAATGGCAGCCATGGATGCTGCGTTAACGGAAAAAGAAAAGACTACCATGATCGAGAAAGCACACAGCGCAATATTGTTGAGCCTTGGTGATAAGGTTCTTCGACAGGTATCAAAGGAGACGACGACATCAGGGTTATGGGTGAAGCTTGAAAGCTTATACATGACCAAATCTTTGGTGAATCGACTCTACCTGAAACAAGCCTTGTATTCGTTCAAGATTAGTGAAGACAAAGCTTTGGTTGAGCAGTTGGATATGTTCAACAAGCTGATTCTTGATCTTGAAAATATCGATGTGAAGATCGATGACGAAGATCAAGCACTATTGTTGTTGTGCGCTTTGCCCAGAACATATGCTCACTTCAAAGAAACTCTCTTGTATGGAAGGGAGTCCCTGACCTTTGAAGAAGTTCAATCAGCCTTGTACTCTAAGGACCTAAACGAACGAAAGGAGCATAAACCGTCGACGGTTGGTGAAGGTTTGGCAGTTAAGGGAAAATTCTTGCGAAAGGATGGTAGGTTCGACAAGAAGAAAGGTAAAAGTCAGCAGAAGTCTTCTAGTGGCGAAACATCTGGTTTTCGATGTTATCACTGTAAGAAGGAGGGTCACACAAGAAAGGTGTGCCCTGAACGCCTGAAAGATCATGGAGGTAAAGATAATGGCAACGCAACCATTGTTCAAGATGACTTCGACTCATCTGATGTTCTTGTAGTTTCAAGCGGCGACTCAAGAAAATAGTGGATTATGGATTCAGGATGCACTTGGCACATGACTCCAAACAGAGAATTGTTCGAAGAACTATGTGATCAAGATGGTGGATCGGTGCTGCTGGGAAACAACAAATCCTACAAAATTGCAGGTATTGGATCTGTGAGATTCAAGCTCCATGATGAGTCAATAAGGTTATTGACTGAAGTCAAGTATGTACCTGACTTAAAGAGAAATTTGATTTCTCTTGGTGAATTCGACAGGAAGGGATACGTTTTCCAAGGAGAGAAAAGTATCCTAAGAGTCATGAAGGGGTCGAAGGAAGTCTTGAGAGGCGTGAAGAAACAAGGCTTGTATACCCTTGAGGCTGAGGTTGTAAGTGGTTTGACAAATACTGTATCCACGAAACCTGTGTCGAAGACATATTTATGGCACATGAGATTGGGCCATGTCAGCGAAAGAGGCCTAGTCGAATTGGGGAAGCAGAACCTGCTAGGTGGTGACAAAGTCGAAAAGTTGGAGTTTTGTGAATCTTGTGTATTTGGTAAATCCTGTAGGGCGAAGTTCAACAAAGGCAAGCAAAGAACACATGGATCCCTTGATTACATTCATGCTGATCTTTGGGGGCCTGCAAGGAATCCTTCACACTCAGGTGCAAGGTATTTTCTATTCATTGTTGATGACTATTCCAGAAAGCTATAGGTATTCATTCAGAAGACGAAGGATGAAACTTTTGAGAATTTTAAAAGTTGGAAGATTCTGGTCGAAACTCAAACTGGCAGAAAGATTGAGAGGTTGAGAACCGACAATGGCCTTGAGTTCTGCAACAAAGCGTTCGACAGTTACTGTGTTGAGTCTGGGATTGCAAGGCATAAGACTGTAGCAGGTGCTCCTCAACAAAATGGCTTATCTGAGAGATTCAATCGAACAATCCTTGAAAGGGTTAGATGCATGTTGGTTAGTGCTGGATTGAAGAAGGTGTTTTGGGCTGAAGCTGTTTCGACAGCTGCATATCTGATAAGTAGATGTCCTTCGACTGCATTAGATATGAAGAGACCTGAAGAAGTTTGGTCGCGAAATCCACCTAGTCTCGACAGACTGAGAGTATTTGGCTGTGTGGCCTATGCTCACATTAGGCAAGACAAGGTCGAACCTAGAGCTCTGAAGTGCATGTTCATGGGATACCCTGAAGAAGTCAAAGCTTATAGGCTATGGTGCCTAGAGCCGGGTCACAGGAGGTGTATCACCAGTCGAGATGTAGTTTTCAATGAAGCTGAGATGGCTTTCAAGAAAATTGATGTTGCTGACGAAGAGCTAGAACAGGGAGAGATTCCTATTGAGGTGGAGCATGTTGATGCTGAAGTGCGTACCCCAGATGAAGTCGAAGACGAAACAGAAGATGCTGTCGAAGATGAGGAAACTGATAATGACTACCTGTTAGCAAGAGATAAGTCGAGAAGAGTCATCAAGCCACCTCAGAGACTTGGGTATGCAGATCTTATAGCTTATGCCTTAATCTCTGCAAGTGAGATTCTCGACGAAGAACCTAGAGACTATAAGGAAGTTATGAGGAGTCGAAAGAAGACTGAATGGCTGAAAGCCATGGATGATGAGATGAAATCTCTTTATGACAACGACATATGGGAACTGATCAAGAAACCTGCTGGAGCCAAGTTAGTCAGCTGTAAATGGATTTTCAAAGTCAAGGAAGGAATCGAAGGAGTGGCATCGAAAAGATACAAGGCAAGGTTGGTTGCTAGGGGGTTCACTCAGAAAGAAGGTGTCGATTTCAATGATGTGTTCTCGCCTGTTGTAAAGCATAGATCCATTCGAATGTTGTTAGCCATGGTGGCACAGTTCGATCTTGAACTGGAACAGATGGATGTGAAGACTGTGTTCTTGTATGGTGATCTAGATGAAATAATCCTGATGAGGCAACCTGAAGGGTATGTCGAAAAGGGGAAGGAAGATTATGTGTGCAAGCTGAAGAGATCTTTATATGGACTGAAACAATCTCCTCGACAGTGGAATAGGAGATTCGACAAGTTCATGGCACGCATAAGTTTCATCAGAAGTCAGTTCGACCACTGTGTTTACTTTAGATTTCGACCTGGTAATTCATTTGTTATTTTGTTGCTTTATGTGGATGATATTCTAATAGCAAGCAACAATGTCGAAGAGGTAAGGAGGGTGAAGGCTGAACTCAGTAAGGAGTTCGAAATGAAGGATCTGGGAGTTGCGTCCAGGATTCTTGGGATTGACATCCGAAGAGATAGAAAGCAGTCGAAATTATGCTTATCTCAAGAGGCATACATACGGAAGATTCTCGAAAAGTATGGTATGTCGAATTCAAAGCCTGTTGTAACTCCGACAAACCCTCAATTCAAGCTCAGTATAGATTAGTGTCCCAGTACTGATGTCGAAAGAACTTATATGAATAGCATTCCATATGCTAATACAATTGGTTCTTTAATGTATGCTATGGTCTGTACTAGACCCGACATAGCATATGCAGTAAGTCTTGTAAGCAGGTACATGGTGAATCCTGGAAAGGCTCACTGGAAAGCATTGAAGTGGATTTTAAGGTACATAAATGGGTCTCTGAATAGAGTCCTAATTTATGGTAGAGCCTTGGGTGATGATAGCTGTTCCGGACTGGACCAATGGCTAGGCATGGCCCAATCCACTTCTCCTCTCAGAACGGCCCAATTGCCCAAGTCCAGCTGAGGTAGGGCAGCATTTACCTTTCTGCCCCTCTACCGGGCACCCGTGGACAGATGAACCTGAAGGTCATTTGCTCCTCCCCGGCATTCTTACCCGTCACGCACAGAGCAGAAATCCTGGGATGGCCGTAGTACTCCTGCCCCTCCGCCTAGGAGGCTGCCCAGAAAGGCTCAATAGCCTAGATCCATCCAATTGAGGACAAAGGGAACCGATTTTCCCTCTGCCCCTCCACCGAGGAGAGATGGCCAGCCGACCATCTCTGCCCATCCATCACATTCCTGCCTCTCACGCACAGGGAAGACATCCAGGGATGGTCGTAATGCTCCTGCCCGGAATCATCTCCTGCCCCTCCGCCGAGGCAGCTGCCTGGAACGACCCAGCAGTCTCGATCCAGCCAGTTAAGGACAAAGGAAAGCCATTTTCCTCCTGCCCCTATGCCGAGGTAGGCTGAACAACTGATCTCCAGGGACAGAAGACCAGCCCTTCCCTCCATTTCATCTCTGCCCATCATACATGGGACAATCATCCAGAACCTGGCCCGAATGTACCTGCTCAGAAACACTCCCCTACCGAAAGCAACAGGCTAGTTCCGAGCAGGTCTGCCCCTCTTGCCGAGGAGATATGCCCAGCTGAACTCTAGGGATAGCTGCCCATCTCTGCCCTCTATCTCAACTCTGTCTGTCATACACGGACAATCATCCAGAACCTGGCCGGAATGCACCTGCTCGGAAACACTCCCCTGCTCAGCACAACGGCTAGTTCCGAGCAGACCTGCCCATTCCAACGGCTAGTTCTGGCAGTTACCTATTTTTGGGGGATCCGCGATCCGCGCCCGAATAATAGGAACCAATTGGCCATGCGCTGGGGGCACTATATAAACCCTCTCACTTGAGAGGGTCAGGTATCCAATAATCATCCTAAGAACACACTTTGTACTTGCCCTTTTTCTCTGACCCTTTCTTACTTGAGCGTCGGAGTGCCTTGCAGGTACACCCCCTCCTCCTCCTCCATTCCAGCATCGCAGACAAAGTCTCTGGCCTACTTCCAGGTTCTGATCAACCGGTAAGATCAGTGGCGCCGTCTGTGGGAAGCCTGCTCTCCCCATCTTTCTTTCCCCAGAAACCAAAGATCAAAGCAGATATTCAAGATTCCGATCATGGCCAGCCGTGACAACGCCAGCAATGCTCGCAACACTATCATCCTCCTCGTTAGCAAGATGGACAAGGATGGAGCATTTCCTCTACTCGAGGACCACGTCCCCCTCCAAAGGGACAGAGTCACTACTTCCCCTCTCTAGATCGCCACGAGATGGAGGACAAACGCCCAACGCACAATGGGTGCAGACTGATCCCCGGAAGAGCACCAGAGGGTCCCCAACCTATTCTTATTCCGCCCAACGCCGCCCGGCCATGGCATCACCGATCGAAGCTATTAACAAGAACTTCCAAATCCTCCACCCGAATGCGAGGATTAGGATAACAGAAGAAGTCCACCCCTTACGATCTCCTGCCCCGAGGCACGGACAGAGGAGGTCTCAAAGCCTTTCTCCTCGACGAAGGAGAAACGCCCAAGAACCAGAGAAGCCTGAATCCCTGGCCATCAAGAAACGCGACCGAATTCCTCCTCAGAAAGACCAGCTCTCCTCGATGGCCAAGAAGACCAGCTCTCCCCAGTTTTTGCGGCCCTTCATGGCTGCCCATCGGGTGGCCAGGAACCGAAGGGCAGATCGAGAAGCCCATCTCCTCGACACCAACTGGCAGCGGAGAACCTTCTGGTCCCCTGCCCCCCATTCTACATGGAGAATTCTATGTTATCCTCCTCGCCAATGACCCGAACAAAGCAGAGATGACCTCACCAGCCTCCCCGACGAGTGGAGCGCATAAACAAACTGTTCCACGCGGACACAAAAGCCAAGCAGACATATGTTCTCCGTGAACAGCTCCACTGAGGAAGGCTGGTCATCTGACACCCAAGATCAGCAGGACCACAACTGCCCTCCGTCACATTTCGAACGATCGAAATGCTCCTGCCCGTATGTTCCCCGCGAACACCTCAAACGAGGAAAGCATTCTTCCTTCTGCCCCTCAATCGAGGAAGAATGGTCAGCTGGCACCAAAGATCAGCAGGGCCACCGCTGCCCTCCTTCACAATTTTGCCTGTCACGCATGGGCAACCACCCAGGAACGATCGAAATGCTCCTGCCCGTTTGTCCCTGCGAACACCTCAAACGAGGAAAACATTTTCCTTCTGCCCCTCCACCGAGGAAGGCTGGTCAGCTGACACCCAAGATCAGCAGGAGCACCGCTGCCCTCCTTCACATTTCCGCCCGTTACGCATGGGCAGCCAAAGTCATACGACAAAACATCAAAGTCAGCCGTCTCGTCCTGAGGAGAAATCACAGATTCTCGTGAAGGCAAACTCACCGCAAATTGGAAGCGTCCCTATCTTGTCCGAGCAAAAATGTAAAATGGGGGCCACTACCTAGAACACCTCAATGGGGAACAACTTGCTCGATATATTATGGCTAAAGCCACTACAGTCGGCGTGCCCGTCTAAGCGACGAAGTGCAACGTACCGACCATAAATGCATACCTAGGTACAAGCATTGCATACCTAAAAGTTTACAAGGCAGACCTCTACTCTTGAACGTGAAGATCCTGTCACACGTCGGATACTCGACTGAGTCCGACGTCGTCATCGTACCATGATTGGCAGAACACCCAGCTCGCGATGGGACGTTCACGCCGCGGTGCTCGGGCCACAATCATGACCTGAGCACCGTTCTCGTGCCCGGAAACAACCCAGGCCTCTTTGAACTAGTTCCCCAAACTGGTCGTACAAATGAAATAACTACCGAGCAAACCCCAAAACACTACGAATAATCCATACAAAACTGCTCATACAAACGAGCACTCACGACGAGAATCGTGCAATACTTAGCAATAACGAGCGAGTGAAAACGTCTCTAGAATACAAGGCGACGCTTTCGTTCCTCGAGCGCGTCCACATATGGGCACCACGGAACGTCGTCATCTCCACAAACACGCACCAACCGTGCACAGTTCTCCCTGGGATCGCGAGCTACTCTTAAGTCATCACTCCTATGCCCAGGAACAACGACTTGGGGGGCTTCTGTTCCAGACTGGACCAATGGCTAGGCATGGCCCAATCCACTTCTCCTCTCAGAACAGCCCAATTGCCTAAGTCCAGCTGAGGTAGGCATCATTTACCTTTCTGACCCTCTACCGGGCACCCGTGGACAGATGAACCTCAAGGTCATTTGCTCCTCCCCGGCATTCTTGCCCGTCACGCACAGGGCAGAAATCCTGGGATGGCCGTAGTACTCCTGCCCCTCCGCCTAGGAGGCTGCCCAGAACGGCTCAATAGCTTAGATCCATCCAATTGAGGACAAAGGGAACCGATTTTCCCTCTGTCCCTCCACCGAGGAGAGATGGCCAGCCGACCATCTCTGCCCATCCATCACATTCCTGCCCCTCACGCACAGGGAAGACATCCAGGGATGGTCGTAATGCTCCTGCCCGAAATCATCTCCTGCCCCTCCGCCGAGGCAGCTGCCCGGAACGACCCAGCAGTCTCGATCCAGCCAGTTAAGGACAAAGGAAAGCCATTTTCCTCCTGCCCCTATGCTGAGGAAGGCTGACCAACTGATCTCCAGGGACAGAAGGCCAGCCCTGCCCTCCATTTGATCTCTGCCCATCATACATGGGACAATCATCCAGAACCTGGCCGGAATGCACCTTCTTGGAAATACTCCCCTGCCCAAAGCAACAGGCTAGTTCCGAGCAGGTGTGCCCCTCTCGCCGAGGAGAGATGCCCAGCTGACCTCCAGGGACAGCTGCCCATCTCTGCCCTCTATCTTAACTCTGTCAGTCATACACGGATAATCATACAGAACCTGGCCGGAATGCACCTGCTCGAAAACATTCCCCTGCTCAGCACAACGGCTAATTCTGAGCAGACCTGCCCATTCCAACGGATAGTTCTGGCAGTTACCTATTTTTGGGGGATCCGCGATCCGCGCCCGAATAATAGGAACCAATTGGCCATGCGCTGGGGGCACTATATAAACCCTCTCACTTGAGAGGGTCAGGTATCCAATAATCATCCTAAGAACACACTTTGTACTTGCCCCTTTTCTCTGACCCTCTCTTACTTGAGCGTCAGAGTGCCTTGCAGGTACACCCCCTCCTCCTCCTCCATTCCAGCATCATAGACAAAGTCTATGGCCTACTTCTAGGTTCTGATCAACCGGTAAGATCAGTGGCGCCGTCTGTGGGAAGCCTGCTCTCCCCATCTTTCTTTCCCCAAAAACCAAAGATCGAAGCAGATATTCAAGATTCTGATCATGGCCAGCCGTGACAACGCCAGCGATGCTCGCAACACTATCATCCTCCTCGTTAGCAAGATGGACAAGGATGGAGCATTTCCTCTTCTCGAGGACCACGTCCCCTTCGAAAGGGACAGAGTCACTACTTCCCCCTCTCTAGATCGCCATGAGATAGAGGACAAACGCCCAACGCACAATGGGTCCAGACTGATCCTTGGAAGAGCACTAGAGGGTCCCCAACCTATTCTTATTCCGCCCAACGCCGCCCGGCCATGGCATCACCAATCGAAGCTATTAACAAGAACTTCCAAATCCTCCACCAGAATGCGAGGATTAGGACAACAGAAGAAGTCCACCCCTTACGATCTCCTCCCCCGAGGCACGGACAGAGGAGGTCTCAAAGCCTTTCTCCTCGACGAAGGAGGAACGCCCAAGAACCAGAGAAGCCTGAATCCCTGGCCATCAACAAACGCGATCGAATTCCTCCTCAAAAAGACCAGCACTCCTCGGTGGCCAAGAGGACCAGCTCTCCCCAGTTTTTGCTGCCCATCATGGCTGCCCATCCAGTGGCCAGGAACCGAAGGGAAGATCGAGAAGCCCATCTCCTCGACACCAACTGGTAGCGCGGAACCTTCTGGTCCCCTGCCCCCCATTCCACATGGAGAATTCTAGGTTATCCTCCTCGGCAATGACCTGAACAAAGCAGAGATGACCTCACCAGCCTCCCCGACGAGTGGAGCGCATAAACAAACTGTTCCACGCGGACACATAAGCCAAGGAGACATATGTTCTCCGCGAACACCTCCACTGAGGAAGGCTGGTCATCTGACACCCAAGATCAGCAGGACCACAACTGCCCTCCGTCACATTTCTGCCCGTCATGCATGGGCAACCACCCAGGAACGATCGAAATGCTCCTGCCCGTATGTTCCCCGCGAACACCTCAAATGAGGAAAGCATTCTTCCTTCTGCCCCTCAATCGAGGAAGAATGGTCAGCTGGCACCAAAGATCAGCAGGGCCACCGCTGCCCTCCTTCACATTTCTGCCTGTCACGTATGGGCAACCACCCCGGAACGATCGAAATGCTCCTGCCCGTATGTCCCTGCGAACACCTCAAACGAGGAAAACATTTTCCTTCTGCCCCTCCACCGAGGAAGGCTGGTCAGCTGACACCCAATATCAGCAGGAGCACCGCTGCCCTCCTTCACATTTCCGCCCGTTACGCATGGGCAGCCAAAGTCATACGACAAAACATCAAAGTCAGCCGTCTCGTCCTGAGGAGAAATCACAGATTCTCACGAAGGCAAACTCACCGCAAATTGGAAGGGTCCCTATCTTGTCCGAGCAAAAATGGAAAATGGGGGCCACTACCTAGAACACCTCAATGGGGAACAACTTACTCTATATATTACGGCTAATGCCACTACAGTCGGCGTGCCCTTCTAAGCGACGAAGTGCAACGTACCGACCATAAATGCATGTGTTCTGGACTGGGCCGAGGCTGCCCAACAGTCGAGCAGGCCCAACCCATATAGCATGGGGAGGCCCACTAAGACCCCTCCGCGGGGCCCTTGACTGCTGCAAGCAGACCAACGTTCACCCCGAGCACTTTGCAGTGTCGGGCATCTAGGTCAACAGGACAGGAGGACCTCGCATCCCGGCGGAGAGGTACCTCCTCGACATACCAGCTTCTCCCCGCGAGAATGCCACATACCACTCCTCGGCAGACATGGTCCCTCCCCGCGAGGACATGCCCGTCGTACGGCTTGTTGGTCCTCGACACAGAAGACTCCTCCCCCGCGAGGAGTGCCTAACGGTCCGTACCACGTGGACACGTTCCAAGTAACCTCCCACTTCCGCAGGATTCGGTCTGCCCTAATCCCGGAAATCTAGGAACGGTTACCCCAGGGCGAAGACCACGTGCTGGTCTTCACTACGCCACGTAAGCCCTGGCAGTTACTTGGATTGGGCCTGACAATCCAGCCCAACGCAAGTAACCGTTGGCCCCGCGCTGGGGGCTCTCTATAAATACTCTCTCACTTGAGAGGGTCAGGTTAGGTCACTTTTTTCACTCTTTGTATTTGCTGTTACTCTGTGCACTCCCTAACTTGAGCGTCAGAGTACCTTGCAGGTACACCCCCCCGCCGTACTTCAACCTCACCGGAGCCGGAGCTCAACGGACGTCGTTGGCCACCTGTAACTGTCTGATCCAGGTACGATCAGTGGCGCCGTCTGTGGGAAACTTTATAAGCTTCCCCGTTTTCTCCTCGATAAACCAAAGCTTCCTCTATTCATCACCAACATGGCCAATCCGACCGTCAACCAGGCTCTGGACACTGTGCTCGCGCAACTGGAGAACGGGAACCACCGTGAGGACGCCGTCATCCTCCACGGCGACGAAGGCGACATAAGGGACGGACGGACCGCCTCCCCGGACTCACAGGATGCGACTATCAACGTCGTCCGCACGGACGACCAGCAAACCCCTCTCCAGCCAGTGGCTCCGCCGCCCAACGCGGACCCAAGTACCGTGGCCCTATTTGCGTTGATCAACCAGACCAATCAGCTGATCGCGCAGCAGAACACCAGAATTGAAGCCTTGGAGCATGGACGTGCACGACGATCTTCCCCGCGAAGACATCGTCGCCCCCAGTCACCTGGCCTCTCTCCTTCCCCGCGAAGGACCCCTTCCGAAGATTCTTGGACACCGTCGCCCGTACGCCATGGTCGTCGACCGCGTCTCGAGCGCCCCCAGCCGGCAATCACCCAGAAACGCCCTCGTTCCCCGCCCCGGAAGGAACCCAGGGCCTCCGCCACCTCCAAGAAGTCCAAGCAGACCGAAGAGAGACCAAAGAACCGGTCGAGGAACTCTCCTCCACGGCACCATCGATCACCTTCGAGATCCCCGGCTGATAGCGACGACGAGGACCAAAGGACCCCCTTGTCGTGGGAAATCATGGACGCCCCAATCCCTCCAGGCATGGAGAAACCTCCACACTTGGGGACCTATGACGGGCTGACCGACCCCGACGATCACGTGGAGAATTTCGAAGCGATGCTCGACTTTCGAAACGTCAGGGGAGCCATCAGGTGCCGGCTGTTCCCCACTACCTTACGGAAGGGAGCCATGACGTGGTACAAGGGCCTGGAACCTGGTTCGATCACGTCGTGGAAGCAGCTGAAACAACGCTTCACCAAACACTTCACCGCATCTCGTCGACACCCCAAGACAGAGGTTGCCCTAGAGAAAATCTTCCAAGGGAGGAACGAATCCCTCCGAAATTACATTGAGAGGTTTAACAAGGAAGCCGTCGAGGTCCACACGACCGACGACATGAAGAAATACTTAATTATTCACGGACTACGCGCCGGGTCGGACTTTGCCAAATCCATTGGCCTCCGAAGACCCAGGCGTCTCGAAGACCTTCTCGCTCGAGCCCAGAAGTACATCGAGCTCGAAGAGACGGAAGCAGCCCAGATCGCTCTTGAGACAAGACGCAGAGAAGGCCCCCGCGGCCACAAAGACGATGACGCTTCTCCCCGGCGGGGAGGAGAAAAGAGGAAGGAAAATCGCAATCGAGATCCCCGGGAACAGCGCGGGCCAGCTGGCCGATTCACGGAGTACACGCCGCTCAACACTTCCCGGTCTCGGATCCTCTCAGACTGCCAGAATTCCGAGTTTGTGAAAGAAGGAGTTCGCTTCCCGAAGCCCGCGGCTCCCAAACCAAACGTTGACAAATCTAAGTACTACAGGTTCCACAGAAGCCACGGGCATGTCACCGAGGATTGCATCCACCTCAAGGATGCCATTGAGATTCTCATCAAAGAAGGGCACTTGAAGAAATATGCCCAGCAGAATGATCCTCCTCGTACCAGCTCAAAGGAATCGCAGAACGTCGAGGAGACAACACCCCCTCCCGCCGACAGCCAGCTTCAGGTCGCCCTCAGCGTCACTCGGCCCGAGGACTTCTTCGTCCCCCCAATCATCGAGGGCGAAGAGGCAATCCGCAACATGTGGGCGACCTTCCCCGACGAAGGCCCCGTCACGGCCCGCAGTACCTGGGAAGAGTACCAAGCCTCGCAAGTCCGAGGAGAGTACCAAGCCAAGAACGACAGTCTCATAGAATACTTGGCCTTGGTAAAAGAGAAGATGAAGAAGTTCACCTCGGCAGAAGTGACTCACATTCCCCGGGGGCATAATGCCCGGGCAGACGTCCTGTCAAAATTAGCAAGCACGAAAAAGAAAGGCGGAAACAAGTCCGTCATACAAGAGGTCCTTTCCCACCCGAGCGTCGATAAACCTGGTATGGTTTCGAATATCAACGCCATCGGGGACAGCGGCTGCTGGATGACCCCGGTATACGAATACCTCACGACGGGCAAACTGCCTGAAGACCCCAAAGAAGCTAGAATGGTCAAGAGACGGGCATGCTCGTACACTATAGTCGAGGATAAGCTATACCGGCGAGGATTCTCTATTCCCCTCCTCAGATGTATCGAAGATACCAAGGTCCCCGGCATACTCCAGGAGATCCACGAGGGAATCAATGCACAGCACCTAGGCGGACGATCGCTAGCTCGGAAAGCACTCCGGGCAGGATATTACTGGCCGACCATGCAACAAGACGCCAAGGAGCACGTCAAGAAGTGCGATAAATGCCAGCGGCACGGGGACATGCACCTCGCTCCCCCTAGCGAACTCACGACGCTATCCTCCCCGTGGCCGTTCGCATGGTGGGGGATGGATATCCTCGGGCCTTTCGTCTAGGGGTCGTATCAAAACAAATACCTCATCGTCGGGGTAGATTACTTCACAAAGTGGATTGAAGCAGAAGCATTGGCCAAAATCACTGCTTTCAACATACTTCGTTTCTACAAAAGAAATATCCTCGCCCGGTTCGGAGTGCCTCAAGCCATCATCACAGACAACGGAACCCAGTTCACCGACAGGAACTTCCAAGACTTCGTCACAAAACTAGGCACGAAGCAGCACTTCACGTCGGTCGAGCACCCTCAAACGAACGGGCAGGCTGAGGCTGCTAACAAAGTGATCCTTCGAGGGTTAAGACGGAGACTGGGCGACGCCAAACAACGGTGGGTCGAAGAGCTACACAGCGTTCTCTGGGCCTACCGAACAACCCCACACTCCACGACCGGGGAGACCCCCTTCCGTTTGACTTATGGAACGGAGGCAGTGATCCCCGTGGAGATCAGAGAACCCTCGAGGAGGACGGAAGCCCCTCTCGACGGGAACACGAACGACGAAGCCTTGAGGGAAGAACTCGACTTCGTGGAGGAAACGCGCTCGGGCGCTTCTCTCCGAGAGGCGTCACTTAAACAAAAAATAACACTACGTTATAATGACAGTGTCATTAAACGTGATTTTCAGGTGGGCACCCTCGTCCTACGAAGGAACCAGAAAGACTCGCGAGAAGGCAAACTCGCCGCGAACTGGGAGGGCCCGTACCGCGTCCGCGCGAAAACGGGGACAGGAGCCTATTTCCTCGAAAATCTGCACGGGGAAGAACTTGCTCGACCATGGAACGCTGAAAAGCTAAAACAATATTACAGTTAAACACTGCCCGCGGATGACTAGCACCGCGATACGGGGACGCGCTGGGGTACAAGCGCGACACCCCTATAAGAACACGATGATCAGAGACCGCGTTGTGTGTGCGCGAGGACATTTGATCCGGCGGGGATACCTCGATCGAGGCCCACCGTCGTCGTTCCAACCGGGCATAACACCCAGCTCGCGATGGGAAGTTCATGCCACGAGACTAGGACCTCGACCGAGCTCTTAGCCTCGTTGAAGGTCGGAGTACTCCTCCGGCCGCCCGACCGGCTCTCCACGCGGTCAGGGACGATCAAGGTCGAGCAAAGCCCGAAGCCTTATTACTTGGGCAAAAATAAAGTATAACAAACAATAAAGTATAACAAACACCACATCACACACAAGGAAAATTAACAGAGAGATATTATAAAGTACGAATAGCGGGCAAAACACTTGGTCCAAAAAGTTACAAATATGAGCCCACAAGCCGGGCGAAAATAACCATTGTGCAAAAAGTACATCAGCTAAGCCCACAAGCCGGGCGAAACAAAACGGCTCGCAGGCCGACCAAAACAAAGATAAAAACCTACTCAGCTGCGGTCCCGTCGGGCTCCTCGTGCGCATGAATGTCGTTCTCCCGCAGAGGATACACGATCTGGCCATCCACCACCTCAGCGTCGGGGTCGATCCCTTCGATGACAAGGTCGGGGTTGAGAACCCGAAGCTGCGCCACGGCACTGCGGAAACCTATACCCGCGGTTTCGATAGAATCATCCTCGGACACTCGGAGATCCTGCTCAAGCTTCCGGAGCTGCGCCACAAACGCCGCACGAGTGGTCAGGAGTTTGTCCTCCTCAGTCTCCCCTTCGGCTGGCCGCACCGCATCTTCCAGCTCGACAATTCTTACCTTAAGCCGCTTCTCCTCCAACTCCAGCTCAGCGATTCGGGCAAGGTGGCTCTTCTTTGTCTCCTCGGCTTCCTTAAGCTTGGCCTCGACCAATTGCTGCTGCTTGCCTTGCTCTTTGTTCAGATCTCGGCACTCTTTTAGCTCCTTGCGCATGCCGAGCATCTCAGCGCCCAAGGTATCCAGCGCCTCCTGCAGGCGGGCCAGTTCAGCAGCAGGGCGGGTCTCGTCATTTAGAATGAGGGCAGTCGAGCAGATACGCATGACGGCCGACAGGTCCTCAAAAAGCATCTTCCTCCTCACTTCAGGTGCGGTCCCCAGCACGGTTTGGATCTCGGAGGGAAGGGAGCGAGGATAAGTGACCTCGGAGAAGAAGTGAGGTTTTTGATGGCAGGGGGGAAGGTCAAAGCTGGAAGGAACCGGGGGACTATCTTCACCACCCAGGTCGACGACCTCCGCAACGCGCTGCCTCTTCGGAGTCCCTTGGGTAGCCGGGGATTGGCTTCCCGCAGGAGTTGTGCGGTCACCCGCGGTCCCCGATACAGAGGCAGCAGGCTGGGACAGAGTGGATCCTTCGGGGGCAGCGGCCGTGGAAACACCCTCGTGCGGGGCCCCAGAGGGGGCAACTTCCTGATCTTTGGAGCGCGGCGCTTCTTCCCGGGCCTGCGCTTCCCGGGCCCTCTTCGCTTTCAGTTTCTTCAACCTCTCCTCGACTCCGGCCATTGTTCCTGCAAAAGAAAGCGTTAGTAAAGCGAGAAACACAGATACGAGGAAGAAATAAAACCAGGGCGTTTCACCACCTAACAATTCGATGGCCTCCTCGTCGGAGAAGGTCTCGAGCAGAACGCGGGTGTTTATCAGGCAACGTTCTTTCTTCACCTGCCCATCTGCACCTATTATAGGCTGGCCGTCCAGCGTCTCATGTCGAGCCTCTGAAAAGCTGTCGACGAAAGCTACGATTTTATCGTAGGCTTCCCGCTCGTAGGCCTCCATCTGAACAGGTTTCGTTTTATACTTGTCAACTCCCTTCTTAAAGTGTTCCTCCGTCCAGTACAGAGGAAACTTCGGCACCAGCACCTCCTCGGAACGGCCGTCGACCTCGCGGGTGACTTTCCGGTACAATGAATATATCGCCTCGAGGGTGACCGGCTTCACATAGAAATAGCGGAACTTGAAATCCCGGATGGAATCCAAGTAAGTGTGGAACAACGCCTTGCTCTGCTTGAAGGACACCCAGCCGTGTCGACCTCCTACCGACGACCGTTGGAGGTGGAATATGCGGAAGAAAAGGCGAACGGTCGGCACGATCTCCAAATATTTGCATACGAGCTCGAAAGCCCGGATGAAGGCCAGCGAGTTCAGATGAATCTGCGAAGGGGCCAACTTCAACCAGTTAAAGATCCCCTCCTGAAAATCCATGAAAGGCAGCCTCCACCCCGCCTTCTCGAACATAAACTCGTACAAGGGGACCCGCATTCCCCGGTAAGGGGAGCATATCCGGTGATGCTCCTCGGGACGAAACACCTTCCAGGATTGACCACTTCCGATTAGTCTGTGCTCGACGGTGCAAAAAGCATCGCCCACATCTGGGTACACGAAGATGGACGACATCTCAAGGGCTTCGCTACAGACCCAGTCCTCAAGCGGCCTCTCCTGCGTAAAGGCCATGTGAGCCATGGGGGAGTCAGGCTGGTCGTCGTCGTTTTCCTCGAAATATCCTGCGGCCACCTCTGCAGCCAAATCGTCCATTTACCTGAAAAGCAGAAGGAAACGGTGAATTCGATTGGTCGTATCAAATTCACCCCTCCACCGCTGTTCAAGCGAACGGGCGAAGAAGGGGCAAGGCTTTCTCAATTCCTCGACGAGATCGACCAAGGATCAACTTGCCCACCGGGGAACTCATCGTCTCCCCGGAAGGTTCTGCCCCGTGTCCCCGCGGCACTAACAAATACACTGATTATCAAGGACCCCGAGACATTCAACGGATCCCCAACGTGTTCGTCCCTGATCCCCGAGGTATTCATCAATAGCGAGCAAGAATCTTCGCACTCTCCCTCTCCACAACTAAAGATTCCCGCCGTAATCACCGGGAATCCCTTTGTTTCTCATGGGAATGTCATCAATTCACCAAGGAAACGTCCTACACTAGTTAAAATCGAAGAAAAATGCAAAATAAAGGTCCGGTTTGAAGCAAATACCTGGTAAGCGGCGGTGTAGGGTTCCGGCAGAGAGTGCCCGGCGAATGACGACGGCGAGCTACGACGGAAGAGGTTAGAGAGAGAGGGAGAAAGTTTCTTGAGAGAGAAGCGGAAAAGTGAAGAATGAGCGAGGGGAGCGGCTTTTATAAGCGATTCTCGCGAGACCCGAGGGGCGTAGGGCACTCGAGTGCGCTACCCTAGCCAGCCGCCCTAGCCCCCTAGGTAATGATGGCAGGCAACACGTGGCACGCATGCAGCCACCCGTCTCCCCACGCGTGTCGTTTCGGGTTTCCCCGACGCTTTGAATCCGAAGCCCTTCATCTCCCCGACCATACGACCGGACACATCTGTCCGACGCCCGACACTCATCCGGCCGAATGAATTTCGCATAGGATATCGACCTCCTCGGTTCCTCTCTTAGCGTATCCTCGACATATAATAACCCTTAAGTCATCACTCTGCCACCTCAGAGCAACGACTTGGGGGGCTCCTGTTCTGGACTGGGCCGAGGCTGCCCAACAGTCGAGCAGGCCCAACCCATATAGCATGGGGAGGCCCACTAAGACCCCTCCGCGGGGCCCTTGACTGCTGCAAGCAGACCAACGTTCACCCCGAGCACTTTGCAGTGTCGGGCATCTAGGTCAACAGGACAGGAGGACCTCGCATCCCGGCGGAGAGGTACCTCCTCGACATACCAGCTTCTCCCCGCGAGAATGCCACATACCACTCCTCAGCAGACATGGTCCCTCCCCGCGAGGACATGCCCGTCGTACGGCTTGTTGGTCCTCGACACAGAAGACTCCTCCCCCGCGAGGAGTGCCTAACGGTCCGTACCACGTGGACACGTTCCAAGTAACCTCCCACTTCTGCAGGATTCGGTCTGCCCTAATCCCGGAAATCTAGGAACGGTTACCCCAGGGCGAAGACCACGTGCTGGTCTTCACTACGCCACGTAAGCCCTGGCAGTTACTTGGATTGGGCCTGACAATCCAGCCCAACGCAAGTAACCGTTGGCCCCGCGCTGGGGGCTCTCTATAAATACTCTCTCACTTGAGAGGGTCAGGTTAGGTCACTTTTTTCACTCTTTGTATTTGCTGTTACTCTGTGCACTCCCTAACTTGAGCGTCGGAGTACCTTGCAGGTACACCCCCCCGCCGTACTTCAACCTCACCGGAGCCGGAGCTCAACGGACATCGTTGGCCACCTGTAACTGTCTGATCCAGGTACGATCAGCATGCCTAGGTACAAGCATTGCATACCTAAAAGTTTACAAGGCAGACCTCTACTCTTGAACGTGAAGATCCTGTCACACGTCAGATACTCGACCGAGTCCGACGTCGTCATCGTACCATGATTGGCAGAACACCCAGCTCGCGATGGGACGTTCACGCCGCGGAGCTCGGGCGACAATCATGACCTGAGCACCGTTCTCGTTCCCGGAAACAACCCAGGCCTCTTTGAACTAGTTCCCCAAACTGGTCGTACAAATGAAATAACTACCAAGCAAACCCCAAAACACTACGAATAATCCATACAAAACTGCTCATACAAACGAGCACTCACGACGAGAATCGTGCAATACTTAGCAATAACAAGCGAGTGAAAACGTCTCTAGTAGACAAGGCGACGCTTTCGTTCCTCGAGCGCGTCCACATATGGGCACCACGGAACGTCGTCATCTCCACAAACACGCACCAACCGTGTACAGTTCTCCCCGGGATCGCGAGCTACTCTTAAGTCATCACTCCTATGCCCAGGAGCAATGACTTGGGGGCTTCTGTTCCAGACTGGACCAATGGCTAGGCATGGCCCAATCCACTTCTCCTCTCAGAACGGCCCAATTGCCTAAGTCCAGCCGAGGTAGGGCAGCATTTACCTTTCTGCCCCTCTACCGGGCACCCGTGGACAGATGAACCAGAAGGTCATTTGCTCCTCCCGGCATTCTTGCCTGTCACGCACAGGGCAGAAATCCTGGGATGGCCGTAGTACTCCTGCCACTCCGCCTAGGAGGCTTCCCAGAACGGCTCAATAGCCTAGATCCATCCAATTGAGGACAAAGGGAACCGATTTTCCCTCTGCCCCTCCACCGAGGAGAGATGGCCAGCCGACCATCTCTGCCCATCCATCACATTCCTGCCCCTCACGCACAGGGAAGACATCCAGGGATGGTCGTAATGCTCCTGCCCAGAATCATCTCCTGCCCCTCCGCCGAGGCATCTTCCCGGAACGACCCAACAATCTCGATCCAGCCAGTTAAGGACAAAGGAAAGCCATTTTCCTCCTGCCCCTATGCTGAGGAAGGCTGACCAACTGATCTCCAGGGACAGAAGACCAGCCCTGCCCTCCATTTCATCTCTGCCCATCATACATGGGACAATCATCCAGAACCTGGCCGGAATGCACCTTCTTGGAAACACTCCCCTGCCCAAAGCAACAGGCTAGTTCCGAGCAGGTCTGCCCCTCTCGCCGAGGAGAGATGCCCAGCTGACCTCTAGGGACAGCTGCCCATCTCTGCCCTCTATCTCAACTATGTCCGTCATACACGGACAATCATACAGAACTTGGCCGGAATGCACCTGCTCGGAAACACTCCCCTGCTCAGCACAACGGCTAGTTCCGAGCAGACCTGCCCATTCCAATGGCTAGTTCTAGAAGTTACCTATTTTTGGGGGATCCGCGATCCGCGCCCGAATAATAGGAACCAATTGGCCATGCGCTGAGGGCACTATATAAACCCTCTCACTTGAGAGGGTCAGGTATCCAATAATCATCCTAAGAACACACTTTGTACTTGCCCCTTTTCTCTGACCCTTTCTTACTTGAGCATCGGAGTGCCTTGCAGGTACACCCCCTCCTTCTCCTCCATTCCAACATCGTAGACAAAGTCTCTGGCCTACTTCCAGGTTCTGATCAACCGGTAAGATCAGTGGCGCCGTCTGTGGGAAGCCTACTCTCCCCATCTTTCTTTCCCCGGAAACCAAAGATCAAAGCAGATATTCAAGATTCTGATGATGGCCAGTCGTGACAACGCCAGCGATGCTCGCAACACTATCATCCTCCTTGTTAGCAAGATGGACAAGGATGGAGCATTTCCTCTTCTCGAGGACCACGTCCCCTTCGAAAGGGACAGAGTCACTACTTCCCCCTCTCTAGATCGCCACGAGATAGAGGACAAACGCCCAACGCACAATGGGTCCAAACTGATCCCCGGAAGAGCACCAGAGGGTCCCCAACCTATTCTTATTCCGCCCAACGCCGCCCGGCCATGGCATCACCGATCGAAGCTATTAACAAGAACTTCCAAATCCTCCACCAGAATGCGAGGATTAGGACAACAGAAGAAGTCCACCCCTTACGATCTCCTCCCCCGAGGCACGGACAGAGGAGGTCTCAAAGCCTTTCTCCTCGACGAAGGAGGAACGCCCAAGAACCAGAGAAGCCTGAATCCCTGGCCATCAACAAACGCGATCGAATTCCTCCTCGGAAAGACCAGCTCTCCTCGGTGGCCAAGAGGACCAGCTCTCCCCGGTTTTTGCTGCCCTTCATGGCTGCCCATCCGGTGGCCAAGAACCGAAGGGCAGACCGAGAAGCCCATCTCCTCGACACCAATTGGCAGCGCGGAACCTTCTGGTCCCCTTCCCCCCATTCCACATGGAGAATTCTAGGTTATCCTCCTCGGCAATGACCCGAACAAAGCAGAGATGACCTCACCAGCCTCCCCGACGAGTGGAGCGCATAAACAAACTGTTCCACGCGGACACAAAAGCCAAGCACACATATGTTCTCTGCGAACAACTCCACTGAGGAAGGCTGGTCATCTGACACCCAAGATCAGCAGGACCACAACTGCCCTCCGTCACATTTCTGCCCATCATGCATGGGCAACCACCCAGGAACGATCGAAATGCTCCTGCCCGTATGTTCCCCGCGAACACCTCAAATGAGGAAAGCATTCTTCCTTCTGCCCCTCAATCGAGGAAGAATGGTCAGCTGGCACCAAAGATCAGCAGGGCCACCGCTGCCCTCCTTCACATTTCTGCCTGTCACGCATGGGCAACCACCCCAGAACGATCGAAATGCTCCTGCCCGTATGTCCCTGCGAACACCTCAAACGAGGAAAACATTTTCCTTCTGCCCCTCCACCGAGGAAGGCTGGTCAGCTGACACCCAAGATCAGCAGGAGCACCGCTGCCCTCCTTCACATTTCCGCCCGTTACGCATGGGCAGCCAAAGTCATACGACAAAACATCAAAGTCACCCGTCTCGTCCTGAGGAGAAATCACAGATTCTCGCGAAGGCAAACTCACCGCAAATTGGAAGGGTCCCTATCTTGTCCGAGCAAAAATGGAAAATGGGGGCCACTACCTAGAACACCTCAATGGGGAACAACTTGCTCTATATATTACGGCTAATGTCACTACAGTCGGCGTGCCCGTCTAAGCGACGAAGTGCAACGTACCGACCATAAATGCATGCCTAGGTACAAGCATTGCATACCTAAAAGTTTACAAGGCAGACCTCTACTCTTGAACGTGAAGATCCTGTCACACGTCAGATACTCGACCGAGTCTGACGTCGTCATCGTACCATGATTGGCAGAACACCCAGCTCGCGATGGGACGTTCACGCCGCGGAGCTCGGGCCACAATCATGACCTGAGCACCGTTCTCGTGCCCGGAAACAACCCATGCCTCTTTGAACTAGTTCCCCAAACTGGTCATACAAATGAAATAACTACCGAGCAAACCCCAAAACACTACGAATAATCCATACAAAACTGCTCATACAAACGAGCACTCACGACGAGAATCGTGCAATACTTAGCAATAACAAGCGAGTGAAAACGTCTCTAGTAGACAAGGCGACGCTTTCGTTCCTCGAGCGCGTCCACATATGGGCACCACGGAACGTCGTCATCTCCACAAACACGCACCAACCGTGCACAGTTCTCCCCGGGATGGCGAGCTACTCTTAAGTCATCACTCCTATGCCCAGGAGCAACGACTTTGGGGGCTTTTGTTCCAGACTGGACCAATGGTTAGGCATGGCCCAATCCACTTCTCCTCTCAGAACGGCCCAATTGCCTAAGTCCAGCCGAGGTAGGGCAGCATTTACCTTTCTGCCCCTCTACCGGGCACCCGTGGACAGATGAACCTCAAGGTCATTTGCTCCTCCCCGGCATTCTTGCCCGTCACGCACATGGCAGAAATCCTGGGATGGCCGTAGTACTCCTGCCACTCCGCCTAGGAGGCTGCCCAGAACGGCTCAATAGCTTAGATCCATCCAATTGAGGACAAAGGGAACCGATTTTCCCTTTGCCCCTCCACCGAGGAGAGATGGCCAGCCGACCATCTCTGCCCATCCATCATATTCCTGCCCCTCACGTACAGGGAAGACATCCAGGGATGGTCGTAATGCTCCTGCCCGGAATCATCTCCTGCCCCTCCGCCGAGGCAGCTGCCCGGAACGACCCAGCAGTCTCGATCCAGCCAGTTAAGGACAAAGGAAAGCCATTTTCCTCCTGCCCCTATGCTGAGGAAGGCTGACCAACTGATCTCCAGGGACAGAAGACCAGCCCTGCCCTCCATTTCATCTCTGCCCATGATACATGGGACAATCATCCAGAACCTGGCCGGAATGCACCTGCTCGGAAACACTCCCCTGCCCAAAGCAACAGGCTAGTTCCGAGCAGGTCTGCACCTCTCGCCGAGGAGAGATTCCCAGCTGACCTCTAGGGACAGCTGCCCATCTCTGCCCTCTATCTCAACTCTGTCCGTCATACACGGACAATCATATAGAACCTGGCCGGAATGTACCTGCTCGGAAACACTCCCCTGCTCAGCACAACGGCTAGTTTCGAGCAGACCTGCCCATTCCAACGGCTAGTTCTGGAAGTTACCTATTTTTGGGGGATCCGCGATCCGCGCCCGAATAATAGGAACCAATTGGCCATGCGGTGGGGGCACTATATAAACCCTCTCACTTGAGAGGGTCAGGTATCCAATAATCATCCTAAGAACACACTTTGTACTTGCCCCTTTTCTCTGACCCTCTCTTACTTGAGCGTCGGAGTGCCTTGCAGGTACACCCCCTCCTCCTCCTCCATTCCAGCATCGTAGACAAAGTCTCTGGCCTACTTCTAGGTTCTGATCGACCGGTAAGATCAATAGCAAAACAGCAGTCGAAGGATATGTCGACTCTGATTATGCAGGTTGTATGGATACCAGAAAATCTATTTCTGGATATGTGTTCACTATGTTTGGGACAACAATCAGTTGGAAAGCAACACTTCAGAAGGTGGTTGCCTTATCAACCACTGAAGCGGAATATATTGCCTTAACTGAAGCTGTGAAAGAAGCAGTGTGGCATGAAGGTTTTGCAAAGGAGTTGAAACTTCAAGGTCCAGTTATCACTGTTAAATGTGATAGTCAAAGTGCAATACACCTGTCGAAGAACTCAGCCTATCATGAGCGAACCAAGCACATTGATGTGAGGCTGCATTTCGTCAGAGGGGTAATCGAGCATGGAGAAGTCCAAGTGCTGAAGGTTTCGACAGATCATAATGCTACTGATATGATCACCAAGACGTTGTCAAGTTGCAAGTTTTTCCACTGTATGCAGTTGATAAAGCTGCATGAAGAAAGCTAGTCTGTTTCCTCGATGGTAGAGTTAGATCCAAGGTGGAGATTTGTGAGATTTGGATCGAACTCTAGTTTTAAGCATGAGGTCGAAGTCCGTTCGCATGCTACTGTCGAAGTGTTATACTGTCGAAATAATACATGTTGTAGTCGAAGGTTGTTCTAACATGTATTAGTTAATATTGTTAGGGTTGTTAGCATATTGAATTGGGCCTTGTGTTAAGGATCCAATTGTTTAAGTTAGCTTGTACCCTAAGTTAGCTTGTAATGGGTATTTTGTTAAAAGCCCATTAGTTTAGTGTGCTAGGTTTTATTATAAATAGCATGCTAGTCTCTCATTCTAGAGTGTGACAAAACCTAGAAAGAGTGAGAGTGGTTAGTTTGTTATTCTTGTATACTTGTAATCCTTGTTTTAAGGAGAAAGGAAAGAATAACAGTTTTATAACCAATCCTTGTTGTTACTCTTGTTTTCTTTGTTAACCCTAACCCTTGTGAGTTCCTTGATCATAAAGAAACCGTAAATACTTTGTTTCAAGGTATCCGATTCACAACAATACTCATTGAAGGACCCAAAAATATTACACATATTGTTAATAAGGTTAAAAAAATGGAGAATCGTTACAAAACATTAGCAGTAACATTAAATAATCAGCTAACCTATTTATTTGTAAATCGGATCTCGAAACCATGGCAACACAAATTCAGAAAGTTACATAAACCAAACTCATATTAACAAAAATCATATTAACAAACAAATTTTCAAAAATTATATTAACGAAAATCATATTAGCAAAATTAAAAACAAAAGTCAAAACTTGGATAATGAAATATATGCAATAACAACAGAAAACAAATTAGGTAAATAAAAAAGGAAGAAATGTAAAGAACCCTAACCGTGAATATGCAAAAAAAATTAAAAATCAACAATGATTCTGATTAATGATAGGTTGAATTAGAAAGGTTTCTGATACGACATCGGAATCATAGAAAAATAGAGATATTAGAAGGAAAAAAAATAACATAATAGTACAAAATTTAGCAAGATTAACAACACACAAATCCTATCATCGTAATCTTGGTCAATGCTATGACAAATAAACTTTAAAAAAAAATTTTGAGAGGTTCAAGAGAAATAACACAAGAATATGACTAAATAGTTTAATGTCATAAAATCTTCAGTATAAAAAAAATCAACAACATTAAAACCAAAACCTAAATTTAAAACCCTATACAAGTAAACTAATAATACACAACTCATTAGAAATCTCATTCTCTTCATAAATACATATAGAATTTCGTTATATAACAAAAAGAAAAACGTAAGAAGAAAATGTTTCCTTTTGGAAATGTTAATTTTTGGGGTATGTCTTCATTCAATATGGGTAGGTATACAACCTGCAAACATAATAGCCGTGGAAAAAGACGTTAAAAAGAAGGCAATGTTGATTCAACAGATCTGGACGTGGATATGAAAAATGATGCAGATCCAAGCATTTTGATTTTTGTTGAAGAGAGGAAGATGAAAATGATGCAAATATGGAAAAAAATGAAAGAACCTGAGATAAAGTTTAAATTTTTAATAGAATATGAAAGATTAGAGAGATGAAGAAATTATTACGCTTGGGTTCTTGGTATTTCTTCTTGCAGTTGAATCAATAGATTTGGAAGAATTGTTTTTGAAGAAGTCAAATCAGAAAGATGAAGCATATTATCAAAGACATAAGCGTTGTTTGTGTTATGGTGAATCAAAATCTCCTTCTTTTTAGCATTGGGGAAGGCGCGATGGCAACGACGGCAGAGGTTTTACGGTTTGATTGAAAAAGGGAGAAAAGAAAGAAAATGGGGGGGGGGGAGAGAGAGAGAGAGAGAGAGAGAGAGAGAGAGAGAGAGAGAGAGAGAGAGAGAGAGAGAATTGTATTGTGTGAGAAATGATAAAATAGTGTATCAGAGGCTAATGTATTTTTTTGGAATGTAGAGAGTTTTATGGGGAAGAAGGTGGGAATAAATGAAGTGTGAAATGAAGAAGAAAAGGTGTTGTCTTGAGATTGGAATGGGGTGAGTAAAACAAATGTTCAGCAAATCCCAATACAAATATTCTGTTAAGTAATGAATATTACATTGGAAACACGCATAAAAAATAGCATGCCTACTCTATGGAGTAAATCTTTGAATTTAATGATTACGGGTGTCAAATTACATTTAGGGACACAAAATCAGTGTTTTAATTAGGTTTGAGAAGGTTATTAAAAGAATTTCATATGTGTCATACCCCAAATTTTGACCACTAAGATTCCCATCATTGTGCAAATCATCAGGACAATATGGATGTACCTTTATGCCTCATCAATCTCCTCAAAGGTTGTTGAGCATCCACTACAATCAAAATTAGGGTTTCAAGCCCTCTTTGAGCCTAAGACAAAGGATCAATCAAGAAATGACATGATCTTCAACTTGTCTAAACCTATCAAACATCCTCAGTGGATCAAGAGGACTCCCACTTCAAGGATTAAGCACAAGGCTGCTCCCTTTTAGGTGGATTAAGTCTCAAGATCGCCAGTGTCCCCAAATTAGGGTTTTGGTCGACCAGGGCCTCCAAAGGGAAATTTTCCTCTGGGCATGAGCCAATACTTCAAAGTATATCCTAATATACTCCATGGAACCTCATGGACCCAACCATCAAGTCAATTTTGCCTCAGGGGATGCATTCATCAAAAATCAGGAATTAGGGTTTCTTGACCTAATTCTCCCCTAAGTTGACTTTTAAGGCAAATTATGAGCCAATACCTCAAGAGAAGGTTTGAGGGTCTCTAATGAACTATATTGATCCATTTGGAACAATGGGTTAATCCAAGAAGCTTGGGCAACAAGTTTCAATTCCGTCTGCACCACAATTAGGGTTTTAAGGGAAAAGTCAACTGTAACTTTGACTTTTGACCTGGACATGCTCCCAAGCCCTAAGACATGATTCAATGTACCCTATGACACCCATGGAACATGTCCATCAAGTTTGATTTAGGTCAAGGACATGATTTCTTGAAGAATTGCACAGTTTGGAATTCATCTGATAAAAAGTCAACTGTGCACAAAAGTCAACTTTGACTTTTTGAGATTTTTCACCAAAATGGATTTTTAACCCTAAAATGATGTTAATGTATGATTTGAATCATCATTCATCAAGAAAAATCAAGAAAAGTTGGATAACTTGAAAGTGGGGTAACCATAAAACTTAGAATTTTTTCTAAGTTATGGAAAAAGTACCACTAATGCACCAACTTTGGAGGACCATAACTCCTAAACCACAAGGCCATTGTTCCCCATCCAAAGCTTGATTTGTAGATCACATTGCCCTCTACAAAAACTTCAACTAGGCCTAACTCCAATTCATTATGGATTTTTAGCTATGAGTGAGCCTAAGTGGCTGAAAACATGAAAGTATACCATTTTCCAACACTTAGAAAAATTCTGTCCAAGACAGATTTTGTTGAAACACCAAAACTTGTGAGATCTTTTCACATAGTTGCAAGCTGAATCAGGTCCAAAGTTAAACATCAATATTGTTGCATATATTGCTAAGAATTCAAAGAGCTCAACAACATGAATTGATTCAACTTAAGCCAAGAGAAATCCATGCTCAAAGTCATGCTGCTGCAAGCTGTTTTGAAAAAATCAGTTTGCATGTTTGCTTGCCACACACGATTTTGAGCCAAAGACTAAGGATCACTATGCCACCTGTGTTCAAACCAATCACAATGCAACTGATCCAATTGATAAATCTGAGTCAAAAAGCCAAGGAATCTTCCAACTTGAAATTCATCCACTTTGGCACATTTTGCCTTGAATTCGAAGTGCATTAATGTGGAATAGTGCATTGTCAAGGTAGCTACTCTAGTCAATCAAGTTCTCTGATTAAACAACAATAAAAACATCTGAAGAATGTGATTTTGGTCAAGGCATAGCCCTGCTCTTGGGAATGGCTAGCTTGCCTTGCTTGAGAAGAAATCCTCCAAGCCAATCCATGCAAATGTGATCTGATCTGAGTTGCCATTCACTATTCCTCCAAAACAAAAGTTGATCACCTATTAATAGAGGTCCCAATGGATCATTCAACTCACACCAAAGCCAGTTACAGCACTGCTTTCTCTCATTCTTTCTTAAACCTCAAGTTTTCTTGTTTTTGAGTAACCACTATCGGGTTTTGAGTTGCAGCCTCAGACAATCAATTCCAATTGCTCAAACACATCACATATGATGTATTTGAGGTGTCCAAACACTTAAACACTGACTGTAACACCTCAGGCACAAAATCACTCTTCCACCAAGCCATTATGCTTCAATTTTGCAGGTGGAGGTCTCTAGCTTGATCCAAAGAGTTTCAAAGTGTTCCAAAGCTTGCAACACACTCCACAACATCCATTAAAGCTGTAGGGATCATTAATTCACGACTGGAACACCATCTGGGCAAAGTTCCATTTCAGCTTGCATCAAGGTGAGCTTCAAACTCGAACTCCATGATCCATGCATATTTCCTCGCATGATATTTTTGCCATTTGATTGCCATCATGTGTTGATTGTTTTGACTCAATAAATTTGATCATAACCCTTATAACCATGCCTGCACGATTGCTTTTGCAAATTAGGGTTCATCTGTGTTCATCATGATTATTTCACTCCACACTGAAAATGAATAAAATTGGGTATTGCCATCTTGTTCCTTGTGAAAATATGCATGAGATTGGTATTTGAATCATGGCAAATGGTGGAGAGATGAGGGAGATAGGGTGCTTCATGCACGAGCTCGAGGAAGAAGATGGCCATGGTGCCATTTTCAGAAAATCCAACAAGTTCTCTATATATTTTTCCCTTGCCATGTTATATTTGAATTGGCATTGCGCCTCAGCGGTTCATCATCTAGTTTTGTGTGTATTGGCAAGCGAGAGGTCTGGGGTTCGAATCCCCCTCGCCCCAGACTTCTTTTTATCACTTGTTTATTTTGTTATTTTTCATATTATTATATTTTAATGATTTGAAAAATTAATAACTCCTTCAATTTTTATCATTTTTTATTGGTTCTTTTTGTAATAATTCACAAAAATGTTTAAATATTTGATTCTACCAAAAAATCCCAAAAATATTATTTATTTTCTATATTTGATATTTTTGAAAAGAATTAATATTTTATGTGTTTTTAGCATTTAAAATATTTCTTTTCCCTTTGTTTTCTAACCCTAATTTGAGTTCAATCATTTTGTAGGAAGAAACCTGATTTTTTGGAACATTGGTCCAAGATCATAATTTGTTTTCATGTATTTAACAAATATTAATCATTTTAATTGAATTTTTGTTCAATTAAAAATACATTTTGAAAACAAATTAGGGTTTTGAATCAATTCAACCCTCATAAATCATTCTTTTAAAAAAAAAAACAAAACTCTTTGGGCCTCTTGAGAGAGTGTAAGACCCATCCCCGTGTACAGGAAACTTTTTTTTGGGCCTTACCTATTGTATAAGTCCCTCTGTACATTTTCAAATAAACGACGCAATCGTCGCCAGTTAAAATAAATCAATTGGGCCTCTCCTCGAGCTATAAGACCCATTCAAAAACTCTTGGGCCTCTAATAGAGTGTAAGACCCAATCCTTTTTTGACCAAATCATTTTTGGGCCTCAGTGTATTGTATAAGTCCCGATACTGTCAAAAACGAACGGCGCGATCGTCGCCTTTTTCAAATAACCTTGGGCCTCTCCTTGAGCTATAAGACCCATTCAAAACTTTTTGGGCCTCTATTAGAGTGTAAGACCCAATCCCCTTTTAACCAAAACATTTTGGGCCTCACTTATTATATAAGTCCCTTTGCGTTAAAAGAAAACCTCGGCGCGATCGCCATTTTAAACGAAAAATCATCTGGGCCTACCCTCGTGCTATAAGCCCCACTCTTTTTCTTTAAAACTTTTTGGGCCTCTTGAGAGAGTGTAAGACCCATCCCTTTGTACAGAAAACCTTTTTGGGCCACAGTCACTTGTATAAGTCCCTCTGTACAAATTCAAACAGTGCGCTCACTGATAAAACCTTGGGCCTCTCCTTGAGCTGTAAGCCCCAAATATTTCTTTTTCAAAGCACTTTCTCCTTTGATTTTGAATATATTGTTGTTTTCAATCTTTCTTTGTTGAACAACTAACCAAACAGCATGGAAGCTCTACAACCGAGTAAGTGGTTATCGCTTTCATTTACTGTTTTCCTATACATATAACTGTATTGTGGGGCTGTTTCGCTGTAAGTCTTCTTTCATAAACTCATATCAACTGTGTAATAATAGTATAGATATTTAGAGTTTCCCCGGCAACTACGTCTAGAACTAGGTGACGCCGTTTCGTTTGTTCGTAGAAATAGACAACTAGATCCCCAATAGGATCACCAGATACAGTCTTCTCTTCGGCTGTCCTCATTAGGAATTGTCAAGAAACTCTACTCCCAAAGATGAATGTATTCTCTGTGAATGGCATCTTTGAGTTTCTTCCAAATTCTCGAACTTTCCTGACTTGTTCTATTCCTTGTGAATAGTTTGCCTTGAATTTCTCGGGGTTTGGGGACCCACAGGCTTCTTAAAAGCATCAGCCTCCTCTTGGGCATCGTACAAGGACCCATAGGCTTCCTAAAAGCATCCCCGCCTCCTCTTGGGCTTAGTACAAGGACCCGTCGGCTTCTTAGAAGTATTGACAGCCTCCTCTTAGGCTTCGTATAATGATCTCTTACTCCGGGAATGATAGCCTTCTCTTGGGCTTAGTACAAGGACCCGTCGGCTTCTTAAAAGTTTCCAGCCTCCTCTTGGGCTTCGTACAAATTGTCCCGACGACCTCCTAGAGGTATAGGAACAGAACTTAGTCGTCTTCATAGAACCGTCCTTTCAAAGAGTCTACTACTGTTTCTCAAAACATAGTACAAAAGATGAAACTCTAGACTTGGACAGTCTTTTTTCCTTGAGTCTCAAAGATATTCTCAAGCACCCTTCAAAAATAGGAAGAAACCCGTAGACTCGGACAGTCTCGATACCCTTCGGATTTCCCCGTTTCCTTAAAGAACAGGGAATAATCCCGATCCTCAGATCAAATCCTTGAGTACAATATTGCTTATATAAGAACTAATTTTCTCTTTTGAAATCAGTATACTGGACCTGTCACTCAACTAAAACAGTCACCAGCCGATAGCCTCCTCTTGGGCTTTGTACAAATGATTCTCCCCAGTGGAGCAAACCTTTCAGCCTCCATCTCGGGCTTCGTACGAGATACAAAAAGACTCCCTCGTTGAGTCAAACAACTTTTAGCCTCTCTCTCAGGCTTTGTATGAGACACATAAGAGACTCCCTCGTTGAGTCAATCCCCCTTTCGCCTCCATCTCGGGCTTCGTACGAGATACCAAAAACACTCTCTTGTTGAGTATAAAAGATCCTCTTGTTGGTTCAACCCCTTTTAGCCTCTCTCTCGGGCTTTGTACGAGACATATACTAGCCTCCTCTTAGGCTTTGTATAAGAAAACAACCCCTTTTAGCCTCTCTCTCGGGCTTTGTACGAGACACATACTAGCCTTATCTTAGGCTTTGTATAAGAAAACCACTGGTTGATCCAATCAACCTTTTAGCATCAAAGTTGTGCCTCGTTCACAATACACAAACATCAACAACTTCTTCCCTTTCATCTAATCGCTGTAAGCGGCAAGCCTCTAGATCATCTATATCCATGCCACTGTCCCTCTTTTAGCATGAGAAATTCCTAAGGAAAGATGGCATTGCTCTACACTGAGTTAAAGTCTTCTCCTTCAGGTTAAAAACCCTCTTCTTAGGAAATTATGGCATTGCTAGGATCCGCGTATCCCGGTTAAAGTAATTCTCCTTTACCCTCCTTTAGAGACGACAAATTCTCTCTAAAGTCGAGACCTTTCAGCTTCACATCTTGGGCTTTGAACAAGATACAAACAACCTTTTTCTTCACGTCTTGGGCTTTGAACAAGACACCAAAACCCCATTTCCTCCCATAGAATAGGAGGAACTACGAACGCTCTGATTTCCTTGTTTCGGTAAACGGGAATACGTAGGCATAAGATCGAAAGAAAAGATCTTAGCGAGCACACTAAACAAAAAACCCAAAATCCCATATCTATCAAAAAGCATCAGTCCTAACACCCTAATCCTTGTTCCCCGCCAGAAACATTCTGTCAAAATAAAAAGAAGAAAACCGTATTGGCGAAAATACAAATAACCAGTACAAAGGCCCCCCCACATTGATAGCATTCGCAACCTAACAGACCGCTGTTTAAACTCAGTATGCAAAGCAGGGTTAATTGGAGACATCTATTTCCCTTCCTTATTCAGCTCACAATAGGATAAAAAATGAATCGACCTGTAGTAGGCTCAACCGCAGAGAGCGACCAGCGCTTAAGAACCGCGTCCAAAAATCGCTCGCTACAGAAAAATGGCGCCCACCGTGGGCCGATTTTTCTTCTTTCTTAGTGTAGAAACCACAGAATGGTGACTCCGCCGGGGAGCCATTTCTGTCAGGAACATAGGATTCATAGCTTTAAAGTCTAGGACATTAGGACAAATATATATACTGCTTTTCCTAATTGCTATACGTGTTTATTTTTCTGCTAATGGGAATGCGGGTGATGCCGTATGTGGAAAGATTGAGTATACACTTAAGATAAGTGATGGCGACGAGGTCCACCATCAACCTCAGTGGAGGCTAACCAATGCAACCCATTCTCTCACCTAGACAATGGGCAGATTGTTAAGTCTGAGAAGCTGAGGAGCCAAACCCTTTCGTAGTGCGGAAACTATCGGAAATAGTTGTTACGCGATACTACCCTCATTTGAGGCTGGTGATTTATTCTCAGTGAATAGCACTTACTCTAAGATTGCTCCACAACTCGCTGGCGATCCGCTTGTTGTTTTGCTTTCCCGGGAGGAGCTGATGATAATGAGTACAAGTACAAAAATCACCTTAGTATAACCTTTGGGGATGGGTAGAGCCTTGAATTCATGACAACGACCCTTTGACCCCATGTTTTTTCTATGTTTTTGTGTGCTGCATTCATGCATTCATTTAAAAAACATTAAAACAAAAAAAAAAATTCTCTTCTAGTCTCTCTGTTGTTTTTCAAAATAAACTAAGACTGAGATTGCAAATATCAGAGAAAGGATTACGCTAATGGATTTCGGTAGAAGGAGAACTCATAAGTACACCTTCAAGGTTCCAAAGCTAGAGGATTTGAGAAGGTTAGCAGGAATGATCACAAGCCAAGAGGCTTTCAGAGCCAAGCACGGAGATCTGCTACCACTGTTAAAAGTCCATGTGATTGAGGGAATCATGGATGCGCTCATTCAGTTTTACGATCCGGTTTATCACTGTTTCACATTCCCGGATTACCAGCTAGCACCAACGCTGGAGGAGTGTTCTCATCTGATCAATATACACATTACAAATCGAGCTCCATTTTCTGGACTGGAAGAAATTCCAAAGAATCAGACCATTGCAAGAGCAATACATTTGGATGAGTCAGAAGTCAAGACTCACATGACTACCAAGGGTGGCATCCAAGGTTTGCCAGCCCAGTTCTTAACAAAGAAAGCTCTGTACTTTGCTAGTATAGGGAACGGGACTGCTTTTGAAAGCATCTTTGTTTTACTCACCTACGGGTTATTTTTGTTTCCCAACATCAATAACTTCGTCGATATCAACGCCGTTAAGGTTTTTCTCATTGGAAACCCTGTGTCGACTTTGCTCGCAGATGCGTATCATTCTGTACACTTAGGAAATTTGTACAGCGGAGGGGAGATCACATGTTGTGTACCTTTGCTTCACAAATGGTTTATCTCCCATTTGCCTAAGTCTGTTGCTTTTTGGGATCATAAGAGTGCCTTACGCTGGTCACAGAAAATCATGTCTCTCACCAACTCTGACATTGATTGGTGTAATAGGATCTATGATGGAATCAGAATCATTGATCGTTGTGGAAACTTCCCTAACGTACCCCTCATAGGAACTAAAGGAGGAATCAACTATCACCCGATATTGGTTCGTCGTCAATTTGGATACCCGATGAGGCTTGTTCCGCGCAACGCTCATCTGGAAGGTCTTTTCTTCAAGGAAGGAGAGAATGACAGAGCACTAAAGACGGAAATAGTGCACGCTTGGAAGCACGTTCACAAGAAAGGACGAGAGTCTCTAGGAAAACCGGACTGTGTCTCAGTGGAGCCTTATCTCCATTGGGTACAAACTAGAGCTCTCAAGCTAAAAATGCCTTATCCTCGTTACGGAATTCTTCCACCGAGGAAATCTGTCATGTACTTCATGACGGAAACTGAAAAGCTTCAGGTTACTCTCAACAAAGTTCAGCAGGAGAGAAGGTCTTGGAAGAACAACTACCGCACCCTCGACGTAGAGTGCATCAAAATACAACAATTACTGAAAGAGAAAGATGCTCTGATTGAAATTTTGGAGCAACATGCTGTAGAGAATCAAGATGACCAAAGGAATTTGCTCGCTCCTTTCACTTGGCAAAGGAGTGACAACCCGACAACGGCCAAAGAGCCCCGGTCAAAGAAAAGGAAAGTACCAGGATCAGCACTCGATTTCTCTTCAGAGAGGACTCGGGACCCATTAGCTTAGGTTTCTGTTTCTGCACCTTGTAATCTACTGTATTTCCATTTCTGTAATCCTTTGAATTTCAATAAAAAGGGGTTTCCCCACTGTTTGATATTTGCAATCTAATTGTCGAAGTTTATTTTGATTAAACCAAAAAAACAATTAATATAATCATTGCATTTCATCATTCTCGTAATCGCGTATTCTCCTTACCTACGAATCTCATGTTTGTGTCTCGGTTCTAGAGTCAAACTGTCTCATTCGTACAATACTCGGGCCAGTCGTCAGAAAAAGATGGATGATCTTGAGGAAGAAAACAGAGAGTTAAAAGAAGAGATCGACGCTCTGAGAGAGGATATGAGAAAGCTTCGTAACGACATGCAAGCCATGGCAGAAGCTCAGCTACAAAGAACTGTGATCTCAGAGATCACCACAACGCCCATAGTGGAGAAGTATGATCCTAGGTATCAAATGCCGAAAGATCGTCCCTGGGGCATGCCTGCTAACTATATCCCGGAAGGATATGTTCCGCCGATCACTGAGGATCAGGGAATCACAACAGAAGCCGCTGGGCCTGAAGGTTACAGACTTCGAGAAAGCGAAGATGCCAGAGGCATACTGAAGAATCCTGAAGGTTACAAACTTTGGGAAACGCCAAGATTCGCTGCCGTAGTCACGGTACCACCCCCTGTGGTGCACACTGTCCCGGAAGGACAGATTCCGCCAATACCTGCTGGTAAAAAGGAAACTATGTTCGACCGAATGGATGAATTCCAGGAATAGTTCTTGGAAATGCAGAGGGAACTGCAAGCCATTCGTGGTCAGGATTTATTTGGAAAGGACACCGCAGATCTCTGCTTGGTCCCCAATGTGAAAGTCCCGCACAAGTTCTAAGTGCCCGACTTTGAAAAATACAAGGGTAACTCTTGCCCTCAAAGTCACTTGACAATGTATGCTCGACGAATGTCAGCTCAGACTGAGAATCAGGACCTACTGATTCACTACTTTCAGGATAGTTTAACCGGTACCGCATTAAAATGGTACATGGGTTTAAACCGTGCCACGATCAGCACATTCAGAGATCTTGGCACTGCCTTCGTCCAACAATACAAATACAATTTGGAAATGGCACCCGACAGAGATCAACTCAGATCAATGTCGCAAAAGGACAAGGAAACCTTTAAGGAGTATGCTCAAAGGTGGCGTGAAATTGCCGCTCAAATTTGTCCGCCTCTTGAGGAAAAAGAGATGACAAAGATCTTCTTAAAAACCTTAAGCTCATTTTACTATGACCGAATGGTTGCCAGTGCACCCAGTGATTTCACCGAGATGGTGGGCATGGGCGTACGTCTTGAGGAAGCCGTCCGAGAAGGACGTTTGGTAAAAGACACTGGATCGACGAGCGGTACTAAAAAATACGGTAGTGCTCTCCCTAAGAAAAAAGAGCAAGATATTGGGAATATCTCTCTCGGAAAGCAAAGGCGACGTTATCAGCCGGTAGCAGCTGTAACTCCTGCTATCAGCCCTGCGCCTATTCCTACGTATCAACCTCAGGTTGCACAGAGCCAACCTGATCAGCAAAGGACACAACAACCTCTTCAGCAAGCCCGTCCTCCATACAATAACAACCGTACAACACGATCATCGGGGTTTGATCCTATACCCATGTTGTACGCAGAACTATTTCCATTACTACTGGCTAAGGGGCACATTCAGACTAAATCTCCTCTTACAGTACCGAAAAATCCGCCTTTCTGGTTTAAGGTGGATCAAACATGCCCTTATCATCAAGGAGGTCCAGGGCATAACATTGAGACTTGTCTCAATTTCAAGTCCGACGTGCAAAAGCTTGTTAGGAGCGAGCTCTTATCTTTCAAAGATACGAATCCTAATGTTCTCACGAACCCGCTGCCTCAACATGAGAAGGCTGCAGTCAACCTGATTGAGAAAGAGACTAACAATGTCTATCAAATTCACGATGTACTCTTGTTGAAAACCAATCTGGTCAAGATGCATTGTAGACAGAGTGGATATGGCCATGTGCCACCTCATAATTATCACCAGTGTGATATCTGCTCTAAAAGCAATCAAGGATGTTCGGTAGTGCAATCAGCCCTACAGGAACAGATGGATCTTGGATGGATCCAAGAGCACCGAGTTCGTGGAGTTAACATGGTTTACAAGAATTCCAACGTCATTCAAAACCACGATATCCGTGCAATGAATGTCAACTTGGTGGCGATGCACTCAAGGCAAAGCCAGTATCATAATCTGCCGCGGCACGATTACAGTTCTTGTCTGACTTGCTCGGTAAACAAACAGGGATGCTCTTTCATACAAGAGGCCCTCCAGCGTCAGATAGATCTTGGATGGATCCAAGACTACTATGATAGGAATCCCTATCAGATCAACATGGTTCAGATTTTCGATATTCGCATGATGAATACCAATCTGGTAGAGTTACATGCTGAACAGGTCCGACTCGGATTCCTAATATCACATGATTACCAAAGCTGTAAAGCGGGTTGCGAAGATGATCGAGGTTGTACCCTTGTCCAGGAGGCACTTCAGCACTTGTTAAATCACTAGTGGATGCCAATCTATATGGATGAAGATACTCAGCAAATTAGTATCAGCAACAGAAATCCCACTCGGCGTCAGAGTCAGGATGTCCGATCTGTGGAAACTAACCTAGTAAGGTTACATTGTATTCAAATTGGGCGTGGTCAGGTACCACCACACTATTACGACCGCTGTAGCGTCTGTTCGGAAAGTAACCAAGGGTGTTACCTTGTGAGGGCAACTCTTCAGGGTCAGGTGGATCATAGAGAGGTTCGTCCCTATCCGGGTTCTGGACCTATCAACTAGACGCCAAACTACCTTGTCGATCAAGTCAAGGATGCTGTTGTAATCTCTGGTCATCATAGGACCAGGGATGTTTGTACCATCATCCCTCTACTTGACGAATCGAGAGTTCCCAACCGGGAACGGATCGAGATTACTTACGATGGTCAAAAAAATCAAAAGGTTCCCATAGTCGTCTATCTACCGGAACCATTACCGTATGAATCAGCTAAGGCTATCCCTTACAAATACGGTGCAACAATCATCGAGAATGGAAAGGAAATTCCATTACCCTCCGTCGTAAATATTGCAGACATCAGTTGTGTAACACGGAGCGGTCGAATCTTCAACCGAGGAGTTGGAGAACTTAACAAAGAAAAGGAACTTCAGACAGAAGCTCCTGATCCACCAGTCGGTCAATCCAGTAATCCTGACCTTTCGAAAAATAATGAAGAGATGCTGAAGCTCATCCAAAGGAGTGAATACAACATTGTCGATCAACTGTTACAGACTCCTTCAAAGATCTCGGTATTATCATTGTTACTTAGTTCAGAAGCCCACAGGGAGGCTCTACAGAAAGTCTTGGAGCAAGCCCTTGTGGAACAGGACGTAACAATCAGACAGTTCGATAACATTGTCTCTAACACCACTTCCTGCAACAATTTGGGATTTAGTGATGAGGAATTACCCAAAGAGGGTCGCCGTCATAACATGGCACTCAATATCACAGTTAACTGCCAGGACGATGCTTTAGCCAGCATACTGGTAGACACAGGGTCAGCCCTGAATGTTATGCCGAAGTCCACTTTGATGCAACTATCATTCAAGGGCCCTCCAATGAGAATCAGCGAGGTCGTCGTCAAAGCATTCGACGGATCCAGAAAAGCGGTTATCGGCGAAGTTGATCTTCCCATAACTATTGGTCCTCATACTTTCCAAGTCACTTTCCAGGTCATGGACGTCCAGGCAACATACAGTTGCTTATTAGGAAGACCTTGGATACATCAGGCTGGAGCGGTCACCTCGACCCTCCACCAAAAGCTAAAGTTCGTCAAGAACGATCAACTCGTCACGGTTTGTGGAGAACAAGCCTTGCTCGTGAGTAACTTATCATCATCTACTTGTGTAGAACCCGAGGAGGTTATTGGGACGCAGTTCCAAGCATTGTCGGTGAGCAAGGACAATCAATCTGAAGAAGGAACTTCGATTTCCTCATACAAAGATGCTATCAAAGCGGTCGAGTGTACCGATACGACCGGATGGGGACAGCTTGTCATTCCTACTGACAATACAACAAAAAAGGGTCTTGGTTTTTCTGTGGCATGCACCCAGACAGCTGTCAACGATGAAAATCTTCATCCCCTTCGAAACTTCTTTCACAGTGGAGGTTTCCTTCAACCAGTGACTCAAGCAGTCCATGCTATCAATGAGGAAGATCCCTCTGACACAGATGAAGAATAGAAGTCCTACCTTAACGAGGACGGTTATATGTCTCAGGAAGAGGTGCCTATACCATTTTGCTATCCCGCATAGAGTCCGAGATTTATACCACGATCAGATGTCGAAATGATATATGGAGGTTGTGATCCGGAAGGATGTCGTGCTCCACCAAATTCATTAGAGGAAGACACTCTGATGAAAGACAATTTTGACTCTGCCTACTATGGCCCGATGGATGGTCTGCCAATGTGGCAACCTTACCCAGGAGACTTGGGGCCAGAATGTCAGCCGAGTAATGACACTCAACTGAGTCTCATTGAACAGAATACCTGTGTCCCCACCATGTCATGGGATCAACACTCAGGCCATTCAGCAACTACCCAACATGAAGATGAATTCGCAACGTTTGCAGGACTTGAATTCATCAACTATGCTTTTCCCGAGGTCAATGTCATCGAGAGAGATGACTCCTCCAGTTCCAAAGAAGTTTGGGACACTCTGGGACAACCAAGTGGAAAATACGACTATATGGTCAAGTACACTGCTCCCGAAAGCTCTCGTATCAGGCTCGAAGATATCCAGCCAACTGGATGGGGAGATACACCTGAAAGCACAAATGCCATGCAAAATACAACAGAGGAATCCTCCTACGCAGTTTTGTCTGGGAGACAAATTCCAATGATCCTGCTCCACCAGAAATTAGCGTCATTTCTGAAGACAAATCAAGGAAGGTGCCAGACTTTGTGATTCACCGAGGAGTTCGCCGCCAATGGGTTGCCGTCGATGTTCCGAAGGCCGTTCACCAGTCAAAGTAATTGCCATCTTTAACCTTTCACCCTGCCCAGGTGAAACGGATGTTTTGATAGGGCTCGCTTTCTGTAATTTTCCCTCTTCGCTTAGCCCAAAGCGACAGAGTTTTGTTTTATAGGGCTGTAGTTTCAAGATTCGACTCGTTCATTAATAAAATAACGTCGTTCTGTAATTTCCGCATTAATTGTTGTTTTCTCTTTTTGCTTTTTCTCAGAAAATGGTAATCCTAAAAAAAAATCAATAATAAAAACAAGCAGTAAAAGAAATACACTGCACACACTTGCATTTTCTCTATCTCTTCTATACACGAATCATCACGTCATGCAGATTGCTTGTTTTACACCCCGTTGAAACATACGATCCGATACCTTCTCCCGACTTTGAGTTCCCGGTATTTAGGGCTGAAGAAGAAGTTGACGACGAAATTCCAGAAGAGATCTCCCGATTACTCAGACAGGAGGAAAGGTCCATTGAACCTCACAAAGAGCCGTTGGAAACGGTAAACTTGGGTCAGAAAAAGAGAGAAAAGAAATTAGGATTGGGGCACTGCTCAGTCCAACTGCCAAAGAGAGTTTGACAAAGCTTCTCATAGAATTCCCCGATGTGTTCACTTGGTCCTATCAGGATATGCCAGGGTTGGATACCAGCATCGTGGAACATCACTTACCGTTGAGATCGGAATGTCCGCCAGTTAAACAAAGGTTGAGATGCACTCACCCGGACATGGCCATCAAAATCAAAGAGGAGGTACAGAAATAGATCGACGCGGGCTTCCTTGCTACATCTGAATATCCTCAATGGTTAGCCAACATCGTACCTGTTCCCAAAAAGGACGGAAAGGTTAGAATGTGTGTAGACTACAGAGATCTGAACAAGGCAAGTCCAAAGGACGACTTTCCTTTACCACACATTGACATGCTGGTTGACAGTACAGCAAAGTTCAAAGTCTTCTCCTTCATGGATGGATTCTCAGGCTATAACCAAATCAAAATGGCGCCGAAAGACATGGAGAAAACTTCGTTCATTACCCCATGGGGTACCTTTTGTTACAAGGTAATGCCATTCGGCTTGAAGAATGCCGGGGCAACCTATCAAAGGGCCATGACTACTCTGTTTCATGACATGATACACAAGGAAATCGAGGTATATGTCGATGATATGATTGCCAAATCTAAGACGGAAGAGGAGCATGTGACCCATCTGTCAAAACTATTTGAGCGTTTGAGGAAGTACAAACTCCGCTTGAATCCCAACAAATGCACCTTCGGTGTCCATTCAGGGAAACTACTAGGGTTCATCGTCAGCCAGAAAGGAATTGAGGTTGATCCTGACAAGGTCAAGGCCATTCAAGAAATGCCTTCTCCAAAAACTGAAAAACAAGTCAGAGGATTCCTTGGACGTTTGAATTACATCTCCAGATTCATATTCCTTATGACCGCGACTTGTGCGCCGATCTTCAAATTACTCAAAAAGAACCAGGATTGCGTTTGGTCAGAAGACTGCTAAACTGCCTTCGACAGTATTAAGGAATATCTGTTGAATCCGCCGATTCTATCACCTCCAGTGGAAGGAATACCACTGATCATTTACCTCACGGTCCTAGAGGACTCAATGGGGTGTGTACTTGGCCAACAAGACGAAACCAAAAGGAAAGAGTCTGCCATTTACTATCTGAGCAAGAAATTCACCGACTGTGAAACTCGGTACACGATGCTCGAGAAAACTTGTTGTGCTTTGGCTTGGGCAGCCAAATGTCTTCGCCCATACATGATTCGTCACACTACTTGGTTGGTCTCCGAGATGGATCCAATCAAGTACGTATTTGAAAAACCTGCTCTTACGGGAAGGATTGCCCGTTGGCAGATGCTGTTATCAGAATATGACATAGAGTACCACGCTCAGAAAGCCGTTAAGGGAAGTATTTTAGTCGATCATTTGGCTCATCAACTGATTAACGATCAAGAATCAATCGGGTTTGACTTCCCAGACGAAGATGTCATGTATCTAAAAATGAAAGATTGCGATGAACCGTTACCCAGTGAAGGGCCAGAACTAGGTTCCCAGTGGGGACTTATCTTTGACGGAGCAGTTAATCATTACAGAAACGGAATTGGGGCAATCATTGTTACCCCTCAGGGTACCCACATTCCTTTCACTGCCAGACTTATGTTCAAATGTACGAATAACGAGGCCGAATACGAAGCATGTATCATGGGTCTCGAAGAAGCGATTGATTTAAGGATCAAAAACTTGGACGTATACGACAATTCAGCCTTGGTTATCAATCAGATCACAGGAGATTGGAACACATACCAATCAGGATTGATTCCTTACAAAGACTATGCAAGAAGGTTGCTACCTTTCTTCAACATAATCGAGTTTCATCACATCTCTCGTGGTGAGAATCACATGGCTGATGCTTTAGCCACTCTCTCTTCCATGATTAGCGTAGGTCGATGGAATGACCTACCTAAGATTGACGTAATGCGCCTTGAACGGCCCGCCTACATCTTCGCGACTGAAGCAGTCATAGACGACAAACCTTGGTATCACGATATCAAATGCTTCCTTCAGAAACAAGGATACCCTCCTGGGGCATCCAGAAAAGACAGAAAGACCCTCAGAAGACTGGCTGGCAGCTTCTTCCTGAGCGGTGATACTCTTTATAAGAGAAACTTTGACATGGTCTTGCTCCAATGCGTGGACAGACCAGAAGCAGAGATGCTGATAAAAGAAATTCATGAAGGATCCTTTGGCACTCATGCCAACGAACATACGATGGCGAGAAAAATTCTCAGAGCAGGGTACTACTGGTTAACCATGGAATCTGACTGCTACAAGTACATGAGGAGGTGTCACAAGTGTCAGATATACTCCGACAAAATCCATGTACCGCCATCACATCTCAAAGTGCTCTCTTCCCCATGGCCATTCTCGATATGGGGAATCGACATGATTGGCATGATTGAGCCCAAGGCTTCAAACGGACATCAGTTCATCCTAGTAGCCATTGATTACTTCACCAAATGGGTCGAAGCAGCGTCGTACGCTAATGTTACCCGACAAGTGGTGGTCCGATTTATAAAAAATAATATCATCTGCCGTTATGGTGTTCCAAGCGAGATCATTACTAATAATGGATCTAACTTGAACAACAAGATGATGAAAGAGTTATGTGCAGAGTTCAAGATTAAACATCATAACTCATCTCCCTACCGACCCAAGATGAACGGAGCGGTAGAGGTGGCCAATAAGAACATCAAGAAGATCGTTCAAAAGATGGTTGTAACCTACAAAGACTGGCAAGAGATGCTACCCTTTGCTCTTCATGGTTATCGTACATCTGTCCGCACTTCAACAGGGGCTACCCCTTTCTCTCTAGTATATGGCATGGAAGCAGTGCTCCCCATAGAAGTAGAGATCCCGTCAATCCGAGTATTGATGGAAGCCAAGCTTACATAGGCTGAATGGTGTCAAAGCCGACACGACGAACTGAACCTGATCGAAGAAAAATGAATCACGGCACTATGCCATGGTCAATTGTATCAACAGAGAATGAAGAGGGCGTTTGACAAAAAGGTTCGACCTCGCATCTTCCGGAAAGGAGACCTTGTGCTAAAAAAGATACAATCTTTTCTAACTGATTCTCGGGGCAAGTGGACTCCGAATTATGATGGCCCCTATGTGGTCACGAAAGCTTTCTCAGGTGGCGCCTTGAGACTTGCAACCATGGACGGAGAGGAATTTGCCTACCCCACGAATGTTGATGTAGTCAAGAAATACTTCGCCTAAACTAAAAAAAACGTCTCGGTGGATTGAAAACCCGAAAGGGCGGTCCAGGAAAAAGTTAGAGACATAAAAAAAAATCATCCCGGTGGATTGGAAACATCAAAGTACAATCCAGGCAAAAATTAGGGATAATGGCAAGTAACTATGCTCAACAGAGGCAGGTCCCTCAGTAGCAGTTACATCATCCGTCAGAAAACTCCAGTCAAGGTCATCTTCGACAGAAGCTCAAGATGCCCCGAAGTCAAAGTTGGTAGAAGGATAGTGGTCGTTATGTTTCAACGTAGCCCTTTTCCCTGTAAATTACCATTTTCTGAACTTTGTAAATACTCTTTGGAATCACGCGTTTGGCTGATCTCCATCTTATCAATAAAATTTGAGCCCTTGTGCTTTTGTTTGTAATTCTTATTTGTTTTAGCTTGATTAACGATTCTTGAAATAAAACAAAATGAATTTACTTGTAAAACTTTTTCTGCTTTTAAAATAAAGACGGTAATTTCTTTTGACTGTTGAACATCAGAAGAACATCGGTCGCTTCTCTAGAAGTAAGAAAACTTCAAAGTGCAGAATCAAAGTACTCCTTCTACGCCAGTGTGCCTGAATGAAGGATCAACAGTGTCAGATGTGACTAATCCATCTGACATCTTCGACCGAGTTCTCATCTCCTAAGCCCGACCAACATAGCTCCCAACGGGGACTATCTCTCCTAAGAAAGGTGGAATTGCTATTTTGAACCAACGGTATTTCTTCGTCCCGCGATGGCCGAGTATCTAGTCGTGTTCACCCGTTAGTCTGTATGTCGTGTCAGTTTTGTCAGCATATACATACATACATCATGCATTTGATTTACATTCATATTCATGTTGCATCACTATCACTCTAGTCGGTCTTATCCCCTAGTGTTGAAAGTCCTCTCAATCGAGTTGTCAGTTCTTGCCTCGTCAGGAAATCTTGCGTCTGAACAATCTCTCTGTCAGTGTATCTCTAGATCAGAGTCGACACTCGACCACTTTGATAACTTGGACCTCTGAAAGGCCAGAGCAACTTTTGACAAATGTCACTCTTCGCCATTGAAGATGATATCCTTGCTTTCCCGGATTAAGGAAAATCCCTAGAGAAAGCCTCTTAAGCAGAGATTCGGCAGTACATCATTATTTCTCCGGAAAGACCGCTGATGAAAAAGTCATCAGCACCTCAAAATTGGACCCCATCATATGGCATTTCTCCGGGAAGATCCCGAGAAAAGTATGATGTAAGATCCCACGCAGAAGCAGCCTCTCAAGAGACTCGCTTTCCCCAGTAGAAACAAATGGCATCTCCAACAGAGAAGTTTGTACACCCCTACAGCTCAGACGACTGGGTTCCCCAGCAAGTCTGACATCAAGATTTTTCTCTCAAATGGCATCTCTCCAGGAAAATTCGGCGAAAAGTTTGAGGAAAACCGCTACGTATAGCGTCCCTTGTCGATAAAGTTTATTAACAACAGAAACTTAGACCAGTTCCTTGGTAGGAAACCAGGATCGAGGGGAAGTTTGTTTCCACAACTTAGACCAGCTCCTTGGCTGAAGACCGGGATCGAGGGGAAATTTACCTTTTCTAAGCATCATTACTTAGTAAAAGAAGATGAATGCGCAAGCTACCGTTCATAACCACCATCAAAATTTCGGGTACTCCGATATTTAATCCTCTTGCACCCCGAATGCCCGAATACCTTCGTCATTCACACCTTCGGGTCCAAGAAGATTAAATAGGGGCATCTGTCATACCCCAAATTTTGACCACTAAGATTCCCATCATTGTGCAAATCATCAGCACAATATGGATGTACCTTTATGTCTCATCAATCTCCTCAAAGGTTATTGAGCATCCACTACAATCAAAATTAGGGTTTCAAGCCGTCTTTGAGCCTTAGACAAAGGATCAATCAAGAAATGACATGATCTTCAACTTGTCTAAACCTCTCAAACATCCTCAGTGGATCAAGAGGACTCCCAATTCAAGGATTAAGCACAAGGCCACTCCCTTTTAGGTGGATCAAGTCTCAAGATCGCCAGTGTCCCCAAATTAGGGTTTTGGTCGACCAGGGCCTCCAAAGGGAAATTTTCCTATGGGCATGAGCCAATACTTCAAAGTATATCCTAATATACTCCATGGAACCTCATGGACCCAACCATCAAGTCAATTTTACCTCAGGGGATGCATTCATCAAAAATCAGGAATTAGGGTTTCTTGACCTAATTCTCCCCTAAGTTGACTTTTAAGGCAAATTATGAGCCAAGACCTCAAGAGAAGGTTTGAGGGTCTCTAATGAACTATATTGATCCATTTGGAACAATGGGTTAATCCAAGAAGCTTGGGCAACAAGTTTCAATTTCGTCTGCACCACAATTAGGGTTTTAAGGGAAAAGTCAACTGTAACTTTGACTTTTGACCTGGACATGCTCCCAAGCCCTAAGACATGATTCAATGTACCCTATGACACCCATGGAACATGTCCATCAAGTTTGATTTAGGTCAAGGACATGATTTCCTGAAGAATTGCACAGTTTGGAATTCATCTGATAAAAAGTCAACTGTGCACAAAAGTCAACTTTGACTTTTTGAGATTTTTCACCAAAATGGATTTTTAACCCTAAAATGATGTTAATGTATGATTTGAATCATCATTCATCAAGAAAAATCAAGAAAAGTTGGATAACTTGAAAAAGGGGTAACCATAAAACTTAGAATTTTTTCTAAGTTATGGAAAAAGTACCACTAATGCACCAACTTTGGAGGACCATAACTCCTAAACCACAAGGCCATTGTTCCCCATCCAAAGCTTGATTTGTAGATCACATTTCCCTCTACAAAAACTTCAACTAGGCCTAACTCCAATTCATTATGGATTTTTAGCTATGAGTGAGCCAAAGTGGCTGAAAACATGAAAGTATACCATTTTCCAACACTTAGAAAAATTCTGTCCAAGACAGATTTTGTTGAAACACCAAAACTTGTGAGATCTTTTCACATAGTTACAAGCTGAATCAGGTCCAAAGTTAAACATCAATATTGTTGCATATATTGCTAAGAATTCAAAGAGCTCAACAGCATGAATTGATTCAACTTAAGCCAAGAGAAATCCATGCTCAAAGTCATGCTGCTGCAAGCTATTTTGAAAAAATCAGTTTGCATGTTTGCTTGCCACACACGATTTTAAGCCAAAGACTAAGGATCACTATGCCACCTGTGTTCAAACCAATCACAATGCAACTGATCCAACTGATAAATCTTAATAAAAAAGCCAAGGAATCTTCCAACTTGAAATTCATCCACTTTGGCACATTTTGCCTTGAATTCAAAGTGCATTAATGTGGAATAGTGCATTGTCAAGGTAGCTACTCTACTCAGTCAAGTTCTCTGATTAAACAACAATAAAAACATCTGAAGAATGTGATTTTGGTCAAGGCATAGCCCTGCTCTTGGGAATGGCTAGCTTGCCTTGCTTGAGAAGAAATCCTCCAAGCCAATCCATGCAAATGTGATTTGATCTGAGTTGCCATTCATTATTCCTCCAAAACAAAAGTTGATCACCTATAAATAGAGGTCCCAATGGATCATTCAACTCACACCAAAGTCAGTTACAGCACTGCCTTCTCTCATTCTTTCTTAAACCTCAAGTTTTCTTGTTTTTGAGTAACCACTATCGGGTTTTGAGTTGCAGCCTCAGACAATCAATTCCAATTGCTCAAACACATCACATATGATGTATTTGAGGTGTCCAAACACTTAAACACTGACTGTAACACCTCAGGCACAAAATCACTCTTCCACCAAGCCATTATGCTTCAATTTTGCAGGTGGAGGTCTCCAGCTTGATCCAAAGAGTTTCAAAGTGTTCCAAAGCTTGCAACACACTCCACAACATCCATTGAAGCTGTAAGGATCATTAATTCATGACTAGAACACCATCTGGGCAAAGTTCCATTTCAGCTTGCATCAAGATGAGCTTCAAACTCCAACTCCATGATCCATGCATATTTCCTCGCATGATATTTTTGCCATTTGATTGCCATCATGTGTTGATTGTTTTGCCTCAATAAATTTGATCATAACCCTTATAACCATGCCTGCACAATTACTTTTGCAAATTAGGGTTCATCTGTGTTCATCATGATTATTTCACTCCACACTGAAAATGAATAAAATTGGGTATTGCCATCTTGTTCCTTGTGAAAAAACGCATGAGATTGGTATTTGAATCATGTCAAATGGTGGAGAGATGAGGGAGATAGGGTGCTTCATGCACGAGCTCGAGGAAGAAGATGGCCATGGCGCCATTTTCAGAAAATCCAACAAGTTCTCTATATATTTTTCCCTTGCCATGTTATATTTGAATTGGCATTGCGCCCCAGCGGTTCATCAGCTGGTTTTGTGTGTATTGGCAAGCGAGAGGTTTGGGGTTCGAATCCCCCTCGCCCCAGACTTCTTTTTATCACTTGTTTATTTTGTTATTTTTCATATTATTATTTTTTAATGATTTGAAAAATTAATAACTCCTTCAATTTTTATCATTTTTTATTGGTTCTTTTTGCAATAATTCACAAAAATGTTTAAATATTTGATTCTACCAAAAAATCCCAAAAATATTATTTATTTTCTATATTTGATATTTTTGAAAAGAATTAATGTTTTATGTGTTTTTAGCATTTAAAATATTTCTTTTCCCTTTGTTTTCTAACCCTAATTTGACTTCAATCATTTTGTAGGAAGAAACCTGATTTTTTGGAACATTGGTCCAAGATCATAATTTGTTTTCATGTATTTAACAAATATTAATCATTTTAATTGAATTTTTGTTCAATTAAAAATACATTTTGAAAACAAATTTGGGTTTTGAATCAATTCAACCCTCATAAATCATTCTTTAAAAAAAAAAACAAAACTCTTTGGGCCTCTTGAGAGAGTGTAAGACCCATCCCCGTTTTCAAATAAATGATGTAATCGTCGCCAGTTAAAATAAATCAATTGGGCCTCTCCTCGAGCTATAAGACCCATTCAAAAATTTTGGGCTTCTAATAGAGTGTAAGACCTAATCCTTTTTTGACCAAAACATTTTTGGGCCTCAGTGTATTGTATAAGTCCCGATACTGTCAAAAACGAACGGCGTAATCGTCGCCTTTTTAAAATAACCTTGGGCCTCTCCTTGAGCTATAAGACCCATTCAAAACTTTTTGGGCCTCTATTAGAGTGTAAGACCCAATCGCCTTTTAACCAAAACATTTTGGGCCTCACTTATTGTATAAGTCCCTTTGCGTTAAAAGAAAACCTCGGCGCGATCGCCATTTTAAACGAAAAATCATCTGGGCCTACCCTCGTGTTATAAACCCCACTCTTTTTCTTTAAAACTTTTTGGGCCTCTTGAGAGAGTGTAAGACCCATCCCTTTGTACAGAAAACCTTTTTGGGCCACAGTCACTTGTATAAGTCCCTCTGTACAAATTCAAACAGTGCGCTCACTGATAAAACCTTGGGCCTATCCTTGAGCTGTAAGCCCCAAATCTTTCTTTTTCAAAGCACTTTCTCCTTTGATTTTGAATATATTATTGTTTTCAATCTTTCTTTGTTGAACAACTAACTAAACAGCATGGAAGCTCTACAACCGAGTAAGTGGTTATCGCTTTCATTTACTGCTTTCCTATACATATAACTGTATTGTGGGGTTGTTTCGCTGTAAGTCTTCTTTCATAAACTCATATCAACTGTGTAATAATAGTATAGATATTTAGAGTTTCCGCAGCAACTATGTCTAGAACTAGGTGACGCCGTTTCGTTTGTTCGTAGAAATAGACAACTAGATCCCCAATAGGATCACCAGATACAGTCTTCTCTTCGGCTGTCCTCATTAGGAATTGTCAAGAAACTCTACTCCCAAGGATGAATGTATTCTCTGTGAATGGCATCTTTGAGTTTCTTCCAAATTCTCGTACTTTCCTGACTTGATCTATTCCTTGTGAATAGCTTGCCTTAAATTTCTCGGGGTTTGGGGACCCACGGGCTTCTTAAAAGCATCGGCCTCCTCTTGGGCATCGTACAAGGACCCACAGGCTTCCTAAAAGCATCCCCGCCTCCTCTTGGGCTTAGTACAAGGACCCGTCGGCTTCTTAGAAGTATTGACAGCCTCCTCTTAGGCTTCGTATAATGATCTCTTCCTCCGGGAATGATAGCCTTCTCTTGGGCTTAGTACAAGGACCCGTAGGCTTCTTAAAAGTTTCCAGCCTCCTCTTGGGCTTCGTATAAATTGTCCCGACGACCTCCTAGAGGTATAGGAACAGAACTTAGTCGTCTTCATAGAACCGTCCTTTCAAAGAGTCTACTACTGTTTCTCAAAACATAGTACAAAAGATGAAACTCTAGACTTGGACAGTCTTTTTTCCTTGAGTCTCAAAGATATTCTCAAGCACCCTTCAAAAATAGGAAGAAACCCGTAGACTCGGACAGTCTCGATACCCTTCGGATTTCCACATTTCCTTAAAGAACAGGGAATAATCCCTATCCTCATATCAAATCGTTGAGTACAGTATTGCTCATATAAGAACTGATTTTCTCTTTTGAAATCAGTATACTGGACCTGTCACTCAACTAAAACAGTCACCAGCCGATAGCCTCCTCTTGGGCTTTGTACAAATGATTCTCCCCAGCGGAGCAAACCTTTCAGCCTCCATCTCGGGCTTCGTACGAGATACAAAAAGACTCCCTCGTTGAGTCTAACAACTTTTAGCCTCTCTCTCAGGCTTTGTATGAGACACATAAGAGACTCCCTCGTTGAGTCAATCCCCCTTTCGCCTCCATCTCGGGCTTCGTACGAGATACCAAAAACACTCTCTTATTGAGTATAAAAGATCCTCTTGTTGGGTCAACCCCTTTTAGCCTCTCTCTCGGGCTTTGTACGAGACACATACTAGCCTCCTCTTAGGCTTTGTATAAGAAAACAACCCCTTTTAGCCTCTCTCTCGGGCTTTGTACGAGACACATATTAGCCTCCTCTTAGGCTTTGTATAAGAAAACCACTGGTTGATCCAATCAACCTTTTAGCATCAAAGTTGTGCCTCATTCACAGTACACAAATATCAACAACTCCTTCCCTTTCATCTAATCGCTGTAAGCGGCAAGCGTCTGGATCATCTATATCCATGCCACTGTCCCTCTTTTAGCATGAGAAATTCCTAAGGAAAGATGGCATTGCTCTACACTGAGTTAAAGTCTTCTCCTTCAGGTTAAAAACCCTCTTCTTAGGAAATTATGGCATTGCTAGGATCCGCGTATCCCAGTTAAAGTAATTCTCCTTTACCCTCCTTTAGAGACGACAAATTCTCTCTAAAGTCGAGACCTTTCAGCTTCACATCTTGGGCTTTGAACAAGATACAAACAACATTTCGCTTCACGTCTTGGGCTTTGAACAAGACACCAAAACCCCATTTCCTCCCATAGAATAGGAGGAACTACGAACGCTCTGATTTCCCTATTTCGGTAAACGGGAATACGTAGGCATAAGATCGAAAGAAAAGATCTTAGCGAGCACACTAAACAAAAAACCCAAAATCCCATATCTATAAAAAAGCATCAGTCCTAACACCCTAATCCTTGTTCCCCGCTAGAAACATTATGTCAAAATAAAAAGAAGAAAACCGTATTGGCGAAAATACAAATAACCAGTACAAAGGCCCCCCACATTGATAACATTCACAACCTAACAGTCCGCTGTTTAAACTCAGAATGCAAAGCAGGGTTAATTGGAGACATCTATTTCCCTTCCTTATTCAGCTCACAATAGGATAAAAATGAATCGACCTGTAGTAGGCTCAACCGCAGAGAGCGACCAGCGCTTAAGAACCGCGTCCAAAAATCGCTCGCTACAATATGTATATTCCATTCTTATATTAAAAGTAGATAAGAAATGTATTAGAAAATTTAAACATCTCGACACAAAAACTACTTCACATGTAGCAGGTCATATTATTAATGATTTGTCGAGATAATTTCTAAGAATGAAAGATCTCAGATAGTTCAGATTCGTACAAAAGAGTCCATTTACAAACTCATTAATATTATTTCTAAAGAATTAACGACAAGAGTTTTTTCAATTCTAAATAAAAGAGGTTACTCAATTATAACATAGGCAATCTGATTTACTTCTATGAATCATTATACAAACTACTGAGCATTAAACATGTTTCACTCATCTCTGATATGTTTTCTTCATCTATGGAAAAATATTTCAAAAGATATCCAAAATAAGATTTAACCCCTAATCATATAAACAAAATAAAAAAACAAATTAAAGTTCGATATGAAGATAATGATACTTGTAAAAAAGAAGATAATACTTGTAAAGCTTACTCTAATATGAATTGTAATCTTGAACTCACATAGTATTGTTGAATATGCAATATGATCCTAGGGTTTCAATTAATTTCTAGAAACAAATAAATCAAATTCGAAGTTATGGATTCAATCAATTTCTGGGGTTTTAATAGATTTTAAGGATTTTTGGAGTTATGGGTTCGATCGATCATATATTTAAGGTTTCTAAGATTGTAAACAAAGTTAGGTTTGACAGAGAGAAAAAGACTTTTGAGTTTGAAGGCAATAAGGATGGGCAGAAGAGGGTTTTTGAGTTCAAAGGAAAAAGAAGGTGATGAAAAATGACATTAAAGAAGAAAGTAAATTGGTAAAGGTGAGAGTAATTTCCATGAGAATGATTTTGAGCTCGTGAGGTTTGACATATATTTTTAAATAATGTGTAAGTGTTTTTTTTAATACAAGAGTACTTATTTTCTATGTTAGAAGTATTTTTGTGCTTCTTTTTGTTTATTTGATAGAAAACACTTTGATAGCGGTTTTTAAAAGTGCTAACAAATGGGCGTCTTTATAACAATGTCTACCTAAAGAGCGTTATTGCAGTTTTTCAACCACTCTTATTTTCATTTTTGTGAGCATCCTATAATAGAATTTATAAGTGTTGTGAATTAGGATGCCTTAAAACAAAATAAACTCAGTTTCTTTATAGGCAAGAAGCACACAAGGGTTAGGGTTAACAAGGAAAAACAACAAGGATTGGTTATAATTGTTATTCTTTACTTTCTCTTCAAATCAGATTACAAGTACTCAAGAATAACAAATAACCCTCTCACCCTAATTAGGATTTGCCACACCACACTTAAGATGAGAGACTAGAATGCTATTTATAATAAACCAAACATACTAAACTAATGGGTTTTTCACATTTATCAATTAGAAGCTAACTTAGGGTACAATCTAACTTAAACAATTGGATCCTTAACACAATGCCCAATTCAACAACTACATACTAGAACACAATTCGACTACAGCATATAGGTCTTCGACAACAGCATGTGATCAGACTTCAACGACATGCTAAACTAGAGTTTTATCTAATATCTCACAAATCTCCTCCTTGGATCTAAATCTACAACATCAAGAATCAAACTAGTTTTCTTCATGCAGCTTTATCAACTGTAAATAGTGGAAGAATTTGCAACTGGGCAACGCCTTGGTGATCATATCAGCAACATTATGATCTGTCAATACCTTCAGCACTTAGACTTCTCCAAGCTCGATTACGCCTCTAACGAAATGCAGCCTCACATCAATGTGCTTGGTTCGCTCATGATAGGTTGAATTCTTCGACAGATGTATTGCACTTTGACTATCACATTTAACAGTGACAACTCGACCTTGAAGTTTCAGGTCCTTTGCAAAACCTTCAAGCCACAATGCTTCTTTAACAGCTTCAGTTAGGGCGATATATTCCACTTCAGTGGTTGATAAGGAAACAACATTCTAAAGAGTTATTTTCCAACTGATTGTTGTGCCCAACATAGTGAACACATATCCAGAAATAGATTTTTTGGAATCCATACAACCTGCATAATCAGAGTCGACATATCCTTCGATTGCTGCTTTACTATCTTCACGCAAGGCTCCACCATAAATTAGGACTATGTTCATAGACCCATTTATGTACCTTAGCATCCACTTCAATGCTTGCCAGTGAGTCTATCCAGGATTCGCCATGTACCTGCTTACAAGACTTACTGCATATGTTATGTCGGGTCTAGTACAGACCATAGCATACATCAAAGAAACCACTATATTAGCATATGGAATGTTATTCATATAAGATCTTTCGGCATCAGTATTGGGACACTGATCTATACTTAACTTGAGTTGAGGGTTTATCTTTCGACAACAAGCTTTGAATTCGACATACCATACTTTTCGAGAATCTTCCGTAGGTATGCCTCTTGAGATAAGCATAATTTCGACTGCTTTCTATCTCTTCGGATGTCAATCCCAAGAACTTTTGATGCATCTCCCAAATCCTTCATTTTGAATTCCTTATTGAGTCCAACCTTCACCCTCATTACATCTTCGACATTGTTGCTTGCTATTAGAATATCATCCACATAAAGCAACAAAATAACAAATGAATTACCCGGTTAAAATCTGAAGTAAACACAGTGGTCGAACTGACTTCTGATGAAACTTATGTGTGCCATGAACTTGTCGAATCTTCTATTCCACTGTCGAGGAGATTCTTTCAGTCCATATAAAGATCTTTTCAGTTTGCACACATAATCTTCCTTCCCCCTTTCGACATACCCTTCAGATTGCCTCATTGGGATTGTTTCATCCAAATCACCATACAAGAACGCAGTCTTCACATCTATCTATTCTAGTTCAAGGTCGAACAGTGCCACCATGGCAAGCAACATTCGAATTGACATGTGCTTCACAACAGAAAAGAACGCAACATTGAAGTCGACACCTTCTTTCTGAGTAAACCCCCTAGCGACCAATCTTGCCTTGTATCTTTTCGACGCCACTCATTCGATTCCTTCCTTAACTTTGAAAATTCATTTAAAGCTGACTAACCTGGCTCCAGCAGGTTTCTTGATCAGTTCCCAGGTGTTTTTATTATGAAGAGATTTCATCTCATCATCCATGGTGTTACGGTGAGAATCGGATATCAAGCTATTAATTAACTTGAATCGCAAATCATAAAGTTCACTACCGAGCTTTGAATTATCCAAAGGAAGGGGTAAAGATAGAAAAAAAACCCTAAGTGTACTATGTAGGAACACAGCTAGAGATCTAAGGTTCGGGGGTTGGTTATACCTAGGGAAGGTGTTAGCATCCTAAGTATCTGTAGTACTCTACAGGAACCTCTTGTTAGTATTTGTGTTATGTTAATGTTTGATTGCTAAGGGAAAAGTGCTAAGGTAAAGACCTAGGGGTATATACACTAAGTATGCTCGCCAAGACATCACATCTCGTGCATACGTTTCCTGGCGGGAATGGAATCAGAGCATTCGTAGTTCCCCTCACTACGGGGTAAAAAGGTGTAAAAAGAAAAGGGTGAAAAAAGAAAAGGTGGAAAATAAAAAGGTGGCTCACCAGGATCTCGCAATCCTATGCCTACGTATTCTCAAAAGGTACTTTGAGAAATCAGAGCGTCCGTAGTTCCCCTCAATAGGGATGAGGAACTCTTGACTGTAGTCAAGGTTCCAAGGGGAAGTAAGTGTCTATGGCAAGACACCTACATGGAGTGTGGCGACTCCAAACCTAAGGTTAGGTTAAACGGGGAAGTAAACGGCCATGGCAAGACGTTCACACAGAGTACGGCGACTCTAATCCTAAGGCTAGGATGAACGGGAAAGAAGTGGCCATGGCAGAACACATACGAAGAGTGCAGCGACTCCAAACCTAAGGTTAGGTTAAAGGGAAGGACCTAAAGTTAGGCTAAGTATGACATGGCAGTCAATGGGTATGATCTTTTCCTTTGGAATGAGATTAAAGGGATCATCAGACAAACTAGGCATCAAAAATCATAACATAAACAAGAAAGTCATTCACAAGATTTCATCGAGAAATATTTACAAGTATCACTAAGGAGAGAAGTTACAAATTAGTAGTCAGAGCAATTTATGGAAATTAAAAATTGAAATGTTCTAAATAAATTCTAAATATTCACATTCTAACCATGATTTTAAAATTAAAAGATTAATTTAAAAAGAAAATGTTTTTTTTTGAAATTTTTAATTTTAATAACTAAAACTAAATAAGCTACAATAAAAGCTATAAAAAATTTAAGATGAAGAATTAATGAAAATTGAATTAAAATTAATTTATCTAAAAATTAAAAACTAAGAATTAGTGAAAGTTAAATAAAATTGAAAGTTGTCTAAAAATTAAAACTAAAGAATTAATAATAATTAAAAGTTGTCTAAAAATTAAAAAGTAAAAAATTTATAACAATTAATTGAAATTAAAAGTTGTTTAAAAAACAAAAACTAGAGGAATAATAACAATTAAGTGAAATTAGTGGGTAGAAATTAAAGAAAATCTAAATAATTAAAAAAAAACCTAAATATTTTAAGTTCTAAATCAAAGTAAAAAGATTAATTGAAAAAAACAATTAAAGAAAATATTTTGAGATTTTTTGTATTTAACTAAACTAAAATAATTTAATAATTACTATTAACAAAATCAATGTAATTTAGAAAAAATAATTTTCAAAAGACAAATCAATATATATTAAAAAAACATGATTATAAGATATTTAAAAAACAACAAGATTGTGAGACATTCTATAAAACAAAATTAGAAAAATAATTTAAAGAAAGAGAGAGAAAAAATTATCAAGAAAGAATAAATCGAGAATCATCCATATAATCAACAAATAATAAATCAGATCAAACAAGCAACATACATTTAATCAAATACGAACACTTCAAATAATGAGATAAGATTAATTTTGAAAAGATACAATTTATGGAAACAAAACCTTAAAACAAAAATCTACAAAAGGTCCTTATTCATTTTAGTGAGAAAAGGAATTTCTAAATAAATTAAACAAAGCACATGTTTTGTTTTTAATTTTATAACCTAATACTATTTATTCAACCTTAATATTGATTATTTAATGATAGAACAAAGAAAACCCAAAGATATCATACACCTAATTCCACGAGCTTCATGATGAGTCAGCAATGCAATCTTATGTATCATAATAAAAATAATGGGAATCAAGAAACAACAAGCAAACATAATATTTATGACAAATATACAATAATGGATACAAATAAAAGGCAACAAATGGTCATATCAATGTCATTAAAAAAAACATATTAAATTGGAATGAAAAGAAATAAATAAAAATAATAATAAAGAAAACTGAAAAAAATCAGTACCTCAAGATTGAACCAACATACACGATTACCTCTCCACTTTTCCTCAAAACGCGATCACGACCGAATAGAAAAGAAACGGCAAAGAGATTCAAACGATTTCCAAACAATCCCCAATCTTTCTCTTCTTCTATGCGCGATTATTTCCTTTTCCTTCTCTAATCTCGTGATCTCGTCATGTCTCTCCCACGTTCACGCTCTCTCTGTCTTGCGTATGCGTGACTCTCCCTGTCTGTGGTTTGCCGTTGTTGTTGATTTGTTCATGGGTAAGGGTATTGGCTTGATTGGGTTTTCAAATTGATGAACGGTGTTGGTTTGTGAAGAAGATTAATGATGAGTTTTGGTGTGAGATTTTGGACGTGGATGGAAAAGAGTGTGATGCTGAAGACGGATTAGGAGGGTGATTTGAAAATGTGTTTTATTTTTTAATTGTTGAGTTTTGGAGTCAAGGCTGAAATTGTAAAAAACAGAATACTACTTATGTATTGTAGTTAAAATATTTTCTGGACACTTTTTACACTATACTTTCACTAATGGAAGTCTTACTTAAAAACTGCACTTTTTTTTTTCTACTGCTGCTACAAATGAAAATACAATCAAGTCTTTATATAGACTCAAATTTATGCTATACTAGGAATACTAAAAGATGCAATAAATTCTATTAATAGGCCGCTAACATCTTGACCCTACCACTAACCTCTTGGTCTTTCAAACTTCTAAATTAAAAACACACTTATCATAACATTTAATGTTTATTCAACAAAACTCCCTTGTAAACTTAAATGTTTCTACCACCTATCATGTCTAATAACGTCTTGCCTCTGTCGAAAAGTTCTTTCTTTCGCATCTCAAAATCCAGAAGCATTTGGTTTCTCTCATTTTGAGCTTTTTCAGCTTGGCTTGACTTTTCCAACTCTATTTCAGCAGCAAATGACTCTTTAGTCAACTTAAGATCTTCCAACTCCCTTTGTAGATAATCTTGTGTGGCCTGCTTCTCATTCTTCAACTTCTCTTCTTCATTTTGTTGTAGTTTTAGAATTTCTTCCTTCTGTTGAAGCAAAATTTTCAGCTTTTTCTCCACATCTGCTCTTTTCAGATCAAGCTCATCCCATTCTCCTTTGAAAGTCTATTTTTCCTCAGACTTAATAGACTTCTCCCGTTCCTTCAAAGCTTTGACTTTTACTTCATATTCTTTCTCTTTCTCCTTGAGTTTCTCTGCTCGCATTTCTAAGGCTTGCTCGCGTTTTGCAACCTTCTCCTCCATGTGATTGACCTCACCTTCTTTCTTTTCCACTTCTATCAATCTATTCATTAATCCATCTTCAAATGACTTTCTTTTTTCATCCAATTCAACCTCAAATTCCTGCTTCTTCACATCGAGAATGACATTGTGTTCATCAACAAGATTCTGAATCTCAACTTTTTCTCTGGCGTTGAGCTTTTCCTCCCATGCAGATAATTCTTTCTCTTTGAGATTCAAGTTCGATCTCATAGACTCGCATTCCTTCTCATTCAGAGTTATAGTCGCCAGCCTGCTGTTTGCATCGTCTTCTTTGCTTCTCAATACTACATATGCCGCATCAATGTTCTTTTGTGCCTCTTCAAGGTCTTTCTCTTTCTGCCTACATATTATGTCAACCTCATTAGCCCTCTGCTCTCTTTCATTGATAATTTTTTGACCCTTGACTTGCAAACATCTTTCTCGAACGCTTTTCAAGTTCAGTTTGTACATTCGATTTTTCCTCATTTCGACTTGAGCAACCAGATGCCCTAGCTTGTCCTTCAAGTGTAATATCCGATATTTCATGAATATCGAATAACCTTTTTCCATGAGTTGCCCCAAACTCAAAATATTGCTCTTGAGGTCTGGTACATAATAAACGTCTTGGATTGATCCAGTCAAGTCATCCCTCCATCCCTCTGCAAGTAACAAATCGTACCTTTGCCTTCTACCTTCACTTTCGATGCATCTCCGAAAGACACATGACCATCTTCGATCTTCTGCATTTCTTTAAACAGGTGTTTGTGACCACACATATGATTACTTGCCCCTGAGTCGAGATACCACATAGTGTCATTTTTCGCGTCTACTTCTTTTTGAGTCATCAGCAGAAAGCTTTCATTCGCTTCGGCTTCCAAAGCTAGATTGGTTGTTTCTTCTACTTTTCTTTCGAGTTGACAATCTTTTGCAAGGTGTCCCACTTTACCACAGTTGTAGCATTTGTAGGAGTTGCAATCCTTCACATAATTACCATGTTTGTTACACTTGTAACATTCGGTGTTAGAGTAATTCGACCAGCCACCTCTTTGACCACGTCCTCTGCCACGCCAATTTTGCTGGCTTGACTGTCCTCTCTCGAAGTTGCTGCCTCGACCACTTCGATCACTGTCACGACCTCCACGGCCACGTCCTCTTCCTCGAAAGTTTTGAGAAAAGAGTACCTTTTCGTCTTTGGTGGACTCTTTGGTTTGAACTGCTTCGTCGAGCGTCTCTTCCTTCTTTTTTATCTTACGTTGTTCGTGTGCCTCGAGAGAACCAGCTAGCTCTTTGACTTTGAGCGTTGCAAGGTCCTTCGACTCTTCTATCGCGCACACAACATTCTCAAAGTTATCAGTTAAAGATCTCAGAATCTTTTCGACAATACGAGAATCAATCATCGTTTCTCCATTTCGATTGAGTTGGTTCACCACTGTTTGCAAACGCGTGATGTAGTCTGATACAGTTTCCGACTCCTTCATCTTCATTCTCTCTAATTCTCCACGAAGGGTTTGGAGTCGAACTTGCTTCACTCGATTTGCTCCTCTGAACACTTTTTCTAACGTGTCACATGCTTCTTTTGACGTAGTCGAACCGACAATTTTTTCAAAGCCAAATTCGTCAACTGCTCGGAACAGCATGTACAATGCCGTCTTAGCCTTTGAACGCGTCTCTTTCAACGCCTTTTGTTGAGCCGCCGTATATTTTGTAGTATCTGCTGGTTCTGTGAACCCATCTTTGGTCACCTCTCACGCATCTAGAGATCCAAGAAGAGCTTTCATTTGAATACTCCAGTTTTCGTAATTTGACTTCGTTAGTCGCGGCAACAGCATTTGACTCATCACGTTTGCCATTAGCTCTGATGCCCATTTGTAAAAAACTGAATACTACTTATGTATTGCAGTTAAAATATTTTCTGGACACTTTTTACACTATACTTCTACTGGTGGAAATCTTACTTAAAAACTGCACTTTTCTTTTTTTTTCTGCTACTGCTACAAATGAAAATACAATCAAGTCTTTATATAGACCCAAAATTCTGCTATACTAGGAATTCTAAAAGATGCAATAAATTCTATTAATAGGCCACTAACATTTTGGCCCTACCACTAACCTCTTGCCTTTCAAACTTCTAAATTAAAAACACACTTATCATAACATTTAATGTTTATTCAATAGAAATGTGCAAGGTTGAGGATTATAACTTTTTTTAGGTTTTTTTTGTTCTGAGCTTTTTTTCTTCCTTTTAATCGCTTCTTCCTCTCCCTTTTCTCAGTAATCTCTCTCTTTTTAAAATCCAATCTAGCTTGTTGACTACGTTTTGAAATTGTCCGGTTGTGTTTGTCCTGTTATTTTCATTACAGGTTTGATTCTTATGGCTTCTCAAAAAATGAATTTTTCTTTTCATTCTCGCTGTTTTCTCAGTCCCTTGGCTTGTTGTTATTTTGGTCAGATATTATAGAGTTTCTTTCAATGCAGGATGTGGCAGCTTGTTTGAGAGCAGTGGCGCAGGTGATGCTGATTACTGTCATAACAGGTTTTTGGAGTGTTGTATAGCATAATCCTGTTTTGGTGTAAGTGTGGAGTAGCAAGTTTAATTGCAAGTCCTACTTTTATGAATGACTTGGGGTAGGTTCGTCTTAGAGTATTGTGTTTGGCATGTTGTAGCCTTGGTCAAAGTTGTGTTACAGCAGAAATTTATTTGACAAAAGTGGCAAATTGTCCCTCATTTGGATGTGTATTATATGAAGATGAGGTTAAGATGTTAATGTTGTGACCCGTGTGTGCATGTGTTGATATCAAAAATGAAAAGAAAAAAAACAATGTCATTCTCAAATCCAAAACGAGAGAGTAAGGAGAGGCTTTTTGTTATGGTGACATTAGGAATGTTGTTTTTTAGAATTATTTAAGATAAAAGAAAATAGTACTAAAACAAAACTAAATGAACTTAAACCAATTAAATAATTAAAAACTAAGCTAATTAGATTAAATTAAATTAAAATCTAAACTCAACTAAAAATATAAACTAAATTAAAAAAAATAAACTAAACTAACATTAACTTAATTAAAACTAGACTATATTAAAAATTAAAGCTAAACTAAAGTTAAAATTAAACTAAGTTAAAAATTAAACTATATTGAAAATAAATTAAATTAAAAAACTATATAAAAAATAAACTATATCAATTCTAAATAAATCTTAAGATAATAAAAACAAGGGTTAATAGTGATTTACCCCCCTGACATATGAGCGTGTTTCGGTTTACCCTCCCACCGTTGCCAAAGGCAGGTTTTGGCAACGGTTTTTTTGAAAAAACCGTTGCCAAAAGGCAGGGAGGGGGGTAAAGCAAAATTCGCTCATATGTCAGGGGGGTAAATCACTATTAACCTTAAAAAGAAATCTAAAATGGAATGATAAAATTGACTAAAAATGCATGATTAATGATCAATGAAATGTTTAACTAAAAAATGCAAAAATGGCTGACTTATGATGACATGACAGAGATCAACGAATATGAGGGTAAAATTTGGGGTATGACACATGACCTTCAGTCATTCAGTCTTATTTCGACTCCTTATAACTTCCTTATAGACTATAGGTTCTTCGTCTAGAACCTCACTTGCAGATATTAAGGCATAAGCTATAATATCTGCATACCCAAGTCTCTGAGGTGGCTTGATGACTCTCCTCGACCTGTCTCTTGCTATCAGGTAGTCATTATCAATCTCCTCATCTTCGATAATATCTTCTACTTCTTGTTCGACTTCATCTGGGATACACAATACAGGGTCAACATGCTCCACCTCATGAATCTCTCCTTGTTCCAGCTCTTCGTTAACATCATCAGTTTTCTTGAAGGCCATCTCAGCTTCATTGAAAACTACATCTCGACTTGTGATATACCTCTTGTGACCTGGCTCTAGGCACCATAGCCTATAAGCTTTGACTCCTTCAGGGTATCCCATGAACATGCATTTCAGAGCTCTAGGTTCGACATTGTCTTGCCTAATATGAGCATAGGCCATGCAACCAAATACTTTTAATCTGTCGAGACTAGGTGAAAGTCCCGACCAGACTTCTTCAAGTGCCTTCATATCTAATGCAGTCAAAGGACATCTATTTATCAGATATGTTGCTGTCGAAACAGCCTCAGCCCAAAACACATTCTTTAACCCAGAACTAGTCAACATGCATCTAACTCTTTCCAAAATAGTTCAATGAAACCTTTACGCCAAACCATTTTGTTATGGAGTACCTGCAGTAGTTTTGTGCCTTGCAATACCCGAGGCAGCACAAAAATGGTCGAATGCCTCATTGTAAAATTCAAGGTCATTGTCGGTTCTTAACCTCTTGACCTTTCTGCCAGTCTGATTTTCGACCAGAGTCTTCCAACCTTTGAAATTCTCAAAAGTTTCATCCCTAGTCTTCTGGATGAATACCCATAACTTTCTGGAATAATCATCGACTATGGATAGAAAATACCTTGCTCCTTAATGTGATGGACACCTTGCAGGCCCCAAAGATCAGCATGGATGTAATCAAGGGATCCATGAGTTTTTTGTTTGACTTTGTTGAACTTCACTCTGCAAGTTTTTCCAGCTACATAGGGTTCACAAAACTTCAGCTTTTCGACTTTGTCTCCACCAACTAGATTTTCCCCCAATTCGACCAGACTCCTTTCACTGACATTGCCCAATCTCATGTGCCAAATTTTTGTCTTCGACAAAGGTTTTGTGGATACAACATTTGTCGAACTATTTACAACTTCAGTCTCAAGGGTATACAAGCCTTGTTTCTTCACGCCTCTCAAGACTTCCTTCAACCCCTTCATGACTCTTAGGATAATTTTCTCTCCTTGAAAAACATATCCCTTCTTGTCGAATTCACCACCAGAAATCAATTTTTTTTTCAAATCAGGTACATTCCTGACTTTAATCAATAACCTTATTGACTCATCATGGAGCTTGAATCTCACAAATCCAATACTTGCAATTTTGCAAGCTTTGTTGTTTCCCACTAACACTGATCCACCATCTTGATCACATAGCTCCTTGAACAATTCTCGGTTTGGAGTCACGTGCCAAGTGAAGCCTGAATCCATAATCCACTATTTTCTTAAGTCACCGCTTGAAACCACAAGAACATCAGATGATTCGAAGTCTTCTTGAACAATGGTTGCATTGCCATTATTCTTACCTCCATGATCTTTCAGGCGTTCAGGGCACACTTTTCTTGTGTGAACCTCCTTCTTACAGTGATAGCATTGAATATCCGATACCTCGCCACTATAAGAGTTCGGTTGACTTTTACCATTCTTCTTGTCAAACTTACCATCCTTTCGCAAGAATTTTCCCTTAACGGCCAAACCTTCACCAACCGTCGAAGATTTATGCTCCTTTCGTTCGTTCAAGTCCTTAGAATTCAAGGCTGATTGAACTTCTTCAAAGCTTAGCGACTCTCTTCCGTACAAGAGAGTTTCTTTGAAGTGATCATGTGTTCTGGGCAAAACGCACAACAGCAACAGTGTTTGATCTTCATCATCAATCTTGACATCAATATTTTCAAGACTAAGAATTAGCTTGTTGAACATATCCAACTGCTCAGCCAACATTTTGTCTTCACTTATCTTGAATGAATACAAAGCTTGCCCCAGGTAAAATCGATTCACCAGAGATTTGGTCATGTACAAACTTTCAAGTTTCAACCATAACCCTAATGTCATAGTCTCCTTTGATACTTGTCGATGAACCTTATCACCAAGGCTCAACAATATTGCGCTGCGGGCTTTCTCTATCATGACCTTCTTTTCTTTTTCTTTTAATGCACCGTCCATGGCTGCCTCTCCCTTCAACTCTTCCATACAACCCTGCTGAACCAATAAGGCTTTCATCTTCAAGCGCCACGACCAAAATCGTTCACTCCGGTGAACTTTTCAATCTCATACTTTATTGAAGGCATCTTTCTCCACGCTCACCGCACCAATTTGTTGTGAATTAGGATTCCTTAAAATAAAATATACTCGGTTTCTTTATAGGCAAGAAACACACAAGGGTTAGGGTTAAAAAGGAAAATAAACAAGGATTGGTTATAACTTTTATTCTTTACTTTCTCTTCAAATCAAATTACAGGTACTCAAGAATAACAAATAACACTCTCACCCTAATTAGGATTTGCCACACCACACTTAAGATGAGAGACTAGTATGCTATTTATAATAAACCTAACATACTAAACTAATGGGCTTTTTCACATTTACCCATTACAAGCTAACTTAAACAATTGGATCCTTAGCAAAAGGCCCAATTCGACAACTACAGACTAGAACACAATTCGACTACAGCATGTGATTAGACTTCAACGGCATGCTAAACTAGAGTTTGATCCAATATCTCACAATAAGAAATATATGTGTCACTTTATGATAATGACCGACTAAAAGCACTATTATAAGTCTCTGTGTAAGAATTTTAATAGAACTTTATTAAAAAACACTATTAATTTTGCGATAGTATATGCCAAAAAATGTAGTAGTGATTAAAATACTTAACTTTTTAGTTTTCCCATATCTCTTCTTGATGATCATAACAAAAAGCATGCACATCATCTGAATCATTTTCTTGATATGAGATACACATGTTTGTTGTGAAATAACGGGTCTCCGAAATATCAAGAGTTAAATCTTTATTTCGGTCATTATCCAGAATATGTTTTCCTTGTTTAACAATTGACCATTTATTGTTAGAATGACTATTGAAATAAAAAATTGTTTTGCATATCATGATGAATGGTTTATTCATATAAACTATCTTGCAAAGGTCAACCCATGTAAACCTTAATTTATAGGTTTGTATACTATTGTTGTTGTTAATCCACTTGAACTTAACTAAAGGCACTTTAAATATAACATAATCAATCTCCAAAATCAATTCAACGATCCCAAATTACGGTCTTGATGTCATTACAAGATTCTAATATTTGGAACTAGATGCACAAATATCTTTAGAAACCCTTTCATTAAACCTATTTATGAAACATTGTTATGCTCTGTCAACAATAATTTTTCACTCATTTGGGGGAACTTTCATTGTTAAGCCTTTGTGAGCAGATAAGTAAGGTTGAACTTCATAATTATTATTCATTATATACAAATGTGCTTGAAGAAGTATATCTCGTGTCATTATCTTACTTTTTGACTTTATGCAACAGAAGAATAGGCAACGGCTAGAAAACCGTCGTTTAAAGGTATAATAGATTGTACTTTTATAAGTGTTGATGAGTTTCTATACAATAGTTGGAAAATCGTCCCTTATTTACTTTACGCTGCGGTTCTAGAAACGCGGGCATAACGTAACTGTTGTTTATTCATCATAAGCGACGATTAATGAAACAAGGATAAAATATAATCGTCGCGTATTCCTGGTATTCGAACCCAGGTCCTTACTTCAAATACCAACTTTCACTACCACTACACCACACTTTTTTTTGTAATAGTTTGAACTTCATATATATATATATATATATATATATATATATATATATATATACGTTCTGGACTAGACCAATGGCTAGAGACGGCCCAATCCGCTTCTGCTTTAGAGCGGCCCAAATTGCCTAAGTCCAATCCAAAAAGGGGCAAAAATTACCTTTCTGCCCCTCCAACCGGGCAGGGGCTGCATCGCACCTCCCCAGAAACAATGCCCGTTACGCACGACTTATTCGCTCCCCGAGCATCTATGGGCAGGTGCCCGAAACTATACCTATGCCCGACATAACGGCTAGTTTTGAACACCCTGCCCGACATAACGGCTAGTTTGAGTAGTTACCTATTCTTCGGGAAAACGGTTATTTCGCCCCGAAAATAGGACCGTTGGCCACGCGCTGTGGGCTCTATATAAACCCTCTCACTTGAGAGGGTCAGGTATCAAATATTCACCCTACGAACTAACACTTTGTACTTGCCCCTCTTCTCTGACCCTTTCTTACTTGAGCGTTGGAGTGCCTTGCAGGTACACCCATCCCTCCTCGTCTCCATACGACCAGCATCCCAAACGTACTTGGTGGCCCACTTCTATAGGATCTGATCCAGCCTTCACGATCAGTGGCGCCGTCTGTGGGAATCATTATTCTCCCCATCTTTCTTTCCCCGGAAACCGAAGATCAAAGCAAATTTCCAATATCATCATCATGGCCTCTCAAGATCACGCCAAGGGTGCTCTCCAAACCGTTGTCCCCCCCCGGTTAACAAGACTGACGTTGACGGCCCATCATCTCTTCTCCGAGATACCCGTTTCTTGAGGGACGGGGCCACAACCTCTCCTTCCCCTACCCCTACTGACCGCACCAACGATCAGCCTTCACTGGACGTCCAGCCCATTCCTGTTCCTCCCAATGCCCACCCGACCGTGGCAGCCCTCCTGGAGGCGATCAACAAAACCAGCACCCTGATCCTTCAGCAGAACGAAAGGATTGGGGCGTTAGAAGAGTCAAACCGTCCAAGATTCCCTCCTCCGAGGAGGAACCAGCGACGATCAGGGAGCCCGCAACCCCGGAGAGATATCGACTGAAGACTGCGCCCAGAGCCTGACCCTCGCGCCGCCCGGAAGCCTGACCAGGTTTCCCCGCGTAACCAGCACTCTCCCGGCCACAAGAGGACCCGAAGGAACGAGTAGTCTCCCCCAGTAAAGTCTAAAGTCCGGGCCTGATCACCTTCTCCCCGAAGGAACCGCTCATATATCGAGAGGTTCAATAAAGAAGCAGTACAGGTCCCTACAACGGACGAAATGAAGAAGTTTCTGCTCGAGCACGGACTCCGCCCGGGCTCCGAGTTTGCTAAAGCCATCGGCCTCGCACCTCCGAGGAACCAAGACGCCCTCCTCTTCAAAGCCCAACCGCACATTCAATACGAAGAGAAGGTGGCTGCCAGCAACGTCCAAGCATCACACCATCAGGAGAGCGCTCGGGCCTCCAGAGGCGAGGAAGCCTCAACATCTCGTCGAGGCGAACGAAGGCGCGAGAACCGTCCTCGGGACTCCCGCGATAACAAAGGACCCTCCGGGGGATTCCACGACTATACTCTCCTGACAGTCTCCAGGGAGAAAATACGGTCCGAATGCGCAAATTCGGAATTCAAGCAAGCAGGGGACCGCTTCCCCAAACAACTGCCGGCCAAGTCCAACGCCGACAAATCAAAGTACTGCCGTTTCCACAAGAGTCACGACCACAATACTGAAGACTGCATCCATCTGAAGGATGCCATCGAGATACTGATCAGGGACGGCCACCTGAAATAGTTCGCTAAGAAGAAGGACACTCCTCGGCAGAACGCCCAGGAGTCTAAGAAAATAGAGGAAGAAGTACCCTCCTCGGAAGAAGCCAACATCCAGGTCGCTATGTCCGTATCGTGACCAGAGGACTTCTACGTCCCGGACGGGCTCAGCGCCCCTGCTTATTTCGCGGTCCACAGCCCGTGGGAGATATTTCCCTCCGCCATGGTCATCTCTGGCGGGGGCTTCAACAAAGTCACGGTGGGCTCCGTGAAACGAAAATTCGTGCACCTGATCAACACAAGCTCCAATAAGGTGACCACGCTTGATCAGGCCCAGAAGGGCTCTATTCCCATCTCCTTCTACTGGGAAGAGCTCCTCCGGGGATCTCCGAACTCGAGCATACCTTTGCTCGTTAGAGCCCGAATGGCGAACTTCGACGTTCGCAGAATCCTCGTTAACCAGGGCAGTTCGGTCGACATTATGTACTCCCAGCTGTTTTCAACACTTCAGCTGGACGAATCACACCTTACCCCCTACGTGGGGTCTGATTTGCAGGGATTCAACGGATCAGTGACCAAGCCATGGGGATACGTTGAACTGGTCGTAACCTTCGGATCAGCTGAGACGGCCAGATCTGTCAAGGTGCAATTTCTGGTGATCGACTTCCCGTAGCTTTACCAGTGCATATTCGGAAGGCCAACTCTGGCCGAGTTGGTAGCAGTACCTTCAACGGTCCACCTCAAGATGAAGTATTACACTTCAAAAGGGATGGTCGCCACCCTCCACGGCGATATCGAAGTTTCACGACGGTGTTTCGAAGCAGCCACAAAGGGGCTCAACGCCATTGCATCCAAGCCAAAAGCATCGAGCAAGCCAGCATTGCCAAGAAGCTCCGAGGAAGCCAAGCCTCTGCCCCAGGTCGACTCCATCGACTTCGACAGCCGCTTCCCCGAAGAAGACCAACAGGAGGAACGAGAAACTTCAGGCAACCCGTCTACATCGTCCAACAGTATCTCCCATCCGATGCACCCAATCTCGGATGGCAACTTTGAGATCATTTTGTTCGGCGACGACCCTCAGCGGGGAGTGAAGATTGGAGCAGACCTGCCCGACATCGCGAGGAAACAGCTTAAAGCATGCCTCCGTGAGAATGCCGACCTCTTCGCCTGGAGCGCCGCCGAGATGCCCGGCTTGGATCCATCCGTAGCCTGCCACCAGCTGACAATTGACCTGGCCATCAAGGCCGTAGCACAACTTAAGGGGAAGCAGTCTCCGGAGAAAACGGAGGTTGCAGAAAAAGCTGTAAAGGACCTCCTCGAGGCCAAATTTATTTCGGAGGCCAAGTACACCACTTGGCTGTCCAACGTTGTACTCGTGAAAAAATCTAATGGAAAATGGCGAATGTGCATTGACTACACTGATCTTAATAAGGCATGCCCGAAAGATGCCTACCCCCTCCTCAATATTGATAAACTTGTTGATAATTCTGCCGGTTTTAAACTTTTATCGTTCATGGATGCCTACTCGGGCTATAATCAAATTCCAATGGCAATGGCCGAAAAAAAATACACGGCCTTCATGACCAAACCGGGCAACTATTACTACAACGTAATGCCCTTCGGCCTGAAGATCGCCGGAGCAACCTACCAAAGAATGATGAACAAGGTCTTCCGGGGAGAAATAGGCGACATGCTCTAAGTCTACATGGATGACATGATTGTAAAATCCCACGAGGAAACCGATCATACTGCCCATTTGAGAAAGGTCTTCGAACAGGCCAGAAAATACAAAATGCGTTTTAACCCGGAGAAGTGAACGTTCGGTGTCCGAGCAGGAAAATAACAGAACGAGGAATCGAAGCCAATCCCGATAAGTGCCGAGCATTCTCCGAGTTTCCTACACCCAAGTCCAAGAAGTCCATCCAGTCCCTCAATGGGATGCTCGCGTCAGTATCTCGTTTCGTGGCCAAATCTGTCCAGCACGCCCTACCATTCTTCAAACTCCTCCACAAGGAGGCAGTATTCGAATGGACCGAGGAATGTGACAAGGCTCTTCTCCATCTAAAACGGGCACTCTCAGAGCCATCAGTCCTCTCTCGCCCGGACAATGGCGAAACTTTGTACCTGTACCTCGCCGTAGCAACCGAAGCAGTGAGCGCCACTCTCATCTGCGAGACACCTGACGGGCAGAAGCCCATATATTTCATGAGAAAAGCACTGCAAGGACCAGAGGTAAGATACCAACAGATAGAGAAAGTGGCTATGACCCTCATCAACGCAGCCAAAAGATTAAGACACTACTTTCTGGCCCACACGATCGTGGTTCAAACAGATCAACCCATAAAACAACTGCTGGGACGGCCAGACATGGCCGGTCGAATGCTCAAATGGTCGCTGGAACTATCCGAATTTGACATCCAATATGAAAGTAGGAAAGGCCTCAAGGCCCAAGCTCTGGTCGACTTCGTCGCAGAAATGACGTTCGCAGTCTCCCCCGTGAACGAAGCGCGCAAATGGACCATTTTTGTGGATGGTGCCTCCAGCTCGACGGGAAGCGGTGCGGGCATCATACTGGAAAGCAATGAAGGTATCATCATTGAAGTGTCGCTCACCCTGTCTTTCCCAACCTCTAACAACCAGGCTGAGTACGAAGCCTTCCTCGCTGGGTTACGCCTAGCCGAGGACCTGGGCGCAGAAGAAGTCATCATTTGCACAGATTCACAACTCGTAGCCCTTCAGGTACGGGGAGAATATCAAGCCAAAAACGAAAACCTAACCGAATATTTAGCACTGGTCAAAAGAGAAATGACGAAGTTTGCATCGGTGGAGGTAAGACATGTTCCCCGCGAACATAATTCCCGAGCAGACGTTCTGTCCAAACTAGCCAGCACAAAGAAGAAAGGCGGAAACAAATCCTTCATACAGGAAGTACTTCCTCGACCCAGTATCGAGAAGGCCTCCCCGACCCTCGACGTACAGGTGATCAGCGACAACAACTGCTGGATGACCCCTGTTTACAACTATCTCGCTAAAGACGAACTTCTGTCCGACCTAAAAGAGGCCAGCATAGTTAAGCGAAGAGCTTGCTCCTACATCCTGGTCGAAGATATACTCTACAGGCGAGGATTCTCCATTCCGCTACTCAAGTGTGTCGAGGAAGAAATGGTCGTACACATCTTGCGCGAAATCCACGAGGGAATCAACGCCCAACATCTCGGTGGAAGGTCACTTGCCCGAAAGGCCCTCCGAGCAGGATACTACTGGCCGACCATGCAGCACGGCGCGAAAGAACACGTGAAGAAATGCAATAAATGCCAACGGCACGGGGACATGCACCTGGCTCCACCTAACGAGCTCAAGGCAATGTCCTCCCCGTGGCCATTTGCCTGGTAGGGCCTAGACATCCTAGGACCCTTCATAGTAGGATCGAATCAGAACAAATACCTAATAGTGGGCGTAGACTACTTCACAAAATGGATAGAAGCGGAGGTTCTAGCCAAAATAACTGCCCTCAACATACTGTGTTTCTACAAATGAAACATCCTTGCACGTTTCGGCATCCCCTAAGCGATAGTGATGGACAATTGGACGCAATTCACGAACAGGAAGTTTCAGGACTTCGTCGCCCAACTGGGCACGAAGCAGCACTTCGCATCCGTCGAGCACCCTCAAACAAACGGGTAGGCTGAAGCAGCTAACCAAGTTATCCTTCGAGGCCTCAAACGATGGCTGGACGAAACAAAGAAGGCTTGGGTCGAGGAACTGCATAGCGTATTGTGGGCATACCGCACAACTCCACACTCTACAACTGGGGAAACACCTTTCCGTCTAGCATACGGCACCGAGGCTGTTATTCCCGTTGAAGTTCACGTACCCTCCAAGCGGATGGAGTTGCCCCTAGATGAGGAGATGAACGACGAATCATTAAGAGAAGAACTCGACCTCGTCGAGGAAATCCGAACTAGGGCAGCCCTCCGCGAAGCCTCACTAAAACAAAAAATTACCATCAGGCACAATGCCAAGGTGATACGACGAGAGTTCGATGTGGGAAGCCTTGTTCTAAGAAGAAACCACAAAGACTCTCGCGAGGGCAAACTAGCAGTCAACTGGGAAGGACCCTATCGTGTCTGAGCAAAAACGAAGAATGGGGCCTATTACCTAGAACAATCCAGCCATCCTCCACATGCGCCAGATAATGGGTACCCTCGATAGAGAAGTCAAGCTCGGGGTTCACCACCCGCAGTTGAGACACAGCGTTTCTGAAGGATTCATCCGCGACGGCAATACTGTCGTCCTCGGCCATCAGCATACGGGCGACCAACTCGAATCTTGTCTTTAATTCCCTCACATCTTCAGGTTCATCGTCGCCTGGGGCATTGGCCGCCCTCAGCTGCTGGACCAGCTCCTCGGACGCTTTCTTCTCCGCAGCCAGTGTAAAGTTTTCTTTCTTCAGCTTGGCCACCTCCTCTTCAGCCTTCTTTCGAGCATCATCCACGCTCTTGACCTCGTCTTTGAGGGACGCCATGGTGGCCCGGGCAGCATTAAGTTCGGACTCAGTTGCAGAGTCCCCTTCAGCATAAATGGCTGTCATCTCCAACATCCTAACCAAAGCTGAAGCATCTTGAGCCACCAACGCCTTCTTGCTTGGGCGGTCCATATTTTCCAAACGAAGAGACTCCGCCCGAGGCACGACCAAAGAGTTTCCCTCAAAGAATCTCCTATCAAGGATGCAGGGAGGAAGCTCGAACTTCCCTTTCTCCGGTACCCAAGTGAGATCCACGGCGTTAGTAATCCTTGGCCGCTTGGGTCGTCCGGTCAAAGACAGGGGAGATCCCCGGGGAACGGGAATGGGAGAAGAGGGCTCCGCAGCAGACTGAACCGGAGTGGGAGCACGCGTACCAGCGAATCGAGACTTCAGAGGAATCGCTCCGGCCTTGTTCCTTGCAAGAGCGTTCTTCACAACCCTCTCATGGGCCTGAGGCATGTCACCTGTACAAACAAAAGTCAAACACGTTAGTTACGAGGAAAAGAAATAATGCGAGCAAATCTAAAATAACTAAGACTACCAAGCAGCTTCTCGACTTCCACAGGAGTCTTGCACTCCAGTAGTGCCTTGGTGTTGATAAACCGGTATTCAACCCTCTGACTACCGTCCTCCTCGAAGATCAGGTTACCCTTATTCGTCCAGAATTCAGCGAGCAGGAAGGAGTTAACGTACTTCACCAACTCCTCGTACGCCACGGCATCCTGCCCGTGTAGCTCGTGCGGTTGGAGAACGTAGTCACCGAGCCTCTTGGTGAAATGGTCAGGTGCCCAATGGATGGGGAACTTGTAGATTCTATGCCCAATAAATTTCCCCGTCTCATCGCGCAGGTCATTTCCATCCTCATCAACCTCGATCTCCCAGACATATGTACTATCTTGGGCAGCTTCGGACACGGGCTCGATAACATAATACCGCTCCTTAAACATCTGTATCGACTCTGAAAATGGTTTAAACAATTTGTGAGGCTGCTTCAAAGAGACCCAACCAGACTTCCTCCTCGACAGCTTCCTTTGAAGATGGAAGATGGTGAAAAATAGAGGAAGAGTAGCCCCAATGGAGAGGTACTCGCACACCAGCTCGAACGCCCGGATGAAGGCCAACAAGTTAGGGTGCAGTTGCGTGGGGGCCAACTTCAAGTGCACGAACACCGACTGCTGAAAATCGGTGAACGACAACCTCAGACCCAGCTCCTTGAAGGCATACTCATACATCGTAAAGCGGTCCCCGTAATTCGTGCAGACCCGGTCATCCTCAGAGGGAAAGTGCACCTTCTACTCCCCCTCTGGCCCGACCTCCGTAAAGACGTCCCCTAAGTACTTTGCAAAAGAACACACATGTTCAGCAGGTTCGGCCACCTCCTATTCCTCCACAGAATCCTCGACGACGTCCTCGTCTATATCTTTCAACTCCTCTTCCTCCCCGACCTCACTGGGGGTACTCGAAGCTGTCGAACTACTACTATCCGAAGAACTTGTTTCTTCCTCTGACGAATCTAAGATGATCTCTCCATCTAGCCCCGTCGCCATATCGATCACCTGAAAAGCAGAGAAAAAAGTGAATTCGACAATAAATCAAATCCACCCTTCCACCGCTAGTCAAGTGAAAGGGCGCGCAGAGGGCTGAGGACAACGTCCCCGGCCTATGCCCTAACATCCGAAGAAAAACTGAAACCTCCCCGCGAGGAGACGCTCGGAACAAATCATCCCCAAGCGAGGAGCTTCCCTGCACTCATACCCAGATTCCGTTTGAAGCTTCGACAGAAACCGCAAAGCTTCACTAGAATTTGGGAATATTCGACCGGAAAATCCATCGCCCACTCAGAAGATGAACAATCACGACGGTTACACATGCATCACCGTCGCAACGATGCCGTGAACCGCCCCCCTCACCAAAACACACTAACACATCCGGCGACATGTCAGAAGTGGAAAAATGGCACGACCACCGTCCACCACCAACAATCACCGGAAACTAATCTATTTCATCCTCTAACCTAGCCTTAACCGCATGCAATCTACCATTGACCACCCAAAAAGAGCTAAAACAAGCACAGAATCGGGAAGTTACTTGATTTAAGAAGACAAAAGTGGTTGCTCGAAGCTTGGAGCGGTTATTGGGGTAGCAGACGGCGGTGACGGACAGGAATGCTGAAGGAAACGAAGAGAAATTAGAGTGAAAAAGTCCCAAATAAGACGGATTTTCCCCTTTTATACAGAGGGGCACGTGCAGTGGACGCGCTCGTAGGTCATGATGGCTATTAACTAGCCATCATTGCCTAGTAACTGCTACACAGAGCTCCACGCACACGTGGCGCCCTAACGTTTCCAATTCTGACTAACCGTTAGTCTCCCCGGACGACAGGCAACACGATCACGGTCATGAATGCCACGAACACCACCAGTCACGGGCACCCCGATGCAGCCTTCCTCGTCACCAAATGACGACTTCATGCTAGCTCCCCGGAGCAACGAGTTGTCCTTAAGTCATCACTCTCATGCTAGGGAGCAACGACTCGGGGGCTCCTGTTATGGACTGGACCAATGGCTAGACACGGCCCAATCCGCTTCTGCTCCAGAGCGGCCCAAATTGCCTAAGTCCAATCCACAAAGTGGCAAAAATTACCTTTCTGCCCCTCCAACCTGGCAGGGGCTGTATCGCACCTCCCCGGAAACAATGTCCGTTACGCACGGCTTATCCGCTCCCCGAGAAGCTATGGGCAGGTGCCCGAAACTATACCTATGCCCGACATAACGGCTAATTTTGGGCACCCTGCCCGACATAACGGCTAGTTTGGGTAGTTACCTATTCTTCGGGAAAAAGGTTATTTCGCCCCGAAAATAGGACCGTTGGCCACGCGCTGGGGGCTCTATAAAAACCCTCTCACTTGAGAGGGTCAGGTATCAAATATTCACCCTACGAACTAACACTTTGTACTTGCCCCTCTTCTCTGACCCTTTCTTACTTGAGCGTCGAAGTGTCTTGCAGGTATGCCCCCCGCCCTCCTCCTCTCCATACGACCAACGTCTCAGACGTACTTGGTGGCCCACTTCTACAGGATCTGATCCAGCCTTCACGATCAATATATATATATATATATATATATATATATATATATATATATATATGGTTCATATCCTATGAGAGTGCCATTTTTATGTATGAACATGAGAATGAATCTGGATCATTAGATTTTAAAATAAATGGTGGAGATTATGTGTGGTTTTTGTTTTTTTCTCTCCTCCATTATTAAAATAAATGATATAGGAGAGAGAAAAAAAACTAACACATAATCTCCACCATTTATTTTAAAATCTAATGGTTAAGATTCATTCTCATGTTCTCACATAAAAATGTCATTCTCATATGATATGTTCCCTATATATATATAGGGTTCCTATCCTATGAGAATGACTTTTTTATGTAAGAACATGAGAATGAATCTGAATCATTAGATTTTTAAATAAATGGTGGAGATTATGTGTGGTTCTTATTTTTCTCTCTCCTCCATTATTAAAATAAATGATGGAGGAGAGAGAAAAAAAACTAACATATAATCTCCACCATTTATTTTAAAATTCAATGCTTTAGATTCATTCTTAAGTTCTCATATAAAAATGGCATTCTCATATGATACGTTCCCTATATATATATATATATATATATATATATATATATATATATATATATATAATTAATTTTTTTATTTTTATAAAACTTTTCTAAAACAGTCTCATGAAAAACTCAATCCTTCAAATTTTTTCTTTCTCTGTGCAGACTACAGAGTTGCGCTATTTCCTCTCTCTCTCTCTCTCTCTCTCTCTCTCTCTCTCTCTCTCTCTCTCTCTCTTTCTCTCTCTCTCTCTATCTCTATCTCTCTCTCCCTCTCTCTCTACCTACATTATGATTTTCTCTGCAGCTCACTCGTCCACTCTTTCACGCCGGCCACCATGCGCCGCCACTACGCGCCCCTACCGCTCCTATTGTATCGTCTGTTGCAGTACTCTCAAGAGTAAGTTTCTCATTCTAATTCTCATGTTCATAATCTCTCTCGTGAAGACCTCCGACCCACTGCGTGTTCTATATAGTGACGATTACTAATCTTAGTTAATTAGTGTTAACGTTGTAGATATAATAGGACTGTTCTTAGTTTAGTTTTATAAGAATATGAAAACTGAACCGAACCATAAGAATATTTTAGAAGAACTGAACCAAACTGTTAGAGTTTTCATACACCAAACTGAATTAATAGTTTGTTGAATCAATTCTTAAGTCTGATAGTTCTAGTCCTTGTTTTTCAACAAGTGGATGAGGAAATTGATAAGTGCTAAATTGTGGTAATTTTTTGTGTGAATAATTGGCACTTATTGACTTGTTTCAATTGATTTTCATGCATAAACCTCAACTTTTGTGTATATATTATATAGTTTGCGTTATCACGTGAATATCACTTAGTTTGAAAGTTTTCATCTATTTTTGTAGGTTTTCATGCATAATTGAAGAATTGGAATCAAAGGCAAAATCATAGCTTCCCACAACAAGAAAATTGGCAAATTACGACGGTTAGTTTTGGCAGATTACGGCGGTTACAACCGACGCAAATGGCAAGTCACGACGGTTCCTCTTCTGTCATAGAAACATGTGTCGCGAGACTGTTTTACGACGGTTAATAAAACTGTCGCTCCAACTGTCGTAACATTCCGCGACGGTTTTGGAACGGCCTCCAATATATTATTACGACGGTTGTAACCGCCATAATTATATAATATATATTTCATTGAAAATAATGACGGTTGTAACTGCCACAATTATATATTATATATTTCATTTAAAATAGTGACGGTTTAGAATCGCCGAAATTTTATTTTATTTTATTTTAAAAAAATTTAAAAACTGCTACATTATCTCCTTTCTTCATGTTAGTATAATACCAATAGTATTACAATATTCAACTCAATCAATACAAAATACCATAAAAAATTATAATTTTATTAAACAAAAAAATTATCAATATCCACAATAAGGTCAAGAATGGCCACCAATGTCATGAATTTCCTAGTCCTAAAACCTTTCAATGTAATCTGCAATTAAAATGACACAGTTCAGATAGAACAATAGTAATAATGACAAATATACACAATCTATATTGGCTAAATCTACAAAACAGAATTAAAAAGTGAACATATTAGCCAATAACAATTTTACACAGCAGCCCACTTTAAACATTCATTTAAATGAAGATAACTATAATCAAGAATTATATCGATTCTTGCACAGGCTGTTGTGAGTAAAGTTCTTGATGAATTTGTCGTGCTCCTTGAAGAGCTGCTCAAAATGAGGTTTATAGTAAAGAACACCTTCTATTGAAGAATAATTGTTCAAATGAAACATAAAGATCATCAACAATAATCCTTGGTCCAAAATCAACCTTTAAACTCACACATAAAAATGTCAATTAAGACCTTGTCTGAATAAACAACGTAACTAAGCACTTACAACATAAACACTTATCACATCAATTGTAGATGTTTCAGGAGGTTGATCTCCACTTAAATTTAACCGACATTGCTTAAGGATGCAAGAACCCGAGGAACACCGTCACTTGTAACCGACATTGCTTAACCAACATATACTTTTGGAAGATCTCCTGCATGATAAGCTTCATCATTAGACATTTTCAACTCTTATATAACACAGTATAAACACTTCGATTTCAAAAGTATATGTTGTCAAAAGCCCTCTTCAAGTTTGCAGCATGATAGTAATAAGAATAGTATGATTATCTAATTTAATGTTAGCATTGTCTTGTAAGTAAGTCATCATCGATCAATAAAAATAGTTTAATCGTAGAGTTTGAACATATCATTAGCCGGGATCTTGAACCGACAGAGTCTTCTCATGCACAACAACCTCTTCCTTACTCTCTATGGCACCCTTCTTTTGAGTTTCACATCTCTATAGAAATACACAAACTCTAATTAGTGACTCAATCTTTCAGCATAATCTCAAATTGCAATGGAAAACGGAAATCGTATAATAATATAGTGAAATATTTTTTGTTGCTGCTATATGCATAAATATTACCGCCTAAACTGAACCTAACAGACAAGCATCAGAGTAAACAAAAGGTATTAACAGAACACAAATACACTAAAATGAAGCCATTGAATGAATATCTATTGGTAACAATAAAAAATAAAAAATGCTTAGCTCCATACTTCATGGTCTAGTCTTTCAACTAGATTTTTCATAAACTGGAACTGGTCCGGAAAATCCTGCAATATCACTGTCATTTTATAAGGATCCGTCACAAAAATACAAAATAAAAAATCTTAGGTCCACAAACATTGGGATACAAGTAAAAAAATTACGCCACTTTCTTGTTCAACTTCAGCATCTATAAGCTTTTCAATAGCAATCTTTCCTGCATCAACAAAGAATCAAAATTAGCAAAACCAAAAACGGAAGGTGATAACATGTTGCCCAATACAATGAAAGAACTCTCCACCAACTGAAACTCAACCTTTTTCCTAGAAGTAGGACAATAGCTTATAAGAAATCTAATAGTAGTAGTTATCCCATTCATGCAAATGTACCTGGTGATGCAATTTACCTATGAAGTAGTAACACAAATATGACCTGGCATAGGCACAATAATTTATAAAAATTGCACGAGTTATTTCATAACTGAATATGCCAATGATGTATAATGTACTTAGACTGTGCATTGAATATCTTGAAGTTGTTTTGATTACCTCTATCAAATTGATCCACAATGTATGAGAATGGTATTTTTTTGTTGTCATGTAATAACACTAGCTTATGAGACTGGTTTTGCAGGCTGTTGTGGCTATAGTTGCTATAATCCTTGGAGCGACAAATTTAGTAGGTGAATGCACTACTACGGAAAGTCCATTTAACAACGGTTGCGAAAGAGATATAATGACGCGGGCGCAGGCGTTGTTATGTAGAGTGTCGTTGTATATATGATACCTACAATCAAGGCCCAGAAAGCGTTGTAATAAATTGGAAAACACACTACCTATAATTACGGTTATTTTAAATACCCGTTGTTGTATGTCTTTTAGTAAAATAAAAAAAATTGCAGCATTAGAACAAGAACAACAGCAAGAACAAGAACAACAACAAGAACAACAATAAGAATAACAACAACAACAAAAACAACAACAACAACAACAACAACAACAACAAGAGCAACAACAACAACAACACCAACATCAATAATAACAACAACAACAAGAAAAAGAAGAACAAGAACAAGAACAAGAACAAGAACAAGAACAAGAACAAGAACAAGAACAATAACAACAATAATAATAACAATAATAACAACAAAAACAACATTAATAAAAAAGAACAACAAGAACAACATTAATAAAAAAGAACAACAAGAGCAACAATAATAAAAAAGAACAACAATAATTAAAAAAAAACACTAACAACTAACATTGCTAACTCGAGTTCTGAAATTTGTTCTGAAATTTGGTTTAGTGGAGAAGTAGAGTATCGTAAATGAAAGATGATGTTTGGAGGTAGAAGATGTCTAAGTTTTAGGCTTCACGCGGATCACTAATAGTTATGTCTTGGCCGTTGATAATCACTAAATGAATGGCCAGGATTTGTTTAAGGATAGTGAATAAACTCAATATGCGCGCCACCTATAATGTTGGGAATAAGACATGAAAAAATAAGTAAAAAAACCAAAAATGTTGGTGCTGGGACTTGAACCCATGACAAGACGCTACCTATAATGACAGTTTTGCAAATACCTGTGGTGAAAGGTTGTGGGCATTTTGAAAAAATATGTAAAAAACCATAAATGTTGGTGCTGGGAATTGAACCCATGACCAGGCGCTACCTATAATGACGGTTTTTTAAATACCCGTGGTAAAAGGCCTCACATTTCACCACGGTTGGAATATTAACCATCATTAAAAGCCGTTTAATGAGATTAAAAAATTGTGTGCATCTATTACAACAGTGTATAGGCAAGCCGTTATAAACCTGACGTTGTTGTATGCACGTTTTTTAGTAGTGATGGTAATCTACACTTCAAGAGTTGTAAATATTTTGGATAGACTCTGTATCTAAAAGCAGAATATGCAAGGAGCACTTTAGTCTTAATAGAACACTGATTACTCAAACATGAACACTAATATACCATAGAATGAATGGCAATTAACTAGCAATCAGTAAAGTGTGACATTAACTAGTTTAAATGGAAATTATCTTCAAAAACATGAATATACCATAGAATGAATGGAAATTGAAATTCTGGCCTATGCAGATAGCAGATGTCCTAACACATGTCAAGATATTATGCTACATAATCATTTAAACTCAGAGGCGCAACAGCAGACTGATACCTTGAATATCAGAACTGAACAATCACAGATGTCATGACATCTGATCCAACATGTCTATCATGAACCCTAACAGAAAATATAAATCTGTAGAATGATAAAGAACATAGTAATTGTTAACCCAGTTCGGTGCAATTCACCTACATCTGGGGGATACCAATCCAGGAAGAAGACTTCACTATCTGTAGAACTGTTACAAAGCTAAACTCCCCCGTTTACAACTTTATACCTAACATCTACCCAATGAACATCTTTACCAAGGCTAAACTCAAACGTTTACCACCCTGATATGAGATACCTCACTCACTTCCCTTAATCACCAACTGTGATTTCTACATCATCCCTGTCAATACCGAAATCTGTCAAGCTTTCTTGACAAACAAGCTAACTCGGATTTGCTTAAAAGCTTCATCCAAGAACAATACACAATCCAATACCTCAAGGCTTATGGATCTGTGTGACACCTATATCTACCACAGTGCATTTTACGATACAAAGGGAGACTTACAACCTAGAGAGCCAACGACTCTCAAAACCCTAAACCCTTGTTTCTTACACAAGACAACAAGGTTACAAAAGGCATGCTGAAGGCATCATTAAAACCTAGGTCTAAGTCTTCTTTTATAGGCTTCTATAGTCTTGGGCTTTCAATCTTCTGTCCTTGATCCATGCTCTGATTGCTTCCTTGATTGTTGCAACAGATTTAAAACATATTTAAACCACTCAGTCCAGGATGTCAATGTCAAGATGTATGTTGGGACATCTCGTTCGATATCACGTTTTCAGCAGAATTAGCTTGATCTCCATGGTGAGTTAACATTTATGTTTTACCAAAATTTGTCCAAAACACTATAGCTTTCAATCTCCCCCCTTTTGGAAAATATTAGCTAAAACACATATGCACGGTAAAACTCCAGATTGATGGTGCATGCAGTGAGGATTCCAAATAATTCCAAGGCCTATACCTTACCCGCGAAGGAGTACATGAGAAAGAAGATGCAAAACGCTCCCCCTCAACCCATGAACCAATACTTGTCACGAAGGGATAAATCTTCCTCTTGAGAGGCATAAGAAAACCATTAGGAAAAAGCAGTAGCAATACCCTTAGCAGCAAAGTACTTCCTTGGGTAACTTAGAACACAGGACATGACTGTGTTCATAACTCAAATCACATGACACAAAAGTCTATTTGAGAACTGAGATCCAGAATATTGTAACATCCTGTTGAGCATTCTTACCAAGCCGCTTTATCAGACATGAGATTCTCATGAGAAGATCAGAGTATTTCTCCCCCCTTTTAGACACAATTTGACAAATATTACCTAGGTATATCCAGATCCAAAGAGTGCTTACCCAGAACCTTATATAAGCCTTAAGACAATAGGAAGAGTGATACGACAATGTGTGAGATGAACTTTGAGATCCCTGTATTTGAAATGTATCAACCACTACCCGGTCTTTATGTCTTTATTCATTTTTGGACTGATTCTTCTTGAGTGCAAGTTCCAACGCATGAATGTATATTCAAGGACAAGATTTTACACGTCCTTCTGACAAGTATACACCCCAATCATTTTCCCAAGACGGAATCAATACCTCTGTCATCAGACTGTCAGAGATTCTCCAGACACTCTTTACTGTGATGACGTCCTCGATCATGTCAAACCCAACAAGGTTAAAGAAAATATCTGTATTGAACAATATCTTCACAGATTTGTGATCACAGCCTACAGAGAAAGATAAATTCTCCCAAACTCAACCAATGATTCTTAAGCATCAAATAAGAACCATTTCAATTGCACTGCCAAGTCTCCCCCAACTTGCAACAATACAAAAATGTCAAGACATCCTTCCTGACATCTCATCCTCCCAGGATGGACACATAATCACAGCTCGCTTGACGCACAAATACAAACTGGATCTACAACTGCATCCTCGCAGTAAAACATCTTAGATCAAGGAGCAACTCCCCCTATCTAAGGTAACCTGTGCTCCTCCACGGAACACCTAGCTAATGAATGGAAAACATAAGACGCATCTTCATGTCTTCAAGAGCGCACCCTCAGTTCAAGCCACCTGCTGAACACAATCATCAACTTTCTTATTGCTTCTTCTAACAAGAACCAATAATCACTCACACATGATCACCATCATGTTACCCGTGAGGAAATAATAAAAGGATAACAATCCTACCATAACAAACTCTTGTCTTAAGATCAAAGTCCCATTGATCCCCCCATCCTACAACCATCTACACACCACATGAACTCCTCTTGAATTCTCATGTATAGACCTCCAACTGCTTGAGGCACAAACCAATTGAATTAGAATGCTTCACATTCCTCAAAGAGACGCACGGGGCCCCTTAGTTTGTTATAACGATGTCAGATATCGTATGCATGCTCTAGAACTTCACAGCTGCCAAACTGATCCACTATTAGCATGACTTGCAGCCAGGGGAAATATCCCCTTTGTAAGATTTTCCACTGAATTTACCAAGCCAGTAATAGAGATAGACACCTCACAATCTAAGACAGCCATGCCTTCATCATGCTCACGTATGATAACCTGGAATACTTCTGATTTTCTGGTGAATATCCACTTCTGAACGCATCAGAAACCAGACCTTCATGCAATCAACATATGACCCACTCAAGTCTTCCAAAACCTTACATCATACTTCCAAGACAGTTCTTCTACTTCACTATTCTCCCATATGATAAAGTAGATACTTCTTAGACACGATGCAAGTAACCAGTTCCTCACAGAACCTGAAATCCTCCACCAAGGATAACTAACCCAAAGATGTTCTAACATCAGTTAAGACATCTTCCACACATCATAGACACCACACACCATGGTTCTTGATATGCTCCACCACTGGACTTACTATCAGCATAGTAATCCAAACTGAAGATCTTCACACAACACTGCGCCACCAATTTGAACAAAGAGAACTTTAGAAACCCAGAGAGAAATAAACTCTCATCCACCAAAAGAAGGTATACTTCTATCCTCAACCCATAAATTCTGCCACAAGCTCCAAGAGAACTAGAACCTCCTTACGTTTTCAACTAACTACTCTTCTGCACAAGAGCAATCAGTTTCAAGCATCCTGCTTGAATGCACACTATGAAACCAACCAAATACTACCTTTTGATTAATCTCAATCTTCTTCAGAACTCCCACAAGATACACTGATCCACTAATGAAAACAGATCTTCAAGTCACACGAACTACTTGCTCCATAGCAAGACATCTTGGATCCACCAAGCCTCTTAGTCATGTAACATCTTCCTATCCACAGCTCCCGCAAACTGCATGAGATAGACCTTTTTGAAGCATCCATAACTTCCATTCTCCTGTAGATCACCTTATCTTAAGCTGATGTGCCACATCACCAGCTGAGACTTCTGATGTTAAGCTAGATGTCAGAACATTGATACGACAGCCAACTGTTGAATTTAGCTCCTCCTTCTGCCACTTAGAAGAACCTCATTCCTTCGCAGAACAAGAGTTCAATGCTCTCATGGACTTGATTCAACAACCAAGTTTGAGTATACAACCTCCATCCTACTTTAGAACTCCAAAGACTTCACACCTGCCACGTCGGAGTCTTCAAAAAATACGTAGACCAAGACTACACCATAGCCATACCAAAGATGCCACTTCCCTTAGTAGAGCAGACTGTAGAAAGCCAGAGATAACTGCCACTTAACCTTGACTTCCAAGAAGAGAAATATCCATGCTCCAAAGTACCAAGATAAGAAATAAACTGATCCAAGCTGTAACCATCAAGATTATGATGTCTTCATCTTCATCTTCAACAGCATCAAAGTCCAGACTAGTTTCTTGCCAGGACACTCTCCAGAGAACACGTGCTTTTGTCACACCCGACTGAAGCCACTTCTTAGGTCACCACCTAAGACAAAAATAGATGCTAAAGCGTATGCAGTACCCCTCCCATGATTCTGTACAAACTCTGACGATGAGATGTTCCAACATCATGTTGAACATCAGCAATCTTGACTTTCAAGGATAATCAATTAAATACTTTTGGATTCCACAAATAGCAATTGATCTTAAATCCTTGTCCAATAACCCTTCTTCACTATTGTAGCTGAGCTCCATCAGATCACGTCATGAACACTTATAAAGTATTCAATCTTTTTGCAAGTATCTTCTTTGAGAGACGGTGTTGAGATACCAAGGCTACCACCCTTGACTCAAGTAACCAAGATTCTCTCTGAATGAATCTTATTTACCTCAACAATTCTTCAATCAGATTGGATCCACTCTTAGGGTCAAGAGAGATGAATCCTTCCTTGCTGTTTTTGGATGGTGAAAATAAATCACATTCTCTTTCTTCAGATTGTGCTTCAAAGAAACACCTTCTAGTCAGAAGAGTAACTAGAAGACTCCAGATACACGACTGAGATGCCTTTATGAGTGGACTTGAGAGAATTCTCAAGTATCTTTGACAACCTAGCCGATCAATAGTTTATCAAACTTCTAGAGCAAGAACCTGATAAACTTAAACTCAACTCCTCTACTCTTCAACTGACTTCAACTGCACCAAGAAACCAAGCTTCCAAGTACCAAGTCACCATACCAGATATCTAACAACGACTCCCTTCACTCCATCGCTCCCGACTTTGGAATAAAGGAATGCAGATATCTTTAAATATAGAAGCTGACAATTGAGACCTTCCACCAACTGTCTTCAGTAACAACTCCAGAATCCCATAATTCTAAAGCTCTTCCATTAGATACGCATGCAGCTGAACCACCAAGGAACTGATCCTTCTTGCCCTAATAAGATGTCACAACATCTTATAAGACACACCAACAAGAGAACTAGCCACTTCTCCTGTAGTTGTTGTAGAATCTCCTCAGCAACATGAACAACCTCCGGGTTGCTCCCTTCAATCCAGAACATCCATCTCATCCATTAATACCCTTGAGTATGTCTGAGTTGATTGATTTGATCTTCAAAATTACTTCTTGTTTAAACGCCAGAAAGTATCTCCCAAAGATCTCATCTAGAACCAGACAGGATGTCTGCTCTGATACCAATTGAAATTCTGGCCTATGCAGACAGCAGATGTCCTAACACATGTCAAGACATTGTGCTACATAATCATTTAAACTCAGAGGCGCCACAACAGACTGATACCTTGAATACCAGAACTGCACAATCACAGATGTCACGACATCTGATCCAACATGTCTATCATGAACCCTAACAGAAAACATAAATCTGCAGAATGATAAAGAACACAGTAATTGTTAACCCAGTTCGGTGCAATTCACCTACAACTGGAGGAAACCAATCCAGGAAGAAGACTTCACTATCTGTAGAACTGTTACAAAGCTAAACTCCCCTGTTTACAACTTTATACCTAACATCTAACCAATGAACATCTTTACTAAGGCTAAACTCAAACGTTTACTTCCCTTAATCACCAACTGTGATTTCTACATCATCCCTGTCAATACAGAAATCTGTCAAGCTTTCTTGACAAACAAGCTAACTCGGATTTGCTTAAAAGCTTCATCCAAGAACAATACACAATCCAATACCTCAAGGCTTATGGATCTGTGCGACACCTATATCTACCACAGTGCATCCAATGATACAAAGGGAGACTTACAACCTAGAGAGCCAACGACTCTCAAAACCCTAAACCCTTATTTCTTACGCAAGACAACAAGGTTACAAAAGGCGTGCTGAAGGCATCATCAAAACCTAGGTCTAAGTCTTCTTTTATAGGCTTCTGCGGTCTTGGGCTTTCAATCTTCTGTCCTTGATCCATGCTCTGATTTCTTCCTTAATTGTTGCAACAGATTTAAAACATATTTAAACCACTCAGTCCAGGATGTCAATGTCAAGATGTATGTTGGGACATCTCGTTCGACATCATGTTTTCAGCAGAATTAGCTTGATCTCCATGTTGAGTTAACATTTATGTTTTACCAAAATTTGTCCAAAACACATGAGCTTTCAGCAATTACGTAATTGCTACGAATATGATATATAGTGATATCAACAATCCAGAAGTGCTATATGATAAAAGACATAAACCAATTTGCTACAAACCTGTCCTGGTGTTTAGATTACAGTTTGCAAACCAAGCTGAATGAGGGGGAAAATTGAACTAGTGTGTATTAAGGATATAGATATAGATAGTTAGAGAAAGAATAATGGGCTACTTTTTTTAATTTTAAAAGAAAAAAATACTATTATTTTCCGTTAAATGGATTTTATCCATAGCGGACCATGTGATGTAATCATACACCCTATATACTACATGCTCTACTATCCTCAAAAGGTACAATATGCTAATGGAGGAAATACATGGACACAAATATTCACTACTCACTGAGGTTGCAAACTTGAAGATATGGTTTGTCAAACATAACATATTTGGACCAGAACGATTTATACTTGGAAACAACAAGATTTGATCAAGTTTTGCTTTTATGTTCCAGTTATAAATAGAAACACAACTTTTATGTTTCAGTTTAGATATACTACTACAACCACCTGAATCCGACAAAATATCCGGCACCTAAACTAGCAAAATGAACACCTAATTTGACAACTAAACAGAAGCCTCCCAGCAAAAAACCAGAAACTTGAATCAAAAGCAAGAAAATCCCCAATGAAAAAAGCAGAAAAATAGCACAGAGAGAAATTATGGAATCAAGAATCTGAGATAGTTTCACATCCTAGACAGTTTCATGTGGAATAAACGATCATGTTTGTAGAACACAATTCATATATCTACCTCTAATTGTATGTGACAAACTGTACTTATTTTTTTAAATAAAAGTGATGTAGATCAATCTTATTTTACCTAATTTATTAAATAAATTGTGACAAAAGAGAAGGTCTAACTTATGTCCTAGCAAAATTGAACTAGATGAACATCACATTTTTAACTACGCCATACCTTGATCCAAATAGAGCCACTAGTATTTGATTAATGAGTTATTCAAACCAAGGTGTCCTAGTTAAAAAAATATGTCATGAATTTCATGATCTAACATGCAATAATTATGGCTATTTCCAACTTCTATCCATGCAACAAAAGAGAGAGTGCTACTATGTTACTGGAAACAATCTAAACAAGAAATTGCTCTTCACCTTGAAATGGGCCAGCAGTTTCCTATTCCTCTCCACATCTTGTATTTTATTAGCCTGTTTGAACAACCATATAACAATAGCTTGTAAACAAATTCTGTTTGAACAACCATCTAACAATAGCTTGTTAACAAATTCTAAATTTCCTCAAGCTACATTATATTTAGAACCTGCGAATTCTAAAGTCCCTTCCACTCTGCAGATTGCCTCAACTGAGTGGAATCAATTAGATCGTACCTCAGTCATCTCTTTTTGTTCACATAGTACAACACCAATTGACAATGGGTTAGATATTTCTTTTTCTCTCTTAAATGCAGCCTGCATAAGTAATCATGTGTATAAACAATCTTAACATTTTGAAGGTAGTCATGTGAAAAATCTAATCCTGCATTTCCCATACTTTACCTGTACAAAGCCACTTTCTCTGGTCCAAGTATGATCTGGTTGAGACAATACAGGCACAATCTTTACACTGGAAGATTCCCAGTCTTTAAATCTATCCTATAATATAAGAGAAAATTGTTAGATAAAGTTCTAATACATAATTATAGATTACAAGGCTTTCTTTTGTAAAAACAGGGGCAGTTGACTAAAATCAGTTGCAGACATAATGAGCTTTGCTTAACATAATAGATGCAGACATAATCAATAAACTGATAACATTTTCTCTAATACAACCTAGTTAATGACATACATGTGGTTTTGCTGAAATTCTTTCTCCACCATCTCAAAGTTTCATAGTAATGAACTCTAATGTATTCATCATGCTCCACACTATATCCATGAATATAACTGTAGGCAATGTAACATGTTTTTCTCATTATCATTTTATCAAACATGTAGCTGACATTTATATAAGCATAAAAGCAATAAATTATAGCTTAAAACTCTTTTACAATTCTAAATATGATAGCACAAAAATGAAAGAGTTAAGTTACACTAATTCAAACCCGAAATTGTATAATTGCAATTGAAAGACTACACAATTCAATAGAAAATTAAACTCAACAACTTGCACCTTTATATAACATTTATCCATCTTTCCAACTCAACCAATTGATTTTACAATGCTCAATTAAACTCAACAAAATTGGATCGACAAGTATGGCTACTAATTTCATCTCAATTACAATATCTACTTTCAATATTCATACTTTTGTGCCTTCAATTTTATACAACATCGTTTGAACCTAAACCAACAACAACATTCTTATAATAATTGTATAATATAAATAAACTTCAAAAAGAAAATGACACCAGATCTCTGAATATCAATCTCAACCATCTAATGTCAAATACAATATATACAAAAAAACTAAAAAAAACACTAGAGATTTGAATATTACCGTCATTTCGGTGTTTAAATATGTAACACTCCATTTGTAAGTCACTATTCTTAGTGCCGAAGTGGACATCGGCGACCAACATCATCTGAATGTTGGCTTCCTTCTGAGACAGTTCACGGGATGGGGCGGTAGCCATGGTGGATGTTTACTGGCGGTGGCTGTGGTCATCTCTCTCTTGTGAAAAAGTTGCTAGGGTTTTGTTTCAAAATTTGTAATTTTAAATCATCACCAATAGAACTCAAACAATTACAACAAATCCTAAAATGAATAGAAAAATACATTTCTAATAAGAGATTAATTTTTCTATATTAATCAAATTAACAACTACATAGAAATTGGAGTGTGAATCATTAAACCTAACTGCAACACAGACAAAAACATAGGATGAATCAGAAGGTAAACAAAGATAAATTGATTTAGGGTTTTTGAACTGAAACCTATCACAATTGAGAAACAGAGAGAAACTGATTTAGAGTTTAAGAATACTAACCTGGCAAGATTGGTTCGGGACTGGTGGTGTGGGATAGATACCAATGCGGCGTCGTTGGCGGCGTTAGGGTTTTTGCAGTGGTGTGGTGGTGGTTGTTTCAATTTTTCCAGATATGAAAAGAAGAAGTTGAAAAGACATGATTCTGAAAAGAAGAAAGTGTCGTCTATTCCACTTTTGGCCGCGCGGTTCTTTTAACTTTTGGTATGCGTTCTTTTAACTTTTTTCCAAGGAGTATACGTGGTTTTTGAATTAATTTAGGGGCGACGGTTGTTGAACCGTCGCAGACTTCTTTTTATGGTGGTTAGGCCTACAACAGCCGTAAAATGTTAAAAATTTAAAAAAATTTAACGGCGGTTGTCTAAAACTGTCGTGGCAACCGTCGTAACTTACGAAGCAAGGTGGTTTTCAGGGAACCGTCGCAACCTATGTGTCGCAAAACACTTTTTTTCTTGTAGTATCCAGGATGGAATTTTGGGAATAAAAGTTTTGCCATTTGTTTGTATGTATTTGGAGGAGCTTAGGGCATCAAAGAACGTGAGTTTTGCTTCTTAAATGTATAATTTAGAAGTTTCTGATGGGGCTAAGCGTGGTCCTAGCGTACTTGAAGAAAGAGAGGCAGTGACGAAATTTCACTTTTTGGGTCTGGAGCATGCTTTGAGCGAGCTGAGCGGGGTTGTACTTTGAGGGGGCTCAGCGCGGTCAAAGCATGAGTTAAGGCACCTTAAGTGCAATAGGTGGAAGTGCGTTGAGCGGGCTCTGTGGGGGCTAAGCACGGTCTGTGATTTTTGGACTTGTATAAATAGAAATGTAAACAAAATTTTCATTATCTCTTGGGGAATTTTATACCCATTTGATGAAATATGATTCCGTAGAGATAGAGGCTTAGAAACAACATTAGAGGTTGCATCTTGATGATCCGAAGTTGGATTTGCATCAATCGTCTTAACACCGCGAGATTTGCATCAATCCTAGAATTCCAAACGAAAACATTGTATATCTTTATCATTGTATTCTTAAAACCAGCATGAATAAAAGTAACCGATAAATGTGAAGTTAATTATTATTCATTCGTTAAATCAAAAGAAAATTTAATCAATATTGAAATGAAGTAAAAAAGTTACTAATTTTCAATTTTCAGAACCAAAAACTCCAACCCTTTGAACTTTCATTTTGTGTGATGAAAATATAAATCAATTGTGATCTAAAAGCATATTGAGATGAATGACGAATGATTGAACGAATTCTAAGAGGATGTGTAATACCCCAAAATTTGCTCTCCCTTTTGTCATCATAGCATGGCATTATCATTTATCATATCATATCCACCTCATTAACATTACATTGCATTTAACATAGAAAAATGAAGCATGGCATCCTTCTTACCATCAGGGCATGTGGTCAGGTGGGAGGTGGACAATCAAGAGATCATTCAAAGCACAAAAGGTTAATCAAGTTGGCTCTAGGCAAGCCAAGAGGTCTCTCATGTCTCATACTATCCCAATTGATCTTCCACAACCTCAAGAAGGTGAGATTCAATAGGAGAGTGAAGCATTACATCCTACACTATGCAAGAAGTCCAAAAATTGAAGGAAAATCCTCAAAAGAGATAGCTCATTGATTCAAAATCATTCTCAAGTGGCATTTCTCATCATCCTTTAAGAGGATACACAACATACTCTGAGGAATTTGGATTTGGAAGATGTGCAATTTCCTCCTAACCAGAGGGGGTCAAGATTAGGGTTTCCAATTAAATCAGGGTATCTCTATTTTTTGAACAAAACTTGATGTCATGGTATTCCATATGTCCCTAAGTGTATGTATGTGGAAAATTGCATCTCAATTGGTTTTAGAAGTGGTTCAATTGGAAGAAAGATCAAGAATCAGAGAAATTGGGGCAAAGTCAAATAATCAGAGGAAAAAGTCAACTCTTGACTTTTGGAGCCCAAAATCATGAAATTCATGTTACATATGTCCAATGTACAAAATTTGGTCAAGAAACTCCAAAGGAATCATGAAAAAATCAAGATGTGGAAAGTTGCCATTTTTGGAAGAGGAAGGTTTGCTAAAAATAGCAAGTTTTGGCCATTTTGCATCAGAGTTTGAACCAAGGCCATTTAAAATTGAAGCACCAAATGAAAATTCCACTCGGCCACAACAAAAGATCTTGTTTTAAGCTTCAAATCCATGTGTGTAACATCTCCATTGGATAAAAATTGAGTGAGATATGATTGATCAAAGTCTGAGCAAAGTAGGTTCAAAACTAGGTCATGACCAAGATTTTCAGGGCACGCGCGCAGTCATTTTAACAAACAGTTGGTGGGCCAAATGTACACCTATTTTTCGCATGGTTAGAGGCTTCATTCTCAAAACTTGTCAACATCAAAAATGTTCCTTGTAATGTCTTCTTCAAGTTTCATGTTGGACAAATTTTTGTTTGACCAAGCTATGATGGAGATATACTAGCCCAAATATGCTTGCCTCATGCTGAAAATTTCCCAAGTCATATGGCCATGTCCAACTCAAGTTGCCATGCCCTGCACCAGTCATGATGTCTATTATTTCAGGTCATTTTTGAGCCAGATAGAGGCCTCATTTCTAATCTTGTTTCACACCAAACTTGTAGGATCACACTTCTTCTTTCCAATGACACCAAAAGCTCCTCAAGCCATCCATTAACATGTGAGAAATTCACTCTTAAACTTCCACTGCTGCATTGGTCATAGCTGCTACCAAATCAGAAAAATAATGTTGATGTTGATGGATTAATTCAAGCAATCACACGCATACATCCCACACCAACCATCCCTTACTTCTTTTAAACCAACACATTCCCGTACACACATACATACCATGTCATGCCATGCATAGAAGAGGAAAAAAGGAAACTTGCACCACAAGATTCCAGGCTGCTACACTGTTCCCTCTCTCATTTTCAATTTGCTCAGCTCTACCATAACACCATGAACACTCTTCACTACATCACAACCTCACCCACTCGCCCTAACTAACTTGACTCAGTTAGTTAGAGGCAACTCACTTAACTCACTCACAACTCAATTAACCATACCAGTTAACAGATTTAACTCAACATATATATTCCAATCACACTCACAATTTCAGGGAGGATTCTCATTTTTTCACTCTCACTCCTAAAGCACTCTCAAGCTTTCTCTCTGAATTTTCTCTCTACCTGCACGAATTCCTCAAGTTCTTCTTCAATCTTCACAATCAAGCAAGAAGACATCAATGAAGCATTGAATAGCACAGTTATCTCCAATTTCAGATTCAGATTTCCTCTGATTCTCAAAGCCAAATAGCATTTATTTTGCTCAAATTGAAGTTCTAGAAGTTCAAGAACAAGTTCTCACCTCTGGTTTTCTCAAAAATCCAAAGATCTTCAAGTTTCAGGTTCCAAAATCTCTCAAACTTTGCTTGCACGATTTTATCTTGTTCTAACTAGTTGATGTGTTATTTGAGCTTATTAGAAGCTATGTGAAACCGGCTAGTTGATAGAGCTCCTTAGGAGTTTAGAACTGAAACTTAGGGCAAAGTTTCTCTTCTTCGATTCTCTGTATCCATGCTTGATCTCTGAATTTTGTTGTTGGATTTGTGTTCCTCATGAGCTTAGCTTTCGTTTGGTATATGGCTTGTGAATTTCTGGAGAAAATGTGAGTTGCAGGTGGTGGCTGCTGGCCGGAGAAGATGACCGGAGGTCATCTCCGGCCGGTGACTTTAACTGTTAGGGTTTGTGTGCGTTTTAATCTCAGCCGTGTGTTTTTCATGATCGTACGCTCCAAAATGTGACAGCACATTAAAACTCACATGCTCCTCACGTGCATTTTTCTGAATTTCACTTAAGCATGGTGTGGTGTGGTGCATGGTAAGTGGCATGTGTCCTCACGTGCATGCATTGATCTTGAGTACTTTGACTTTTATTTGACCTTGACTTGATCTGATGGTTGTGAGTGAGTCAAAATTGTTGACTGATGGTGCACACTTGTTATTGTGTTTGGCGTGTAAATGGACCTTGTCAGATTGATATTTGCACCCGTCTGTTTGGAAGCCCAATGAATTTGCACTGTCCAATTGCTATGTTCATACCCCCTGCATTTTGCATTTTTTTTTCATTTTTATTTCTTTCTACACGTTTGATTTTTAATTTTTAAAAATACCAAAACATATCATAAAATTCAACAAAAATTCATGAACATCATTGAAACATTTATGAAATTTTTCATGTTTTTATTTTCTATTTTTATGACCATTTTGCCCCTGTTCCATTATTTCCTTTGAATTTCTATTTTTGTGCATACTTAATTTGACATACCATTTTGTGCATTTTTGTTCTTGATCATAAAAGGTGTTTTTGATCCCTTTCCTTTTGCATTATGTTTGTAACATGTTGAAGTATGTTTGAGCTTTATGGCTTGATTTGTTAAGTCTTTTTGGATGACTTTGGATGTGTTGCTTTGAGCAGGAATGCATGAAACTTTCATGAGGTCTTGACCTTATTGTTGATTGACTTTGGTTCTGATCCATTGCTTGTGGCTTTGATATGTTGATGACACATGTTTAAGGTGTTTAATTGTTGGAGATAATAATTTTTGAAGCATGTTTGCTATTTGTGTGAAGCATGAATCTTAACTTGTTCTTTTTATGAATGTATGCTTCATGTTTGGTTTGCTTGATCATGAAGGCACTTGTGCCATAATTTGAGGTCTTGTTTGAGGATTGATAGCATGCTAATTGACTTCTGATTGTAGTATTTGGATCTCATCCTTGTATGTTTGTAGTTCACCTTGCACTTTAAGTCATTTGTTTTACAAGTATGAACCATATTCACATCACTTCATCTTTCTTCTTTGTTCTTTATTGAATTGAGAAATGGTTTGCATGATTTGAGTGATGTTTGAAGATCTTATTTGGGAACATGTTTAGGTTGTTCATATTCTGACCATGACCTCTCATGAGGTATCCTTGCATAATTGTTTTGCATTTTCCTTCACTCTTTTTCTACTTCTTTTATAAGACACTTCTTGTGTTTTTAATTCTTTGTTTATGTACCCTTGGTTTGTGTTTGACATGTTGATGTTAGTGAAAACCTTTTGAGATGTACATTCTGACTTGGAAGCTCTTATAGCATTCAATCTCATTTTACTTTGTTTGTCAATTTGTTTGAGTTTGATTTGTTCACTCTATGTTCTTTCTTTACTTGTAAATAAGTGTACTAACCTTTTCAGGGGCTAATGGTAAGTCATTTGAGTGTGGATATGCTTCCACATTCTAATCCTTTCCCTCACCTTTTAATCTTTCAATTTGTGATTGTTTAAGCATTTCATAATGCTTTGTCTTCATAACTTTCTTCCTTCCTCTTTAGAACTAACTTAACTTCCATCTTGGAAGTAAGTTGTGTTCTTCCCTCTTTCTTCTCTTTTCTTTTAGGTTAGGTTTCTCATACCACACTAACCATAGGACTTCCAAGTATGCTAATACTAGGGTGTGTCTTAGTCCCCCCATAGATTTTACCTTTCTCCTTCTTTTGAGTCTCTCTTCTCATCTATAAAGGAAACCCAAAAACACTTAATAAAGGTAAGCATTTATTGCATTTAAGCCTTTCATATAAAGGAAAGATTATAAGGGGTCTTCTCTTATAATCTTAAATGAGTAGCATGTGGCCCATCTTGGGTCAATGTGCTACACATTTGACCTTATGTGAGGGACTTAAATGCAATAATTGTTGATGGTGCAAATAATAAAACATTTCTTCATCTTCATAATTAACAAAAACACTTAATAAACACAAGTATGCTAGTGTGTTTGAACCTTGACAATTGGAGCTAAGTGTGGAGGTCTTCTTCACTCTTAGTGTGCTTTCTTACCCATTCCATCTTGGAATGTGAGAATGTACACATTCCAATGACTAAGATTCAGATACACTGTCATATGCAAACAAATGAAAATATTCTTAAAAGACAAAAACAAACAATAACGTCTTTCCTTCGGGAATTCTTTTCTCACCTCATTCACTCTTAGCGTACGAACGCGCTTCTACTCGTTCTCTTGCAAGATGGTAACGCACTCGGACCAGCGAGCCTGCAACACCTGAGCTAGAACGTTAGCCGTTCCTTAAAAAATGCAAACAATCCATCCCTAGTGAGGGGAACTACGTCGCTCTGATTCTCATGCTCCCGATGAGATACGTAGGCAGTGGGGTAGGGCCCATGCGAGCACTTCTTTTATTTTCCCTACATTTGTTTCCCGTTCCTTTTCTTTTCTTTCTCCTTTCTTTCTTTCAGTTCCTTTTCCGGTATCCTTTCTTTACACCCTTTGATCGAGACAAGCAAGCGTGGATCCCATCGGGTACGATGGACGCGTGGGGGTGCTAATACCTTCCCCGCGCGTAACCGACTCCCGAACCCAGTTCTATTGGTCGTAAGACCATGCTTTTCCTTTCTCTCAGGTTTACGCGGTGTTTCCTTTCCCTCTCTTGGGATAAATACACATTGCTGGCGACTCTGTTCGGTGCCACTTTCGCGTTTGTACTTGGATGAAAATCCCGGGAGCGACAGCTGGCGACTCTGCTGGGGAGTATAACACAGAATCTCTGGTTTCCTTAGCGAGTCAATCCTAGCGCTTGTCTGCTTTTCTTTCATTGGGTGTTTACTATTGTGCTATATGTTGCTGTTTATTTATTTTACTGTATTTACCGCATTTTAGCATTACATATCATATATTATATTGTGTTGCACTGTTTTTTCTGTTTGGCGGGCGGGGTGTTCTGAGAGATAAGCTCACTACACAGGCTTGAGTACACACATAGGAATTAGAGTGGATAGTCATGACGCTTGCGTGGTGGTGACCACGTGTTGTTGTTCATGAGACCCACAACCAGACGAGGTTCTATCAGGAGCTTTCTGCTACTGCATGTTATGCAGGCCAGTGGTTATTCTCTTGAGGAACTGTCGACTCTGGTGACCATTCCCGAGGACTCAGTTGCGGCACTCCTCCCGAGATGTAACAGTGGCAGACCACATTCCGTGGCAAACCTATTGCACATCCTCGATCCGAGGACCCAATGCTGGGAACTTGCTATAGGACATCCCTTTTTGAAAGAGAATCAGCGGAGGCACTCCTCGATTGGCGATAGTACTGTACCCTGAGGGATGAATGTACTATTGCTTCTCGACCTCAGTGCCAGAAGCTGAGGACCTTTTTGTTTTGGAGAATCAGTTGAGGCCTCCTCGATTGATGATGATGCCAAACTAGAAATGGTGAACGTATCATCATTTCTCGACCTGAGAGCCCGGGATACTGAACATCCTAATACCCACATGTGAGAAGGGCGGGTTGTTTACAGGTTTGCAGGTAACCATGACCTCCTACATACCCGGTTTTCTATCATCATTGCACAAAAAGGAAGTTTCATCCTATTGTATGCAGATGGTTCTTATCTATGGTTCTATATTAGTCTCAGAGCTACACTGACACCGTTCACAGTTCAGCACAGACACCTGATTACCTGATCACATTGCCCTTTGCATTGCATTATCATATCCTAACATACATGTTTATTCATTTCCAGGTGCATATATTACCCTTGATTCCAGTCATCAGGTCCCTGCAAAGATGAACACTAAAGAGAGGAAGAATATCATCAGCTATAAGTTCCTTACGCCTACTTTGGGCCCTATTGTTATGCTGAAGGGAATGGCGAGTCCTGCAGTACGAGAAGCTTTTGAAGAGAAATATGGGTGGATTTTATCTATGGTCCGTAATGTCAGTGATTATGAAGCCAGAGGTCTCCATACGTTGATGCAGTTCTATGATCCGCCTCTGAGATGTTTTGTATTTCCAGACTATGTGTTGGTTCCTACCTTGGAGGAGTATTCCAACATGTTGGGGATTGCTATCAAGGAGGAGCCCCCCTTCTTTGGGTCGGTGGGGGATCTTGACTTTGGGAAGTTGGCTGGTGCTCTTTATTTGAGCAAATCAGAGTTAAGTGACAATGTCTCCAACAAAGGAAAGATTCGTGGTTACAAGCTGGAATATCTGATTAAGAAGGCCCAGGAAGCAACTAAAGGCGAGAATTGGCTTGTTTTTAATACTTTGCTAGCCCTTTGTATATACGGCATAGTGTTGTTTCCCAACGAGCCGGATTTCATTGATACGGACACTATACGAATATTCATGATGAAGAACCCGGTGCCAACGCTACTGGGAGATCTTCACTACTCGTTGTACAACCGAAACGAAAAGAAAAGAGGAGGGATAATTCGTTGTTGTGCACCCTTGTTCTATAAGTGGTTTGCGAGCCGTTTACCACAATCAGGGGCTTTTGTGGATTCCAAAGATTCTCTAGAGTGGAAACAGCGTTTAATGGGATTGGTGGCCAAGGACATCGTATGGGTAGATCATGGGCTGATTGGCAAGAATATTATCCACAGCTGTGGTAAGTTCCCTAACGTTCCACTGATAGGAAGAATGGGTGGGATTAACTACAATCCTTCTTTGGCCATCCGACAATTTGGGTATGCCCTGACAGGTCCGCCTATTAAGAGAGATGTGGAGGAGTCCCTCTATTTTCATACATCAGATGGTTGGGAAGCAGCATAGAAAGCTTCTGAAAGCTGGGGTAGCATACTGAAAAAGGGGAAAGTTACTCTAGGCAAGCCTAACAACCGGGTTTATCCAGCATATGAAGAGTGGGTGAAGAAAAGAGTTGAAGATTTTCTCTTGCCTTTTGGTAAGGCACCCCTTTTGTATCCGGAGAATGAGAAAGCAAGAAGCACTGCTACTGTGGAAGAAGTTGACAAGTTGCAAGCCTTGGTGAAAAAGCTCCAAGGAGAGAATTCCGAGTTGAGTAGCCGTCTTCAGAATGCTCTACATGCCAACAAAGAGCTGGAGCGGAAAGCCCAAGATGCTGAACAAATCCTAACTGCAAAAGAAAAAGACTTTGCTGGAAGAGCCCAACATTTCCGGAAGATTAGTAAAGGTGCTGATGATGCTACTCAAGCCCACAAGCAAACCAAACAGGCGTTAGCACAGACCAAAGAAAAGTTAACAAAGTTTCAGCACGCTTGGGACGAAGTTAGGATAGAGAATGTTGAATTACAGGAACAGTTGCAGATTAAGGACGAAGAGCTTGAAAAGGCGCATGAGCAGAGAAGAAAGTATCGGGAAAGCCTCGGTAAGAGTCAAGAACAGCTAGAAGAAGCTAGAGGTGAGCTGAGGAATACCAAGAAAGAGCTTGAAGAAGTCATGATAGAAAGGGAGATACTCAAGACGCAAGCCGGCATAAAGAGACACAAAGGAGTGTGTGATGACGAGGCTCTGATGCTGCATATGGGTTCTTTAACTGAAGCTCTTGAGAAAAGGGATGTCTTGATCAAAGAAATGATTGAAAAGCCGAATCACCAGCGTACCCGTATACTTTTTGAGGAGATCAAATACTCAAGTGATAAGCTGAAGGGTGTGGAATTGTCAGACTGATGTTCTTTTCCTTATATTTTGTTATTAATGGTTACCATCAGGCTTGTTGATGGATCCATTTTTCCTTGTATTGCATTTGCGGATGAGCCTTTCTTAAATGTACTTGAATACTTTGTTGAATGAGTATGAGCAGTTTTATTCAGAATTATTCCTTATCAGATAGCTGCACACAAGCACATGACCATGACACGTCTCTTTATATCACAATTTCTGTTCTTCAGATTTCTGTGGTTGGATTGGAATCAGGGTATAAAGCACCTCGGAAATGACAAACATGGCATTGCATGGCATTGCATATCATTTTGCATTTTTTGTTACTTGCTTTTCAGGTACTCGTTGCGGGGTCTCTAACCTTTATTTGGTTTCAGGCAGTATAGCTGAGAATCATATTCACCGATATTCGACGCGAAGAAATCAAGTAAGAATCATGGATCAAATGCAGAAGGATTTGGCTGGGGTGAGGGCCCAATTGGGGCATTTTATGGGGGACATTCAGGCGCTGTCCCGAGGTCAGGAACTACTGAGGGAGGAAGTCAACCAGATGAAGATTCAAATGGGCCTGGTCATGGAAATCTTGAATAAGGTGTTAAAAAAGGAAAATGATCATGTGCCCGCTTCCACAACAGAGGTCTCTACTCCTCCCATCTCTTTGGGATATGCTTTAGATCATGGATTGCTTCGTGAATCTCCTCTGAAAGCTAAAGGTTCAGAGCTCTCGCATCAGCAGTCACTTCCTGATTTCCAAGAGGATCCTAAGTCAGAGGGGCCTAAGAGGAAGTTCGATCCCATTCCGATTTCGTATGCGCAATTGCTTTCTTACTTGCTCGAGCTCAAGCTGGTTGAGTGTGTTAGTTTGGGACCATTGTCCACGAAGATTCCTCTGGGACCTAATGCTAAGGCTAGATGTGAGTTCCATTCTGGGGCACCTGGTCACAATGTTGAGAATTGTACCAGGTTCAAGCATAAAGTCCAGGAGCTAATTGATTCAGGGGCAATCAAGTTTGCATCAGTTGGTGCTGGTAAACCAAGTGATGTCACTCCCATTGTTGCAAGGGAACTGAGGACTCTCTCCTTTTCCAAAGGGTCTACCTCGCGTCAGGGATCTCTTCCACAACCCTGTGTTGCAGAAGACCTATGTCAGCAACCCTTATTTGTGCCTCAGCCGAATGCAGAAAGGAAAGTGCAGGGCCAGGTTGGGCGCCCGAACCAGCAGCAGCAAGATTATCAGCAGCGGAGGCTACTCAGACCAAGGAAGCCCAAGAGGACATTTGATCCTATTCCTATTCCGTACAGTCAGTTGTTGGCTCGTTTACTCAAAAGTTCGCAAATCCAGCTGAGAAGGGCCATGCCCGTGCCATACCCCATTCCTTCGGACTATGACATGAGTGTTAGCTGTGAGTTCCATTCAGGAACATTTGGGCACACACTTGATAACTGTAATGTGTTCCAGCACAAGGTGCAGGATTTGATTGACTCAAAGGTTATCACCCCAGACGGTACCCCACAAGGTGAAGCTTCTGTACCATGGTGAGTGCTCAAAGTTACAAGAACATCACCAGAAGTGGTCAGTCTAGACGGAGCCAAGCCTCCTCAACAACGACAATCTTTATTTTCCTTGCTGCATTTTCATATGTAGTCTTTATTTGTTCGTTCAGACATTGTTCGCATGTTAAAATTTGTTTGTATTTGGTATGAGGATTTTAATGCAATGAATATGTTTTCTTGAAGAATTTCATTTGTGTTTACTCATTTAATGCTAATGTGTACTGCAATACCATTTTTCTTGCTCAAACTCTATGAGGGAGAATGATGATCTGAAAACGCAAAAATCTCTAACGGTGTGCTTTGGAATAAGAACCCTGTTGAGGATGTACAGGCATTGTTTCAACTCCTCAAACACTGGAGATATAAGGGAGATAGACCCTCGTTAACCCCTTTGAGCCTTGAAGTAGGAGTTTCTTTTCGTACGAAAAAACCCTCACATTTAACCCAGGGGCAGGGTAGGCGTCAGTTAATTTGACCAAGCATTCAAGTTTCAAAAGGAGTGTGCATCTGAGGATCCATTACCTTCTATTCCACCGTCAAAAGGGCAAGAGATGTGAAACCACAATGGTTATCCATCAACAATCAAAGAGTGAGGCAGTCACGACCTTTCCAATCAAGTCAAGACAAGCCAGTGTCACACGATTTGTTCAAGAAAAAAGGAAAAAGAATAAAAAAAAATGAAAAAATGAAAAAAGCCCGCTAAGTTGAAACTTGAAAACAAGCAACTTAGGCAAAAGTTAGGGCATCCCGCTGGACTCTGAAATTAAAGATTCAAAAGAATCAGTCCAGGCAAAAATTAGGGATCAAAAAGCAAAAGAATGTGAAAGCGAAAAACAAAAGGATTACAAAAGAAAATCCTCGAGCAAGAACAAAGTCGTGTGACTATGGACAAAAGACAAAGGGGTGACTGTCAATCCAAAGCCTCATTAGGTGTCAAACTATCAGTATCATGGTTTCCTTAAAGATCACAAAATCTTTTTGAGAGGCGAACGCTTGGGCAAATTAACTGAACGTAGGACTGGAGAACATCACGAAGAGTGGGTGGGCACCAATAAACTTTGAGCCATAAATCCTTTTTTCTCAAAACCGTGAACCAGGCCCCGTTACAACCCTCAAAAGTCCTAATTGAAACAGGGTTATTTCAAAGGCATACTACCAAGAGATAGCGTTCCTGACTCCTATCAGTTGTGCTAAAAGATCTTTGTTGGTGTTGCATGTGCATTGCATTATTTCTGTCAAAAATTAATGTCGTATCCTAACCCGTGATTCGCTCACAAAAGGGTTTGCTACATCTTTTTAGTAAAACTTCGAGATTAACATGTTGTGTTGCATTAGAATTTTCATTCTCAGAATAAAACATTTTCTGCTTGCATACATTTGTTTGACATCAAAAGAAGTTTACATATGGAAATTCAGTCCAGAAGCTTAATCTTGTCGAGTTGAGGATCCTGAAACTCCCGAAGGGCAGCCATATCCAATGGTACTTCCTCAGGAAACTTTGTTGGGCAGGGGCTTTCCCAACAAGTTGTGCTAAGACGTAGTCGATCTGGGGCAATCACGTCGAACCATCTCTTTAAGGTGTAGCTCATCTGAGCCAATCACGTCGAGAAATCTCTTCAAAGTTCAACCAAACTGGGGCAATTATTGCGAGATTCAAATCCCTACAAATGCAAGCATTTTTGGTTTTCCTTCGAAGATCAGTAGTCAGGGGCAAAACCACTTCAAGGTTCATACTAGGGCAAGCTATACCAAGAGCACGAGAAGTTAGTCCATCCAAACGACTAATCAGCCTATCCAGAGTTTAGAATACTGGGACAGAATATCCCACGGTGGTATGAGATTGTTCATGAATCTTTTCAAGGCGAATTCCTCTGTAGTCCATACGGTCTGGGGAAGTTACGTCGAGATCCAACGAATCTCTACAAGAGTTTGAAGACACTGAAGCATTGAGCTTGCCAAGTCTTCTGTAAAATCCTCATGCGATGACTTCTTCTAAGTAATCCATGCGGTCTGGGGCAGTTACGGCGAGATCCAACGAATCTCTACGAGAGTTTGAAGACATTGAAGCGTTTTGGATGTCAAGTCTTCTGTAAAATCCTCTTGGGACAATTTCTTCCGGTGGACCATGTTGGTTTGGGACAAGTGAAGAAAAACAGTTGGTCACGCATATGCAGTCAATCAGCCAAAAGGAGTGAAACTAAGGGGCATTCCAACCCAAGGCATTTTTGGTCCCCGTCTTCAGTAGGCTTCATTAATAATGTTCTCCAGCAAGAGATTGCATGCAAACCTTTCTCCCCAACAAGTGGTGGTTCAGAGTTAGATTTTCTCAGTTGCAGAAGTCATATCTCGCACGGGGTATACGTGCATATCCTTTGCTTGCAGGTAGCAGCCTCATACTAGGCTCAAAGGCAAAATTGAAGCCTTTGCGAGATCACGGGATCATGTCTTCTAGACGAGTAATCACTTACTTCCATGCAGAAGACTGGGGCAATCATGTTCGAGAAAGGTGGTCACCCTTTTGTCACAATGTTCACTGATTAAGTCCATCATTGGGTCGACGGTCGGTCATGACGATTCGATATCAACGAATTGAGCACAACTGGGTATCGTGGTATCTTATTAAGTCGATTCTCTTATTCAGTCCTTCCAACAGCTACAAGCTTTTCTGTGTCGATAACGGTCACAGGTTCCCCAAAAGAGTGGTCTCGTCGACACCGAAACTGATGGTCATTATCCCCAGCGAAGTCGCAGGAGTTTGAAGAGGCTAAATCTTCTGTAAAATCCTCTTATGACATCTTCTTCGGGGACAAATTGTTGGTTTGTCCAAGTATAGGGCATGTTTGTTTCCCCATCATGAAGTGTTGATCATCCCCAGTAGAGTTCGAGGACAGTTGGTCTTCTGTAAAATCCTCTCAAAAGGCATTCCCCAGCACGAGACGTTTTAAAGCAGTTTCCTCCAGCAGAGTTTGTTATAAACTCGTCATCCCTAACGGAATTATCTAAAGGGAAGCTCGCCTAACATGGGGCATTGTGGTACTTATCCTAAGCTTGACAGTCATATTCTTCAGCAGACTACTGTGGATTTGCTTTGGGTTTCCCCAACAGATCTCTAAGGACTCTTTCTAGCAAGTTGCAGTGGAATGTTCTAACCAGGATTTGCATATCCCTGGCAGAGTAGCCATGATCCCCAACAAGATTGTGTCTCTGGTAATGATCCCTCACAGAGGTCAGCATCGAATCTTGTCAGCAATACTCCCCAGCCGAGTTATAAGGTTGATAATCCCTATAAAGGATCTTGGGTTGAATAAATCCCCAAGCAGAGTTTTAATGGCTCATTTCCCCAGCAGGACGTCATTTAAAAATTCTCATCCCCAGCGGAGTTGCTGTGACCAGAATCCAGCCCCAAACAGATGGAATAATTCCTGGCAGAGTCATCATTCCCTCATATCTTAAAGTCCAACAGTGGATTGGCAAAAGTCCGTCTTCGGGTGGCAAAAGTCCAACAGTGGATTGGCAAAAGTCCGTCTTCGGGTGGCAAAAGTCCAACAGTGGATTGGCAAAAGTCCATCTTCGGGTGGCAAAGCAGCTAAAAGTCCAACAGTGGATTGGCAAAAGTCCGTCTTCGGGTGGCAAAAGTCCAACAGTGGATTGGCAAAAGTCCGTCTTCGGGTGGCAAAAGTCCAACAGTGGATTGGCAAAAGTCCGTCTTCGGGTGGCAAAAGTCCAACAGTGGATTGGCAAAAGTCCGTCTTCGGGTGGCAAAAGTCCAACAGTGGATTGGCAAAAGTCCGTCTTCGGGTGGCAAAAGTCCAACAGTGGATTGGCAAAAGTCCGTCTTCGGGTGGCAAAAGTCCAACAGTGGATTGGCAAAAGTCCGTCTTCGGGTGGCAAAAGTCCAACAGTGGATTGGCAAAAGTCCGTCTTCGGGTGGCAAAAGTCCAACAGTGGATTGGCAAAAGTCCGTCTTCGGGTGGCAAAAGTCCAACAGTGGATTGGCAAAAGTCCATCTTCGGGTGGCAAAGCAGCTAAAAGTCCAACAGTGGATTGGCAAAAGTCCGTCTTCGGGTGGCAAAAGTCCAACAGTGGATTGGCAAAAGTCCGTCTTCGGGTGGCAAAAGTCCAACAGTGGATTGGCAAAAGTCCGTCTTCGGGTGGCAAAAGTCCAACAGTGGATTGGCAAAAGTCCGTCTTCGGGTGGCAAAAGTCCAACAGTGGATTGGCAAAAGTCCGTCTTCGGGTGGCAAAGCAGCTAAAAGTCCAACAGTGGATTGGCAAAAGTCCGTCTTCGGGTGGCAAAAGTCCAACAGTGGATTGGCAAAAGTCCAACAGTGGATTGGCAGAAGTCCATCTTCGGGTGGCACGAAGCTGCAAAGTCCACCAGTAGCGTGGCAGGCCAGTAGTCGTCTGGAATTGCATAAAAGACATTATTAAAGTCCACCAGTAGTGTGGCAAGCCAGTAGTCGTCTGGCGTCGTTCAAAAAGACATTATCAAAGTCCACCAGTAGCGTGGCAGGCCAGTAGTCGTCTGGAATTGCATAAAAGACATTATTAAAGTCCACCAGTAGTGTGGCAAGCCAGTAGTCGTCTGGCGTCGTTCAAAAGACATTTCTAAAGTCCACCAGTAGCGTGGCAGGCCAGTAGTCGTCTGGAATTGCATAAAAGACATTATTTAAGTCCACCAGTAGTGTGGCAAGCCAGTAGTCGTCTGGCGTCGTTCAAAAATACATTATCAAAGTCCACCAGTAGTGTGGCAGGCCAGTAGTCGTCTGGAGTTGCATAAAAGACATTATTAAAGTCCACCAGCAGCGTGGCAAGCCAGTAGTCGTCTGGCATCGTTCAAAAGACAGATCTCTCCGACGTTTCGTCGAAGATTCAATCCAGCAGTCTCGTTGGGTTTATATCCCTTTTCTTCTTCACCATCCAGAGCAAATTTTTGGTTATATTTGGTATTCAATCACTATATACCTTGAAAGTCCGAAAGCAATTGCTTTCAGGCATTCAGGTCTACAGCGCTTGAATAGGGGCAGCTGTAATACCCCAAAATTTGCTCTCCCTTTTGTCATCATAGCATGGCATTATCATTTATCATATCATATCCACCTCATTAACATTACATTGCATTTAACATAGAAAAATGAAGCATGGCATCCTTCTTACCATCAGGGCATGTGGTCAGGTGGGAGGTGGACAATCAAGAGATCATTCAAAGCACAAAAGGTTAATCAAGTTGGCTCTAGGCAAGCCAAGAGGTCTCTCATGTCTCATACTATCCCAATTGATCTTCCACAACCTCAAGAAGGTGAGATTCAATAGGAGAGTGAAGCATTACATCCTACACTATGCAAGAAGTCCAAAAATTGAAGGAAAATCCTCAAAAGAGATAGCTCATTGATTCAAAATCATTCTCAAGTGGCATTTCTCATCATCCTTTAAGAGGATACACAACATACTCTGAGGAATTTGGATTTGGAAGATGTGCAATTTCCTCCTAACCAGAGGGGGTCAAGATTAGGGTTTCCAATTAAATCAGGGTATCTCTGTTTTTTGAACAAAACTTGATGTCATGGTATTCCATATGTCCCTAAGTGTATGTATGTGGAAAATTGCATCTCAATTGGTTTTAGAAGTGGTTCAATTGGAAGAAAGATCAAGAATCAGAGAAATTGGGGCAAAGTCAAATAATCAGAGGAAAAAGTCAACTCTTGACTTTTGGAGCCCAAAATCATGAAATTCATGTTACATATGTCCAATGTACAAAATTTGGTCAAGAAACTCCAAAGGAATCATGAAAAAATCAAGATGTGGAAAGTTGCCATTTTTGGAAGAGGAAGGTTTGCTAAAAATAGCAAGTTTTGGCCATTTTGCATCAGAGTTTGAACCAAGGCCATTTAAAATTGAAGCACCAAATGAAAATTCCACTCGGCCACAACAAAAGATCTTGTTTTAAGCTTCAAATCCATGTGTGGAACATCTCCATTGGATAAAAATTGAGTGAGATATGATTGATCAAAGTCTGAGCAAAGTAGGTTCAAAACTAGGTCATGACCAAGATTTTCAGGGCACGCGCGCAGTCATTTTAACAAACAGTTGGTGGGCCAAATGTACACCTATTTTTCGCATGGTTAGAGGCTTCATTCTCAAAACTTGTCAACATCAAAAATGTTCCTTGTAATGTCTTCTTCAAGTTTCATGTTGGACAAATTTTTGTTTGACCAAGCTATGATGGAGATATACTAGCCCAAATATGCTTGCCTCATGCTGAAAATTTCCCAAGTCATATGGCCATGTCCAACTCAAGTTGCCATGCCCTGCACCAGTCATGATGTCTATTATTTCAGGTCATTTTTGAGCCAGATAGAGGCCTCATTTCTAATCTTGTTTCACACCAAACTTGTAGGATCACACTTCTTCTTTCCAATGACACCAAAAGCTCCTCAAGCCATCCATTAACATGTGAGAAATTCACTCTTAAACTTCCACTGCTGCATTGGTCATAGCTGCTACCAAATCAGAAAAATAATGTTGATGTTGATGGATTAATTCAAGCAATCACACGCATACATCCCACACCAACCATCCCTTACTTCTTTTAAACCAACACATTCCCGTACACACATACATACCATGTCATGCCATGCATAGAAGAGGAAAAAAGGAAACTTGCACCACAAGATTCCAGGCTGCTACACTGTTCCCTCTCTCATTTTCAATTTGCTCAGCTCTACCATAACACCATGAACACTCTTCACTACATCACAACCTCACCCACTCGCCCTAACTAACTTGACTCAGTTAGTTAGAGGCAACTCACTTAACTCACTCACAACTCAATTAACCATACCAGTTAACAGATTTAACTCAACATATATATTCCAATCACACTCACAATTTCAGGGAGGATTCTCATTTTTTCACTCTCACTCCTAAAGCACTCTCAAGCTTTCTCTCTGAATTTTCTCTCTACCTGCACGAATTCCTCAAGTTCTTCTTCAATCTTCACAATCAAGCAAGAAGACATCAATGAAGCATTGAATAGCACAGTTATCTCCAATTTCAGATTCAGATTTCCTCTGATTCTCAAAGCCAAATAGCATTTATTTTGCTCAAATTGAAGTTCTAGAAGTTCAAGAACAAGTTCTCACCTCTGGTTTTCTCAAAAATCCAAAGATCTTCAAGTTTCAGGTTCCAAAATCTCTCAAACTTTGCTTGCACGATTTTATCTTGTTCTAACTAGTTGATGTGTTATTTGAGCTTATTAGAAGCTATGTGAAACCGGCTAGTTGATAGAGCTCCTTAGGAGTTTAGAACTGAAACTTAGGGCAAAGTTTCTCTTCTTCGATTCTCTGTATCCATGCTTGATCTCTGAATTTTGTTGTTGGATTTGTGTTCCTCATGAGCTTAGCTTTCGTTTGGTATATGGCTTGTGAATTTCTGGAGAAAATGTGAGTTGCAGGTGGTGGCTGCTGGCCGGAGAAGATGACCGGAGGTCATCTCCGGCCGGTGACTTTAACTGTTAGGGTTTGTGTGCGTTTTAATCTCAGCCGTGTGTTTTTCATGATCGTACGCTCCAAAATGTGACAGCACATTAAAACTCACATGCTCCTCACGTGCATTTTTCTGAATTTCACTTAAGCATGGTGTGGTGTGGTGCATGGTAAGTGGCATGTGTCCTCACGTGCATGCATTGATCTTGAGTACTTTGACTTTTATTTGACCTTGACTTGATCTGATGGTTGTGAGTGAGTCAAAATTGTTGACTGATGGTGCACACTTGTTATTGTGTTTGGCGTGTAAATGGACCTTGTCAGATTGATATTTGCACCCGTCTGTTTGGAAGCCCAATGAATTTGCACTGTCCAATTGCTATGTTCATACCCCCTGCATTTTGCATTTTTTTTTCATTTTTATTTCTTTCTACACGTTTGATTTTTAATTTTTAAAAATACCAAAACATATCATAAAATTCAACAAAAATTCATGAACATCATTGAAACATTTATGAAATTTTTCATGTTTTTATTTTCTGTTTTTATGACCATTTTGCCCCTGTTCCATTATTTCCTTTGAATTTCTATTTTTGTGCATACTTAATTTGACATACCATTTTGTGCATTTTTGTTCTTGATCATAAAAGGTGTTTTTGATCCCTTTCCTTTTGCATTATGTTTGTAACATGTTGAAGTATGTTTGAGCTTTATGGCTTGATTTGTTAAGTCTTTTTGGATGACTTTGGATGTGTTGCTTTGAGCAGGAATGCATGAAACTTTCATGAGGTCTTGACCTTATTGTTGATTGACTTTGGTTCTGATCCATTGCTTGTGGCTTTGATATGTTGATGACACATGTTTAAGGTGTTTAATTGTTGGAGATAATAATTTTTGAAGCATGTTTGCTATTTGTGTGAAGCATGAATCTTAACTTGTTCTTTTTATGAATGTATGCTTCATGTTTGGTTTGCTTGATCATGAAGGCACTTGTGCCATAATTTGAGGTCTTGTTTGAGGATTGATAGCATGCTAATTGACTTCTGATTGTAGTATTTGGATCTCATCCTTGTATGTTTGTAGTTCACCTTGCACTTTAAGTCATTTGTTTTACAAGTATGAACCATATTCACATCATTTCATCTTTCTTCTTTGTTCTTTATTGAATTGAGAAATGGTTTGCATGATTTGAGTGATGTTTGAAGATCTTATTTGGGAACATGTTTAGGTTGTTCATATTCTGACCATGACCTCTCATGAGGTATCCTTGCATAATTGTTTTGCATTTTCCTTCACTCTCTTTCTACTTCTTTTATAAGACACTTCTTGTGTTTTTAATTCTTTGTTTATGTACCCTTGGTTTGTGTTTGACATGTTGATGTTAGTGAAAACCTTTTGAGATGTACATTCTGACTTGGAAGCTCTTATAGCATTCAATCTCATTTTACTTTGTTTGTCAATTTGTTTGAGTTTGATTTGTTCACTCTATGTTCTTTCTTTACTTGTAAATAAGTGTACTAACCTTTTCAGGGGCTAATGGTAAGTCATTTGAGTGTGGATATGCTTCCACATTCTAATCCTTTCCCTCACCTTTTAATCTTTCAATTTGTGATTGTTTAAGCATTTCATAATGCTTTGTCTTCATAACTTTCTTCCTTCCTCTTTAGAACTAACTTAACTTCCATCTTGGAAGTAAGTTGTGTTCTTCCCTCTTTCTTCTCTTTTCTTTTAGGTTAGGTTTCTCATACCACACTAACCATAGGACTTCCAAGTATGCTAATACTAGGGTGTGTCTTAGTCCCCCCATAGATTTTACCTTTCTCCTTCTTTTGAGTCTCTCTTCTCATCTATAAAGGAAACCCAAAAACACTTAATAAAGGTAAGCATTTATTGCATTTAAGCCTTTCATATAAAGGAAAGATTATAAGGGGTCTTCTCTTATAATCTTAAATGAGTAGCATGTGGCCCATCTTGGGTCAATGTGCTACACATTTGACCTTATGTGAAGGACTTAAATGCAATAATTGTTGATGGTGCAAATAATAAAACATTTCTTCATCTTCATAATTAACAAAAACACTTAATAAACACAAGTATGCTAGTGTGTTTGAACCTTGACAATTGGAGCTAAGTGTGGAGGTCTTCTTCACTCTTAGTGTGCTTTCTTACCCATTCCATCTTGGAATGTGAGAATGTACACATTCCAATGACTAAGATTCAGATACACTGTCATATGCAAACAAATGAAAATATTCTTAAAAGACAAAAACAAACAATAACGTCTTTCCTTCGGGAATTCTTTTCTCACCTCATTCACTCTTAGCGTACGAACGCGCTTCTACTCGTTCTCTTGCAAGATGGTAACGCACTCGGACCAGCGAGCCTGCAACACCTGAGCTAGAACGTTAGCCGTTCCTTAAAAAATGCAAACAATCCATCCCTAGTGAGGGGAACTACGTCGCTCTGATTCTCATGCTCCCGATGAGATACGTAGGCAGTGGGGTAGGGCCCATGCGAGCACTTCTTTTATTTTCCCTACATTTGTTTCCCGTTCCTTTTCTTTTCTTTCTCCTTTCTTTCTTTCAGTTCCTTTTCCGGTATCCTTTCTTTACACCCTTTGATCGAGACAAGCAAGCGTGGATCCCATCGGGTACGATGGACGCGTGGGGGTGCTAATACCTTCCCCGCGCGTAACCGACTCCCGAACCCAGTTATATTGGTCGTAAGACCATGCTTTTCCTTTCTCTCAGGTTTACGCGGTGTTTCTTTTCCCTCTCTTGGGATAAATACACATTGCTGGCGACTCTGTTCGGTGCCACTTTCGCGTTTGTACTTGGATGAAAATCCCGGGAGCGACAGGATGCAGATTGATTGAGAAATTGAGAGTATGAAAGCAATTTCTCAATTGTAAATTTTATATTTCTAATTTCTATTGAGAGAGAGAAAGCGAATTCTTTTTTAAAAATAAACATCTAACGTGAGAGAGAAGTTAGGATATGCAGGGTTTGCAATTTTTATGAGTAATTTAGGAATAAAGTGAGTTATATAAGGATAAATTTGAAAAAGAAATAGTTCAGTCTAAAATCACTTCTCCTCTTTATAGATATGTATAGATATGATAAATATAATATGTTAAAACTAACATAACACAAGGGGTTATGTTTGATTTAATCTCTTATGTATTATTAAATTAAAAAAATAAATAAATATATATATCCGGTTTAGTTTATGTGTGATTAATATATTATCTATATAATATAGTAAATTTGAAGCGACAAATTATATCACGATAAATGTTATTATTTTTACTTTATTTACTAGTAAGATACCCGTGCTCCCGCACGGGTAAATTAATTTTGATATTGCAGAAATAGTTGTTTTAGATATACCTCTTAAAAGGTCATTTTAATTGAGAAAGTACACGAAAAAATTATAAATTAAAATATTAGAAAAAAAAACAATATTATGATACAAAATGTAATAGAACATTTGACAAAGAATTTCAAAGATCAATAATAATAAGAAATATATAAATGAATATAACCACTTGATAAAAATAATGGCATACGATGAAAGTGTCCCGTGAAGCAACGACAACAAACTGTGTTGCAATACTCCCATATATCACTGTTTATGGCAGTAGATTATATCAAAGTTTATAACAGGATGACTATATAACATAATTTCTAATACTAAACTATGAAGCAAATACTGTCTTCTGAGAAAACTCAAATTGTGTTGATGGTGGGCATTTGGTTCACCTTAAACATGTCCTTGATGTTCTGCATATTTATTTACTTCGTTTCACAAGTCTTTCATATGAATTACCAATGGAAAGTAGCAATTATAAATCAGTGGGTTAAATAAGTAATAGGTCCCTGAAAATAACCCAACATTCAAGTTTAGTCCCTATAAAAATTTTCTTCAAGGTTTGGTCCCTCTAATGTTTTCCGTTTCCAAATGTAGTCCCTCCCATTAGTTTTCACTAACGGAGGGTGACATGGCATGCCAGGTGTGCTGAAATCCATTGCCAAATGTGTATCATTTGGTTGACCAGTCAAAATGTATAATTCTTTAATTCATTCTCAGTTGCCTTTTACGTGTGGCTTATTCTTCTTCTCCTCATTCACCAACAAATCCCTAAACCCCTAATTCTTCGTATTCTCTAAGTCTTGTTTGTCTTTATTTTTTCCATTAAGATTCGTGATGTCTACATCTTCTAGGCTCAGCAAGGTAGTTTCACGTCACTTCAAGAGTTTAAACAACAGTGAAGGGAGAAAGTGTGGTTGCAAGGGAAGTTTGATTTCATACGTGTGCAAGAGGGGGAAGAATGAAGGTAGATTGTTTTGGAGATGTCCGTTTTGGAAGAATGAGGGAACGTGCAACATGTTTCTTTGGGATGATGAAATTGGAGGTGGGATTGAAGAACTGCAAGGGGGGATGTAGAATGGAGCAAGGAAGAGAGGGAAATGAAAATGGTGGAAACCTTTAAGGATCTTTATGAAAGTTCGATGAAGAAGAACAACAAGCTGAAGATGAAGCTCAAGGCAGTGGAATTCTATGGAAATTTGAAGACTTTTTTTGTTATAATTTTAGTAGTGGTGAACATGTATTTTCTGGTTAGGTGTAATTATAGAATTGAGTGAATGACATTTGTTGTCGCTGTAATGAGATTGTAATGTTTGTTTTGTTTTTAGGAGTTGTAATGTTGTATTGTTTTGAGAAAGTCTTCAAATTGTAAGAATGTTGTTATATGGTTTAGTTTGGAAAATGTAAGACCTGGTTGTGTTAAATGATATCTGTTATGTACTGTTGTATTATAGGTGGTGATACCAAATTAAATGTTGTTTTGTAATGTTTTAATGATATCTGTGTTAACTGTGTCGCGGTGAGAATCGGATACCAAGCTATTATGTTAACTTGAATCATAATTCTTAAATTCACCACCGTCTTTGATTTATCCCAAGGAAAGGTTCAAGAACGAAAAAAAACCTAAGAGATCTAAGGTTCGGGGGTTGGTTACGCTTAGGGAAGGTATTAGCATCCTAAACGTCTGTAGTACTCTACGGGAACCTCCTGTTAGTATTTATGTTATTTATTTGTTTGCTTGCTAAGGGTATATGCTAAGGGAAAGGACCTAAAGGTTGATGGCGATGCTTAAAAAAACAATCGACTTACAAGGGAAAAAATGGCTCGATGTGAATCGAGAGTTTATTTTGGAAAAAAAAAATTTGAATAAGAATCTAAATAAAAGTAAAAAAATTCTTTTTTAACTAATCAAAGGATAACTGAATTTTTTTTGAATTTTTAAATATAAATAAATATAAACAAAATATCAAGAGAAAAAAAAGCAAATATTTTTGACATTTTTCTTCAAAATTCTTTTTTTAACAAATAAACTAAATGAGAAGTTAAAATCGAAAGGGAAACTATCCTATAAGTTTATCAAGAAACATAATCAAATTACCGGTGATAAAGCGTAAGAGATCACAAGCTAATTGGGAGAGTTAAATATAGACTAAAATAAATAAAAAATTCTTAAATTGAAATATCATAAAAATCAAAAACTAAAACTTATAATTAAAATAAGATATCAAACATTAAACTAAAAATTAAAAAAACAGGTAAATAAATAAAAAAAAAGGTAAGTAAAATAAAAAAAAAAAGATTGAAATGGGCCGGATGTGATCCGCGAACCCAGCAACAACAACAACATTAGGTTAAAGAAAAAAAAGGAAAGGGATCAGTTCCCAATTCTCTCGCCGCCCTCTCTTTCCTTGTGCTTATCTCTTTCACAAACCGTCATCATTTTTGCATTAACTCTCTCTCGTTCACATCTATCTTCCAGCTTCTCATCTCTATCTCTCGATATCCAACCCTTCTCACCTTACTTTCTAAACCAAGACAAATGCCTTACGAACCCTTAACTCAACCAAATTCAGAAATTGAACAAAATCATGGAGGAATCAAACAGCATTTGCAAACAACATCACCAAATTTATCAATGGAGCAGGATTCAACATACCTTGGAGTGATTTGAAGCGGAATTTCGACGATGCACACGGTTGCGGCGGAGTGTGTGGCTGCACTTGCGATGGACAGTGGCGTTGGATCGGTACAGTCGTGGTGGTGGTTGAACGAGAATGGAAGGTCCCGGTGCGACGTCTGAAGCGAGTTTGCGACGGCGAGGTTTTCTTGCAGCTTGTGGAGATAAGTGAAATGGTTTGTCGTCGAGAACAACGCACGGACGAAGGGAGCTCCGCGAAGTGGAGGCTTTGTGGTAGTTGTTTTGATTCAATCCATGAGTTGGTGATTCGTAGCTTTTTTCTGAGATTTTCGGGTGCGTGTTTTTTTTTGTTGATTATTTTCGCTGTGAAATGTTTGTGTATGGAACTCTTTTGCTTCACTGCCCTGTTCTCTGTGGGATGATGATGGGTTTTTTTTGTGATTGTAGGTGTGGTGAATTTTTCTGGTGAAATGTTCTTCTGGGTTTTACTAATATGAATATGGGTGAGTGTGTATGTGTGATCGAGTTCTTGGAACTTTGTGAGGTGAGATTTGTGTCTGTGAATCTTGGTCTTTTTATAGCCATAAGCAAATGAATGGAATTGAATGCTGATCATGATTTGATTTACTTGTTGGTTTCGATTTCAGAAAGAAAATATCCATCATTGCGATGAGGATGATTCCTTGCTATATCTGTTCGTGAATTACTTGCTCTTAATCATTTTCCTTGTTTGAACGATTTCTCTTGATTACGTACCGATTCGGTGTTATTTTCATTTTGGAAAGGTTCGATGGCTCCTAAAGGAATTTGAAAACTTGCTGTATATACTTGATTATAGTAGGAAACACGCTTTTCATGACAGTGATATTGTTTCCATTCTTACTCCAACATGTTGCGTGTTGTTTCGGAAGCATTAACGGTCCTTATTTCCTTGTATCACCGTGTGATTTGTTTTGACATCTGTATGAGATTAATGTACTGCTTTGACTACAAATGTGAACTCATTTGGAGAGCATTAGTGGTTCTCTCAATTGTTAACCGTGCATCCTCCAGATCTGAGAGGGGAATTTGCCCAAGGATAAGCCTTCTATGTTAATAGCTTCAGCAAGTACAGTTCTAGGAACCTTTTGGTAAGTAAGAGATAGGACATGAACTGCATAGCCTGCTCAAATATTGGTACAGTATCAAGTACATGATGGTTTTTTGTTTCTCTGCTTGGAAAACAGATGAAGCATAAGCACGAGTGGGTGCTTAATCATTCCGTAAGTTTATACCGTGCAATAGACTTTGGGAACCGAACAAGGCTTGGTACCATTCATTGAAGGAATTTGTGGGGGTCACTTCTGATAAAGCTTCGAGGAAAGGTAGGTTGTCATCATCATCATCCTCACTTAAGTTTTGAAGACAATATGGCTGGCAAAAGACTTCTTCATAGGCACTTCTTCATAGGCACTTCTTCATAGGCACTTCTTCATAGGCACTTCTTCATAGGCACCGTCAGCTGTTTGTGAAAGAAAAGTGAAGCACGACTTCTTTTGAGCTTGGCACTTAATTCATGACAACCTTGTGTTTTTTTTCTAGAATGAATTTTTTTGTTGTGGATCCTTGAACCTTATTAAAGTTTGATTTTTTGTAAGAAACCTTAAATCGTGAAGTCATGTGAATTCCTCGTAAATGACCTGTGGACTTTGGAATTACGAAGCACTTGAATTTGAACACGAAGGCATGAATTTCGTGATGTCGAATTTTGATTTTGTAAATTAGAGCCCTTTTGAATCTTGTATTTCTCATGATGAATGGTGTTTATGATTTAGAAACTTGAATGGATCATGATCATATTATTAAGCTAAAATCTTGCAATCTTGAATAAATCCCCTCATAGTTTGAATAAAAATGAATTAACTTGAATTTCACGAGTCTTTGATAATTTCTAGCCCAAAACTTACTTCAAGATTCTCATCTGACTTTGCCACTTCAAATATATCGGTCACAACAAGAAAATCCAGACTCTTTTCCTCAAGATCAAAGTGGAAATAATGATCTATTTTCCCGAATAAATCCAAACTATGTTTTGAGAAATCCTTTGAAATTGATGATACCACTTGTAATACAAAACACCATGAAATTCCAACCAATTTTCAAATACCCATGCCTAACAGGACATAAACAATAATCCTCCTTGAATCTTTGCAAAATCTTGAGAAAAAATGCCGTTTGCATTGACCGGAGGACCATAAGAATGAGGGTATATTCTTTCATAGGAAATCAACATAAACTCGCAAGGACTGGAATCTCCACAAGCACGCATACACACAACTCCCATGACTTTCGAATCAGCAACCCTGCATTTCACTCACAGTAACAAACAAGCAGAACATGGTAAAATGGTTAGCTATGCATGGATGATGCATACAAGATGTGAAATCTTATGGTCAAAAATTAGGGTATGACAAACTGGTATCTGTTGTTGTCTTGTTATGAAATGTTGTTTTGGTGTAGATCCAAATTAAATGTTGTTTTGGTGTAGATCCAAATTAAATGTTGTTTTACAGGTGGTATAGATCCAAATTAAACTGTTGTATTACAGGTTGTTTTATAGATCCAAATGAAATTTAACAACACAGAATTTCAATCAAAAGAGATGACATATATTTCAGTGACATTTAACAACAGACAATTAAACTTTAGTACCCTTACATAACATCATAGCAAAGTAAGGAAATGTATTTTGGGCCTAAAGACCACTTCAGTACCCTTACATCAAAAATTAGAATACATAAAATTGACTAAAACATGATAACAGGTGTTCAAAAAACATCAGTTAAACAACAACAGGATCCACTTCATTGTGTGTGCCCCTTGGCATCGATGCCTTCATCCTCAGGTATAATTACAGGATCTACATGGTCTTTCCCAGGGCCTGGCATGCTCTTTGTTTTGAGTGTCTTCAACCTCTGGCTTTCTCTTTGTTTTGAGTGTCTTCAACCTCAGTAGTCTGACTTATTTGGGTTGGAATTGGCTGAGATGTTTCTGCTGTGCTATCTAAAGTGACTTGAGTAGTCTTGTTTGCAGCTTCTAACTCTTCCTTCAATTTATTGCAAGTTTTTTTATTATGACCCAACTGAAAACAGAACCTACACCTATGGCTGGTGTTTGTTCTTTGCCATCTAGTTTGATTCTCTTCATTAGGCTCCCTTCTCCTCAACTTCTTGGGCCTTCCAGGTCCTCGTTTGAAAATAGGTGGCAACATTCCCTCATTATCAGTCTTGGGCCACTTGTTTTGTCCATTAAGTGGGGTAATAACCTCACTATAGCATGCTGCATAGGTGGTCTTGTGATAGCAAGGGTGGACATATTTTAGAGGGTCATCTACCTTCCTATAGATGGAAGCCACAGCATGCCTACAAGGGATGCCCACCAGTTCCCAAAAGTTGCAAGAGCAAGTATGTTTATCAAGATCTACTACAAAATAGTCTGTCAATAACACATGGCTCACTTGAAATGACAACCTACCAGCATAGGTAGCTGTCCATGATGCACTTTTCTCAATCTCCCTGTCTAGTCTCCTTAAGGGTTTGGCCATTATGATACCCTTGTAACTATCCACCTTTTCCCTCAAAGTGGCAAACCTCCCCATTAAATAGTTCCTTATCCACTCAAACATAGTTATAATGGGTTTGTCTCTTTGCAACAATATGGTTGCATTAAATGACTCACTCAGGTTGTTCATCAAAATATCACATTTAGAAAAAATAGGAAATGCATGCTTACACCATTTTTTCTTGGGAATTGCCTCTATCCACTCACAGGCCTCCAAACTGACATCCTTTATCATCAACATCTTTGCTTCATGAGCTTCAAAATATGTAGCTTTTGCAGCAGCCATCATTAGATCTCTGAACAAGGTTCCTCCACCAAATCTCTTCTTGAAGTTTGCATAGAGATGCCTTAGGCAGAACCTATGCTCAAATGCTGGATAGTCTTCCTCCAAAACCTGTACTAAACCCTAAACAATGAATACAATAAGGTATTAGAACATTGTAATGTATGTAAAACAATACAATCCAACAATGCACTAAAACTACCTTTTGTTGATCAGATATGAAGCACCACCTACCAACTCCAATATCCTCAATCAACAACTTCAGAAACCAGCTCCACGAATCCTTTGTCTCCATCTCAACCACAGCAAATGCAATAGGTAGGTATTGATCATTGGGGTCTCTTCCAACAGCAATCAAAAGAATACCACCATATTTATGTTTCAAGTGGCATCCATCCAAACCAATGAAAGGCCTACATGTTTTAGTCAATGCTTTCTTAGTTCCATCAAATGACATATAACATCTCTCAAATCTTGGTTTCAATCCTTCACTTGGAGAACTAGTACTGATTTTAAATGTGTTACCAGCTGAAGCCTTCTTCAATTCAGCAGCATAAGACCAAAGTAGGCTATACTGTTTTCTTGAGTCACCTTCTACAATTATTCTTGCTATTTGCCTAGCCTTAAATGCCCTACAACCTGGAATTTCTGTAGCATACCTCTTTCTTACATCAGCAACTACCTCAATCAACCTCATTCTTGGATTATTCTTTAAGCCATCTACAATTACCTTGGCAACCCACTCAGCTCTAGCATTTCTATTAAAGAATTGTCTACCACACTTGTGTTTGACAAACAAGGTTTTTATTCTAAAGGTGGTTGAGGTCAATACCCTACTACACAACACTGTATAGTCACATTTCTTCTTGTCCTTGCACACAACCCTGCATCTATTTTTATCATTCTTTTCAAACTTAACCTCCCTTCCATTCAACACATTGTGTTCTAAAATGGCATCCTTAAACTGCCTTAAGGATGAAAACTCCATCCCAACTTTGAACACATAATCCTTGCTCAATGACTCCTCCTCACTAAACCTCAAAACACAAGGCCTCTCATCACAACTATCAGCATCCCCACCACTGTCCAGCTCATCAGTCAAGTATTCATCCTCAATGACATGTTCCTTTCCCAACTCCTCTGTTATACATACCTTCTGCTCTTTCTCACTCTTCTGCTCTTGCTCACTCTTGTTGCCTTTCCCAACAGCCCTATTAGGCAGCACCTCATCAAGCCCTTCCTCAAAACCACCCATTCTCTCCTCCTCACTATCTTCAAAATGTATATCTTCCACAGAGTCTTCATCACACTCTTCACTTGATCCACTCTTGTTGTCAATTTCCTCTTGACAATTAGGCGCCTTTCCTTTCTCTCTAATCCTCTCCATAGTTGTGTGCTCTCCATGAACCCTATTTTCACAGTAAATTTCAATCTCACACTTGTACCCCATGGCATACAAGGCCAACTCAAACGCATCTCTGTCATCCTTGAATGGTTTCAAGTCATTTTCAAATGATCCTTCCTCATGCTTCCACCACATCTTAACCAAATTGTAATCAAACTCAGGTACCACCTCCTTAACTAAGTCACATGCCTCAACAAAACTCCAAAAATCAGGATCCTGACCCTTGAAAGCATGCACCTCCCCTCCTTTGTATGTTACGTTGGTGTCTTTTACAAAAGACCCCTTTAGATAAAAAACAACAGTGAATTTATCCATACCCCTACACACAAAAGTTAAAAATAACTTTCACTTTTGCCATTTTCGTAAAAAACATGAGTAAACGTAATGGCAGACAAGCATGGAGGGACCACAACCTATTGAAAGAAACAACTAAAAGAAACAAAACATGGAGATGATGATAGAAACAAGTAAAATAAACAAAACATGGAGGGACCACAACGTAATGGCACACAAGCATGGAGGGACCACAAACGTATTCTAATCAGTAACCAATAAACAATGGGAGCCAACTACATTTACCTGGGACCACAACTTCGAATCGTGGAAAACCTACTTTGGGACCAATTCTGAGACTTGCGAAGAAATGACGAAGATGTTCTTCTGCTAGGGCACAATGTCTTGGACGAAGAAACGATTTGGGAAAAATAACTTCTGAGCTTCTTTCTCTTCTATGTCAATGAGTTTTGTCTTTTGCTCTTCTTCCATTTCCTAATTTTCCACCGTGTCCTTATCAACATAAAGCGTGAGCACACCTGGCATGCCATGTCACCCTCCGTTAGTGAAAACTAACGGGAGGGACTACATTTGGAAATGGAAAACATTAGAGGGACCAAACCTTGAAGAAAATTTTATAGGGACCAAACTTGAATGTTGGGTTATTTTCAGGGACCTATTACTTATTTAACCCTAAATCAGTTGAAGGCAATCCATGATTTAATATCTCTAGATGTGTCTTTTTCTAGTTGGAGTTTGTAAATGAAGCTTATAAAATACAGTTAAAAAAATGGTAACAATATAGAAAAACAGAAAGAATCTATGTTTTATTATAACTGAAATTGGCTTTTTTCACCAAATCACAAATATCGTGTCTTTAAGTAGTTTGCTAATCCATATCAACTGGGAAAAAGCAAAAGCCTCTAAAAAGAAAAAAAATTCTTTATTTAATACTCTTCCATCTTATTCGAGGTATAGCAAAACCACATTCACAAATGAATCAAAATTTGCTAGTTTCACTTCTTGTCCATTCCAAGGGTGTGCTTCACGGTCTCCACAGCACCATGAGCCATGTTCTTCACTTGCTCTCCAGTTTGCAACAAAAAAAAAAAAAATATATATATATATATATATATATATATATATATATATGTTTTTAAGAACTGATTTCATATTATATATATGTATATATAGATAGATAGATATAGTTGTTTGAGGTCAGGTAGAAACCTGTTGGAGAAAACCAGCAGCTTCCTCCTTGTTTCTTTCAGCAGTCTGTCCAGTTGTGTTAGCTGCTGCATTAGCATGCTGGGCAGCCTGTCTGGCAGCTGAATGGGCACGGTCTGCAGCCTGTCCAGTAGCTACCTGGACATGTTGCCCGGTAGCTGATTATATAACAGAAAGATATAACAGGATTTCAGGTGATTTCAACATATGAACATATGAACCACACACACAAATTAACATATGAACCTTTCCTCATTTGCAATGAAACATCACGAGATGGTTCCTAACATCTAGAGAAAGGAAAAAGAAAACAATTTGGTTAGAATGTCATGAACAAATTATGCTATTATGATAGTGAAGTTCTAGATTTTGTAATACTGAACACTACTATCAAAGATTCACGAATCTTATCATTTGGGATGTTGACAAAGGGTTCCTGCCTATACTATGTGTAATCAGTGTGCAGAATAATGCTTTTCAAATATCAGTTAAAATATCATGTTCAAAAACTTTATTTTCATATTGATAGTTTGATCTCAAGACACACAGTTAGATTTAGTATCAGAAATTTCATATCATTACAAATTCAGTAGGGACCTCTAATGCCACAATTTCAGTAATGATATAAATTGGCCAAAACAATATGCTTTAGGATTATTGTGATACATATTCTGCTTTCACAGTCAAACATCTACACAAATGTAAGTTTCATTTTTGTAGAACTTTCAGTTTTAACCTACTTCAATGATATAGAAACAATTAATCTCAAACATGTGAGGCAACAATAATAGTAGTTTCTCTCATGTCAAAACCAAGAGCACTAAAAGCTAAGGCAAGGCAAAAACATAAAAAGTTTGACTACCAAAATGCTAAACTTTTAATAACTATAAACCCCTATAATGGTGTACTAATTAAAAAATGGCAAGGTAAAATTAATTAAAGAGATTTTATTGTTCCAAAATATAAAGGGAACCATACCATTGCCTCATAGATTTTCTTTCTATGACAACCTTTTCTGAACATAAAGACTACAACAAATGATTCCATAACAAAATCTGCAGCAGCCATTCACCTGAAACCACACCACAAACTTATACATTACAAACCGCGCAATAAACATTTAACAAATCTCTACAACAGCATCACAAGTCAGAGTATCGTCTACCATAAAAGAACATCAATAATATACAATTACACACAGTCTATGTAATTACACAAGTTCCCTGTCACTTACATGAAAACCAAACAGAATTAAATTGCATTCAATTTCAAAAACAAAACAAAATTAAAACACACTATCTATAGTACAAAACATATATAACCATACTCTTAATAGCTTTCACAATCCTATTTCTTAAAAATCCAGCTAGATTACTGTGAGAAAAGTTTTCACTGTCACAATATTGTGGGAAATTACTTACTGTTTTAAGAGATCCCTTCACATGTATGAATCTTCCCTCAGATGATATGGTTCCAGAATCTTCCACCAATTAAATTTCCACGCTCTCCATGATTCCAGAATCTTGAAGGCACTGCAAGATACATTCCTATCAAGAAAATAAAAAATATAAACTGAAAGATACATAGGCCATTGGGTAAACGTGAAGGCACCTGCTGCAACATTGTATCTCACAAAATCAACTTTGACACATTCTAGTTTTCTGTGAGTTCAAGTTGACAAGCAACCATTGTCTAGTGAGTAAATTGCATTTCAACATTTTGTTGTGCATATGTAGAGCATATCAGAAGTTCAACTTAGTTTGTGCATATGTAGAGCATAGCAGAATGTAGTTTATCAACTTATATCAATACAATATGTCATTGTAACATTGACTCCTAAATAAACCTATAAATGTATTATCATTAGCTTGATTGATGACAACATGTAGCTGTAAATATAACTATCCAAAGACATATGCTATTGGTTAAACAAAGGTGAAGCATAATGTCTTCTGCATATTATAATTTGCAGACAAAATTGACAAATTTGATATAACTTGCAATGAAATAAACAAACAACAAAATGAAGAAAATATCACATTAATATATGGAAGCCTCATTACAAAACTAATATTCATGACTCATTGAAAGTTCTAACTACACATCCAATATAAACATATTTCATTCCCCGTAAGAGAGAGCATGTTTTACCTTATACCTGGTTAATTGATCACATGTTCAAGTTCCACCATTCTTTTCCCGTAGGAGTTGATTGATCCCGTGCAAATTGCTTCAGGTATTGTTTTAATTAAGTTGTTTCCGTGCAAAATTCTACAAACACAAGAGCCACAAATCTATAAAATGACAAAAATAAAAATACATTAATCACAAAAATAAATCAATAAAATGAACATACAGTTCTTGCAAATAGGTGATTTGTCTTAACTCCCTTTTAAGAAAACCCTTAATTCAATGTTGAACCTGAAATGTTGTTCCGATTTGAGAAACTATCACAAAAATAAAAAAAATACAGCCGAAAACAGAAGCAAAAACACAAAAATACATCTGAAATCACAAAGACACAGAAATTAGATTTTATGTATCCTGAGATTCTACAAAGAAAAATACATCATAATAGGCACGACATCATTCTTAGTGGTCAGAGAAGGACAAACAGTGGTCGTTCTTAACGAATCGATCAGAGATGGAAAAACTGTTGTCGACAGCGAAGTTGATGAAACCAAATTCCAACCGGTTCATTAGGAAGACCGTGAGATAGAAAGTGCGAATATGACTTTGGTTTTCTCATTGGAGGTGGTGGTGGCCGTATATGGGGGGAGAAAAGGGTTGCGGGTTTAGGGTTTCGAAAAACAGAGAAAATGGGAGAGATAAATCGGAAGAGAGAAGAAATGGAATAGTTTGGAAAGAGAAGAGTGAATTTGAAATTTGAATGGAGATTGTGAAGAGTAGTATTTTTTTAATTCCGGACCAATGGGAAGTAAGCACATGGCACTCAATTGTGAAAAGGAAGCTTTGAGTTTTGGTTATTTTGCTAGTTACCAAACAACCTTTTAGTAGGGGAAAAAAATTCTAGTGGAAGGGCATAATTGGCAGTGCAAGGAACTTATTTGTAATGGGTAGATAGTAGATTTCACATCATCCCATATTGCTATCTGAAACCTCTCAATACTCATTTTCACTTTTCAAAAAAGAAAATATAATATTTATTCTCTATTGAAAGTCACAAGTTTGAATCTTAACAAAGACATAAAAAATTTCATTTTTAATAAAAGATATGATAAGACAATCACTATTTCAACTATGTGTATTCATCTAAATTTAAAATTTAAAATAGACATATGAATCTAAAAATTAAATCTAAAACTAAGTTTTCTTTGAAAGCATAAAAAAAAATATTTTTAATCTTAAGTTAGTTATAATAAAATACTACTATTTATTAACCTAATAATTAATCATAACTTAGATAAATATATGATTTTCAAAAATTTTATAGAACAATATTTATATTTGTCTTGAGATAATTACTAACTTTAATATAACTTTTTCAAAATTGTGTCATTAAAATAAGTTTAGTTTCTTTCAATTTTAAAATATTAAATTTAATAGTACTTTTCATTTTTCCATTTATAATATTTGATTGTTGATTTTAATTTTTTATTTTGATATCACATTGAAAAAAATTTAAAATGAAATATAATACATATATGAATTTTTTGAATATTGACGACTTACATGGAATTCAACTAATTAAAATAATTTATCCTTTTTAAAAAACAAATATATTTATGATATAAATTTCTTATATTTTGACCAAAATATAGTAACAACATAAGAGTTACTTCAACAAAGTATATTATCTAAAATTTCAAAAATATATTATAATAGATGTGTCAATTCAAACACAATTAAATTGATTTTGTTTTCATAAAATTACAACAGTAAAAGTAATACTTAAAACAAATGTATTTATTCTTAAAGTAGATTTTACAGAATTTTCAAAGATAAATCACTCTCGGTTGATCTTAAAATATAATTGAATACGTCACAATCTTCTACATTTTTCATAAAATACTGGATTAGAAACTAAAGATAAATGAGAATGGAGTTTTTTTCAAAGAGAATTATATTTACTCTTTTCTTTTATAATAGTGACCTAGAGAGTGTAATAAAAATATTCAAAATAATGTCTAAAAAAAGTGTTGGGGAGTTCAGGAAAATCGGGAGAACCAATGTGACTAATGCTTCAAAACCACAAAAGAGAGACGCCACATCTCAAATTAAAACTTTAAGGTGGTAGATAAATAAATTCTCTCTCTTATAAATTCAACATTCCGCTCATTCATAGGCAATGTGGAACTTTAACCACTCATACTTTCAACCAACAAAAAGAACAGTCAAGTTTAAATTTATATCAACGATAAAATCAATTAAATTATTATAATTTCATTCATTAAATTAAAATAACTATTTAAAAAAATTAAGCCTGAAATTTTACAAGATAAATATAAATTGTATAAAGCTAGTAAAGTTTTATTTAATAATAATTGCAAAAGAAAATTTAATTTAATTTAACACTAAGAACAAATACACATCTTAAACACCTTAAAATTAAATATTTAAATCAAAATAATTACTTATTAAGTTTGACACATATTATTTTCATAAAATTTACAGATATTATATATTTTTTTGCAATTATTTTTTAATTATAAATATTTAAAAAAATAAAAATTTTATAATATATTTTCAATATAATGCCTCTATTATGTCGGACAAATAAACCAAACAAAATCAATAAGATTATTGATTTTTTACATATAAGAAAATTGAGTTTATGGTTTGCTCTTTTTTTCATAATAATGATTATAATAAATATAATAATAAAAAAAATAACATTTTATAATGAATTCTGATATTTCAACAACAAAATCACATAAATATTTTATAATATTATTCATAACAAATTAAGATAATTATTTTTCTTATAAAAATTATTAAAGTAATTAATTTAACAAAAATTTTACACATAAATTAAAAAAAAATTATAACCACGTATCACACATGTGTTAATTTTATGTATTATTAAAAATGGTTAATGAAGTTTTTGGTCCTCCTAAATATCTCATATTTCACTTTTAGTCCTTCCAAAAATTTCCTTCAAAGAATGATCCTCATAAAATTTTTAATTTTAACTTTTGGTCCCTCCTGCCAAAATCGTCGCTAAAACCGTCGTCATTTCTGTCGCTAAATAAAAAACCGTCACTAAAACCGTCGCCAATTATGTCTCTAAGTTGTAAAAACCGTCGCTAATTGGCAGGAGGGACCAAAAGTTAAAATTAAAAATTTTATGAGGACCATCCTTTGAAGAAAATTTTTGAAGGGACTAAAAGTGAAATTGAGATATTTATGAGGACCAAAAACTTCATTAACCCTATTAAAAATGATAGTATTAGAGTAAAGGTGAAGTTTGGAATGGATCAGCTATTAGATACTCCCTCCGTTCCACAATGAATGACCCAGCACACAATTTCACACATATGAAGAAAAGTACAAAAAGTAATAGAGAGAATAATATTTTTACTATAGTACTCCCTCCGGTCACAATTATAAGTCAAAATAACTACTTTCACACGTATTAAGAAAGTTAGTTAAGTGTAATTAATTTTCTTGATTTCATGTACAATCAAAGTAAAATTTACGATAATATCCTTAGTTTATTTGATAAATTAACTTTCAACATTGAATGATTTTGAATTAAATTAAGGGTATAATAGTAATACAAGTATTAATTAGTCTAAAATTTAATAGTTTTTGCTTATAATAGTGACCAAAATTTAAGGTGTTTTTTTTTGCTTATAATAGTGACCGGAGGGAGTACATCTAATCATGTATTGAAAATTATGAAAGTTTAATTAATTAGGAGATAGAATTGGAAAAAGTGCATAGGAAATTGAAATGAATCATTCATTTTGAAACACTATTTTATTCCAAATGAGTCACTCATTGTGGAACAGATTGAGTATTCAAAACGTACAATAATGACACTTAATTTTAATCATTTAGTCACTGTTTGTTTTATTTGGTAATAATTATTTTTCTTCATACTAATGATATTTGGTTCCCTCTCCTATTTGTTTGTCTAGTTTTTTTTTGTTTTGTTTTAGTAGCTCCAACAATTTCAAATATCGTGGATGGAAGGAAAAGAGATGTGAACGTGACTTTGTAGCTCCAACAATTTCAAATATTTTTCAAGTACATAGAATCAAAATCAATTTTTTCCAATTTTTCAGGCGACACGATGTATGTGAGGAATTATTGATCAAGAAATTGTTTTTGTTCCATCAATTAAGAATTGAAATGGTACACGACCAAATCATATCTTTGCATGTGGATATCAATTGAGCAATAAATGAATGGGACATAAAATTACTAGGTTGCAATTATGAATCTAATATGATTCAAATTAAACTAATTATATCTTTCCACTCAAGAGTTTGAGACAGTTGGGGTCTCTTCTAGCTTGAACATAAGTTATTGGTTCAAATTCAGTCTTAGATGCATTAGTGTTAAATCTTTTAAGAAAATGTTTTAGGGTCTATTATAGTTTTCTCCAATTCAATAAGTAGTCTCTAAAATTGCGTTAAGAGGTTATCAAATTTATACCAAAAAAAATGTGTATTTTTCGATGTGTATCATATAATTGCTTTGAACTATTTTATCAATATTTTGCAACAATTTCTCCTTCACATCAGTCAAATTTTCTAACTTATAAAATGGTTTCAGGACTTGGCTCAGACATTATTGGGTATATTATAACTATATGATGTTTCCTTATGAAAGTCTTTTTAGAATAATTTTTTTTTATTCTCTTCACAAGACATGAATTACGGTCGGCCCAACACATACGGTGGTTCAAAGAAAAGGATAGAATGTGGTTTTCTTTTTTACAAAATTCAGTCCAATTAATAAAGTTATTATGTTTTGTTTAGATTTGTTTATTGAAAATGTCTTAATTAATAAAAGGAGAAACATAATAAAATATTATGTTTTTATTTAAATATATTTTAGATTTATTTATTAAAAAAATATTAAAATTAATTTAAAGGGGAAATATATTCCATTTTTAAGTCAAAATAGTTTTATAATAATGTAAAAGAAAAAGAAATGTTATATTAAACAAAATAAGATAAAACGTAATTAATAACTTTGTCTAAAAATTGAAAAAAATTACAGTACCTAAAATAAAACAAAAATATATTGACATAAACTAATATAATACTTAAACATTATCAAAGAATTTTTAATTTGATTTGATTTTTAAAAAGTTTTACATTTTTAAAACCAAACAACCATATATATAAAGAGTTATTATTTCCACCAAATATTAAATATTGTTTTTGTTTAAAATCAACTAAATATTATTTATTTTCATAAATAAAGTTATATACTCCGTCTGTTCCATATTATAAGCAAAAGTTACTTTTTAGATACAATGAATAATTAATGTATCTGATCTAATATATAGACTAAATACATTAATTATTCAATGTATTTAAAAAGTAACTTTTGCTTATAATATGGAACCGAGATAATATTATCTAATTCATTATATTTTTATAAAGCACAAAACATATTTGAGGCCCTAGTTATTTGAGATCTTGTATTATAGGTCTCCTTGCACATGCACATGATTGTCTTGACATGAATCATAATATCATTTATCTCTTTTCTTTAAATGAAAACTAAAATTGTTGAAATAATAAAATCGTTTCTTTAACTGTGGATAATGTGAACATAATTATGTATCTTCACTAAAGATAAATAAATTAATAATCATCCAATGGAAAGGCAAAAATGGTAATACTAAAAATTAATGTAAAAATGGAAATACAAAAAATCTCATCCATTGGGCAAGCCAAAAATGAAATTTTTTTTTTAATACTCAACTACATTCAATAGGTCATAAGGGTGACCAATATACAAATGTGAAACTCTGCAATCCTACAGCCCAACCATAGTTACAAGGCCCACAAAAGTGCATAACAAGAGAAAGTTTCAAAACAGAAACTTATACAAAATAGACTGAATAAATAACATCCTTAATCTAGCAATCTTGTGACTACTAAACATTGACAGCAACAATACTAAATTAAATAACTCAGTCCTCCCTCAATCAATGTAAGTAGATTATCTATAGAGATCCAAGGGCATTTTATGCCACTCATAAAAGCTATCTACATAATCCTTCTTATTCTTCATCTTTTTTCATCTCCAAGAATACATCATTATGTCCTGATAAATTGTCTTTGTATTTGCTATTGCATCGTTGAAAAGGACTTCATTTCTTGTCCTCCATATACACCAAACTAATATCAACCAAATGTATGTAATTGTTGTTCCTATCTCATCTGTTTTGGCACAGCCTAAGAACATATCAATACAACTAGTTCCTCCTGGCAGTTTGACTCCCAACTATGTTTCAATTACCCTCCACATACTTTTGATTTTGTCACAGCCAAGAATGATATGGGTAATGTCTTCTATCTTCTTAAAACAAAATACACACGACATTTGATGAGGGTCACTAATTATGCCACTTTTGATAAGGTTTCCATGAGTAGGCAGTTTATTTAACAAAAGTCTCCATCCAAAGATCAATATTTTTAAAGAAATCTTAATCTTCCACATGTATTCCAAGGCTTCCTTTAAGTTGTTCCCCAAGTTCTCCTCTTCCCTGCTTTGATTCCAAGACTTGTAACAGTCCTTAACACTGTAGGTATTGTCTATTTTCCTTGGCCACAAAACCTCATCTTCAATTTGCCAGTTCAGCCTGACTTCCTCTAAAATCTGTTGCATTTCACCTACTGATTCTCCATCTTCAACAGTCAATATTACATTCTGACCTATGATATCCCATTTCCAAGTGTCTTCAATCCAGAGTCCACAGTCCTTTATTAGAATTCTCTGATTTGGAGAGGAATTGAATAAGGTTGGAAATTAGATTTTGAGGGCATTTCCTCCAGTCCACCTTGAATGCCAGAAAGAAGTGTTGCATCCATTACCTACTTTCCATGTCAATTGATTGAAAATACCTTGCTAATTTCTAGGCTTAGCAAGACCAACCAAGTCATTCCACCATCTTGACCACTATTTTGATGAGTTCTCATATTGATTTAAGAAGAGGTTGTGAAAGTCACCTCTATATCTATCCTTAATGATTTCTTTCCATATTGCATCTGATTCATGAGTTATTCTCCAAAGCCATTTGGCCACTAATGCTCTATTGAATGTAGAAATGTCTTTAACTCCTAAGCCACCTTGGTTTCTTGGTTTACAAATTAAGGACCATTTCACCCAAGCTATGCTTTCCTTCTCCCCATCTCCTGCCCATAAGAATCTCCTCTGGATTGCTTTGATTTCCTTTAATAATTTAACAGGTGCTAAGTAGAAAGCTAGATAATGTATTGGAAATTTGGTTAAAACAGAATTGATCAAAGTGATACGACCTCCAATGGATAACATTCTACCCCTCCAAGTAGCCAAATGATTCTTGATAGATGATATGACAGGTTTCTAAAATTCTGTTGATTTATGTCTACCCCCAACTGACATTCCTAAGAATTTAAAAAGGAAACTGTCCAACTTTACAATTCAAGAATGTAGACTTAATAAGTATTGAACCCATCGGGGCTAGGGCTTTTATCCCCATCACAACAATCTCCCAAGTCTTCTTTATGAAATTCATATTGAACCCATCGAGGCTAGGGCTTTTATCCCCATCACAAGACTTAATAGCTTCTAAAACATCCTCAGGCGAAAAAGGTTCAGTTAACATTGCATTGTCCTCCTCAGAAAGCTTTTTTAAAGAGCTTAGGTCCAGATCAAAACTTTCAGTTGAATTGTTTTTGTATTTCTCTGCAAAATGATCATGAATGACTTGTTTCACTTTTTCCACTCCTTCTTCTTCATTCAGACCTATATTCAAAGCTAATATTGTATTATCCCTTCTCCTTTTGCTAATGATAGAGTGAAAATACTTTGAATTATAGTCTCCCTCCTCTAACCACCTTGATCTTGCCTTTTGATAAAGTAAACTCTCCTTGACATGTAATTTGTTCCACATTTCCTCCATTGCTTCAACTCTTGATTTCAAAATATTCTCAGGAATTTCAGCTTCAAACTCAGCCATCTCATCTTCCAATTCATTAATTCTCTTGAGGTTCTCCTCTACTTTAAGGTCAAAAAAACCAAAAGCATTTATGTTCCACCACCTTAGTCTCCTTTTGAGGTTTCTCATTTTTTGAATCAGAACATTACCCGCATCTCCAGAAAGTATTACAGAATTCCAACCCTCTTTAACAAAATCTAGAAAATCAGGATGATCAAACCATGCATTGATTGTTTTGAAGGGCTTAGGTCCCCAATTCCTATCATTCAAGACCAGGGAAACAGGCCTATGATCTGAACATTTCTCGGACCAACCTTCTGGTTTACAACTTTCCATACACCACATAAGTCCTCATTTATTAGAAACCTATCTAACATACTCTTGCAAGAACCATTGGAGTTAAACCAAGTGAATCTATTGCCCACAGCAAGAAGGTCTATGAGTTCTATGTCATCTATGAACACTCCAAATTCCTCCATTTCAGCTTGGTTGTAGCTCCCTCTACCTTTCCTCTCACCTTTAGATTTGATGGAATTGGAATCCCCCCTAATATCTAATCCCCCCTTGACAAAGTTGATTTCAAACTAATAAGCTTCCCCTATAACAACCTTTTATCAGCTAAAACATATGAAGAATATATGTTTACTATGTAGATAGATCTACCCCTCCACATTCCATATACCCCTAGATAACCTCTACCAGAGAAACTAAATATAGAACAGAAAGAATTCTTATTCCAGATAGAAACCATACCTCCTAACTGACCCTTAGATCCAGTAGCAGACCACTCAAATTCTCCTCTACCCAAAATGCTTCTAACAAAACCTTCATCCACCTTTTGACATTTTGTTTCTTGTAAAAGATAAAACTCTATATTGTTTCTCTCAATCGTCTGTTTAATTCTTCTTCTTTTGATTGAGAATTGCATCCTCAAGTGTTGTAAGTTGTCAAATTCATGGAACTCTGATTGATACCTCCTTCAAATTTTCCCTCCTAGTATTATCCCTATTTTCCATACCTCTCAAAATACATTCGAGTACTTCATCGTCTTCTTCTCCTTCTATGCCAAATGCCTTAAGAATTGTCCACACTTTTCCAGGAACATCTTCAGTTCTTCTCTTCACCCTCTCATTTCCTTTTACTACATCCAAATCTGATATGGACTCGCAACACAAAATGGATCCACCTGAGTATCTGGACTCACTATCTCTGTTCTGAGAGGAAATAGACTTTGGTCCTTCTTCTAATCCAACTGGTGCATTAACTGGTTTCTAACTAATGGATGCATGAAGTAGAGTAGAATAAAAAGATTGTTCATATGGAATATGTAATTTTTCATAGATCTCATACAAGGATTTCTTTTTTCTGATTAAGATTATGGAGGGATGCCTAACCGTTTTAGAAACTGGAATGGGAGGTGCAATGGGCCTAACTCCCTCAAACTTATCAGAATACTTGGTTGAGCCTAAATTCAAATTATTTTTATTTTGAGTATCACCTTTTCTCTGCTGTTCTGTACACCCTATTCCACAATCTATTTCCTCCTCTCTGACATACTCCCTCCTTATATCCATATCCTCTACCTCTTGTCCCATCAGAGTTCCTTGGGGAACTTCAACATTAAATGCCACATCCTCTTTTGACTTCTCAGAACTATGCCAGTCTTCCACATAGCCTCCAAATAACACCTTTTTGGTGTGTTTTGTTGTGTTTCCCATGTTTCCAGATGAATTATGGTTATTTTCATGATTATTTCCTAACACCTGACTTTTGTTCTTTTCAATAGTTGTCACGTGCCTAGTGGCACTGTCTCCAACATCTTCATCTCATAGCTTGGGAGATTCAACTTCTTCGCCTGATTCATCTTCCTTATTGGGAACTCCATCGTCGTTGTCTTCTTCATCTGAATCGTCCTCTATTTCCTCCATAATAGACTCATCGGATTCTTCAAGTTTCTTCCTCTTAGACTCATTTGTAACAATCCGTTTCGGTCCATGATTATCTTCAACTAATTTTATACTGAACAATACACCATTAACTTCAATGCCAAAGACCTCATTCAAGTTGCTTGTATATATTGTTTTTATCAAAATTCTCGCTACATCCAGTTTTGACTGTGTTTTAGTTTCTTCGTCACAACAAATGGACTCTCCTATCCTACTTGTAATGTATTTGAAGAAATCATTTCTCCAAGCATGACAAGGTATGCCAAAGCATTTGACCCAAGTAAGCCATTCTTTGTCCACTTCAGCTGGTGACCAATCTCTAATGTCTTCGAACCAGTTTTGTAACCACTCTTCTTCTTCCTTTATTAAAGTTCTCATTGCATTCTCCTCAAGATCTTGAAGAAGGCATGCTAGTTCTTGGATTGGCTAGAATTTTGGTAAAACAAAGGCTGTCAATGTTTGATGTCATATGGGTGATGTCACAACATTGAGTCTTAACACTGGGCTGTGTTAAGTGGTTAAGTTGCTGAAGTTGGATGTCTGATGTCACAAGCGATGTTGTGACATTAGATCTGCAGAATTAATAACATCAGGTTTGGTGATGTTGTTAGGGTTTGCGTGTTAGCTGGAATTGTGGAGAGCAAGTGATCTCATTGGATGCGAATATCTTAGGTTAGATATTCTTCGCTGCATAGGAGATCTGGTGCAGATTTGTAGGAGATTTAAAAGGTTGAAGATTTGAAAAGATTTTAGGAGAAAATCTGTTTTGAATATTCAGTTTTAAATAACAAATCAGGTCAGATATTGTAGCAGGGGTCCAAGCCCAAATTCAGGTGGCTATATAAAGCGCATAGATCAAAGGTTGAAGGTACAAAAATACAGAGAGAAGATCAAGAGCATAGGCTGAGTGTCTTAAGTATTTTGTACGAGTTTTGTATACACCATTCGAGTGTGAATTGGTGAGTTGTTTTCTGTCCTCTCTTAGAAGTTGTGAAGCGATAGAGAGTTGTGTAACTTGATCAAAGCTGTGAAGCAGGATCAAGGTTTCTCAAAGAGGGTGTTCTTTGAGAGGTCTTAGGGATTGAGTAGTGTTCTCATATCTAAGTGGTTTCTTAGGTAGAAAGTCACTAGTAGGAATTAAGATTAGGAGATTGTCAACTGGGTTGTTGAGTCTGTAATTTAATTCTACAAGTAGTGAATTTCATCCCTGGCTTGGTAGCCCCCAGACGTAGGTAGTTAGACCGAACTGGGTGAACAATTTGGTGTGTTATTCTGCTGTTTAATTTGTCCATTGTGCAGAGTGTGTTGTTGTGACATCGCACTTAACATCACACTTCTGATACCAGAATTTCAATTGGTATCAGAGCAGGCATCCTGTCTGTCTCTGGGTAAGATCTAGGGAAGGTACTTTCTGGTGTAAAGATGGACAAAGAAGTTGGAGGATTTGTCAACAGACCCCCTATTTTGGATGGCTCGAATTATGATTATTGGAAGCCAAGGATGATCACTTTTTTGAAATCCTTGGACAGCGGGGCTTGGAAGGCCATTGTTAAAGAATGGAAAGCACCTGTTGTGTTTGAAAAGGATGATGTTGGGAAGATAAAGAGGGCACCTCAAAGCCAAAACCTGAAGAAGAATGGACCAAGGAAGAAGATGAGCTTGCCCTTGGTAACTCTAAAGCCCTAAATACAATTTTTAATGGAGTGGATAAGAATATATTCTGGTTGATCAATACCTGTGAAGTTGCTAAGGAAGCATGGGATATCTTGAAGGCTACACATGAAGGAACATCTAGAGTTAAGATGTCAAGACTTCAGCTTCTAACATCAAAGTTTGAGAGTCTGAAGATGAAGGAAGATGAGACTATCCATGACTTCCATATGAGTGTGTTTGAGCTGGCTAATGCATCCAGTGCCCTTGGTGAAAAGATGTCAGATGAAAAGCTTGTAAGGAAGATCCTTAGGTCCCTTCCCAAGAGGTACAATATGAAGGTGACTGCTATTGAAGAAGCTCAAGACATCAGCAAGATGAGGGTTGATGAGCTTATTGGATCTCTTCAAACTTTTGAGCTTGGTTTGAATGAGGAAGAACCAGAAAAGCAGCCCAAGAGTATAGCCTTGGTCTCCACTCCTGCAGAATCTAAGAAAGTCAAAGATAATGATTCTCCGGAGGATCTATCTCAGGCCATTGTTATGTTAGGAAGACAGTTCAACAAGGTATTCAAGAGGATAAACAATAACTCCAGGCCTAATGTTAAGAACATCTCTTCTGACAACAGCAAGTCAAAAGAGAAGGATGAAGAGAAGACTGCCCAAGATAAAGGAGTTCAGTGCTTTGAATGTGAAGGGTATGGACATGTCAAGAAAGAGTGTCCCACATTCTTGAAGAAGCAAAAGAAGGGCATGACAGTTTCCTGGTCTGACTCTGATAGTGAAAGTGAAAGTGAGTCAGCAAAACATGTCAGAGCTTTGACAGAAACTGTTATGTCTGATGATGATTCTAGTGATGAGGAACTGACTTTTGAGGAGCTAGCGTCCACCTATCACGAGCTTTGTCTAAAGAGTGCAGAAATTTGTCAAGAAAGTGAAAACCAGAAGAAACAGATTGTTCAGCTTGAGACTGCTAAAGCTGAGTTGGAAAATGAAGTCTTGTTGGTTAAAGCTCATCTTGATCATATGACCAAAACTGTTAGGATGCTGAACAGTGGTACAGACACACTTGATAAGATCCTTCAGACAGAAAGGGTAGCTGGAGACAAGACTGGATTAGGATTTGTGGGTGAGGAAAAGGTGTCTACTGAAGCAAGCACTTCAGGAACCAAGGAAGAGATATCTCAACCTATGTCTCAACTTCAGGAGTCTAAACCTAAACAGGCCGCTCAACCACAGCCTCAGAATGTTGAGAAGAAGAATGGTTCCCATCAGAGGAAGATGCAACCCCTAGGAGCTAGTAAGTATATGCCTCCCCAATATCACAAGAGCATGCAAGCTGCCAGGGTCAAACAGAACATGTCTCATCAGATGTCTCAACATCCTGGGAACATGTATGAATATGGATATGGATACAACAATGTTGTGCCTTATTATTATGGAAGAAGGAAGCCTCATCACCATAGGAGACAGCCTAGGAGACAGCATCCTCAGTACAGGAGAAGACAACCGCACCATAGAAGACAGGCCAACTATGATAGAAGGAGACATCAGTTTGGGTGGCAGCACCAACAATATCATCATCAAAGTGGCAGAAGAAATAACCACTTCAGAGATGATAGAGTCAGATGCTTCTATTGTGGCAGGGTTGGACATATGCAGTCCTCTTGCTTCAAGCTTCATGGTTATCCTAATTCTGCTCCTCAACCCAGACAGAAGGAGGTCAGGCCCAAGGTGGTGAAACAGTGGGTCCCTAAAGCTCAGGACACATGTCTATTGGCTCATACCTCAGATGGACATTTTGCCATGGATGCATGGTACTTTGACAGTGGATGTTCAAAGCACATGACTGGATCCAAGGAGCATTTGGTGGAGTTCAATCCTTGCCATGCAAATAAGGTTGTGTTTGGCAATGGAGAAAAAGGAGTTGGCAGAGTAAAGTGTGGTGGTGGACCTGAACTTGACAAGGTTCTGTTTGTCAATGGGTTAAATGCAAATTTGATCAGCATAAGCCAACTGTGTGATGACGAGTATAAAGTTAGCTACACCAAAGATGGATGTGTGGTAACTGATGAGCGTAATCAGGCTATTATGAAGGGTGTCAGATCCAAAGATAATTGCTATCAGTGGATACTACTTAAGGTTAGTTCAACTGATGATGTTCAAGTTGATGTTATAACATCAGACTATGACATCAGGTGTAAAAGGATGCTGAAAGGTAAATCAGTTTTAATGAGCTCTGATGTGAATCAATTTGAATTGATTTGGAGGGAAAAAATCAGTGATTGGTCATTAAGAGGTACTCAAAATTAGGCACCTTACCATAGTGATTCTATATCAAGACTCACCAAAGCTTTCTCGTCTCAATGGTTTGTCTCCCTTAATCTCAACAGAATAGAAAAATCTTCTCTAGTCTGCTACAAAGGAACGATGTCCTTCCCATCCAAGAACTCTGATACTCAAAGACCTGCGCATGAACGAACTAGGGTTTCATCGGAAAAAGAATTTGTTGACAAAGAACACATTCCGATGGCACTCCCAGATTCAGGTAACTCTAAACCTTCAACCAAGTTGAATAAAACTGAAACTAGGTCATCATTCTCTCAAGCTGTTGAAGAGAAGTATGATGTGGACATGCATTTGGAGCAGATTGCCACCAAAATTATTGAAAAGGGAATACGTGTGAAAGGGATTTCTGTGCCTTTAAGGCAAATTCCTGCTGAACAGGTGGACTCTCAAAGTAAGGACACCAATCTTCATAGACTGGCATTGTCTGTGATACAAGATGCTGAAGGTGGGAGTAAAGAAGAAGATCTTAAAGATACTAATGTCATCCCTGATGTCAGAACATCTTCCCCTAGGGTTGAAAGTCACCGTTATAAAGGGAAGGATCAGGTTGAGGTTATAGATGTTGAGGACTCATCTGACAGTGATAACATTGGTAATGAGATAGCAAGAAAGAGGGAGGATAGGAAAGGGAAAGGTGTGGAATCTCATCCTAATGAAAATATGGTCAAGGATAAGAAAAGGACTTCAGTTGCAGGTTCTCCCAAGTTATGTAGCAAAGTTGGCATTTCTGGAAAAAAGAGGAGAATCATGGAAGAATCTGACTCAGAGCTTGATGTTCAAGACATCAACCCTGTGAGGAACGGAACTGCTAATCAAGTTCCTGATGACATTTCATTCCACTGTGCCAGTAGCGCATCCAGGTGGAATTGTGTGAGCAAGAGAAGGATAGCTTTGGAAAGGGAGCTAGTTATAGATGATTTAGGGTCTACTGAAATTGTGGATCTAATTAAGTGTGCTGGTCTCATGAGGACTGTATCAGGATTGACTAGTTGCTATGATAGACTGGTCAGAGAATTTATAGTGAATGTCCCTGAGTCTATTAATGACAGTAAAAGCCTAACGTTCAGAAGAGTTACTGTTAGGGGTAAGTGTGTCTGGTTCTCTCCTAAGGTGATTAATGCCTACTTAGGAAGAAGTGAGGAAGATTGTGGAGAATTAGAAGTTTCTAATAATGGTATCTGCAAAGAAATCACAGCTGGTCAGGTAGAAGTTTGGCCCTCAAATGGAAAGTTGACAGCAAGTTTATTAAGTGTGAAATATGCTATTCTTCATAGAATAGGTGCTGTTAACTGGGTTCCTACAAACCACAAGACCTCTATTTCTGCTGGGTTGAGCAAATTAGTTTATGCCATTGGAACAAAGAGACTAATTGATTATGCGTCTTACATTTATAATCAGACTATCAAGCATGCTACAACAAGAGCTGTGAAATTGCCTATTGCATTTCCATCCCTTATTTGTGGGATAATTCTGTCTCAGCATCATGGGATTCTTCACCAGTATGATGGTGTATGTAGAAGAAAGCCTGACTTATCGTTTCATCAGAAGTTGTTTGAAGGAAAACATGTTGCTGATCATGTCAAGACATCTGCCTCAACATCTACTCATCATACTCATGTCAAGACTGATATGATTTCTGAACTGGAAGAAGCCTGTAATGAGTTAGATGAAGTTATCAGAGTAAGCACTGAAAGAAAGGAGAAGTTTAAAAGATTACTTATGACTCTGAAGATGACAGAAAAAGAAAGTGAGAAAGAAGTTGCTGATAAGAAAGCTGAGTCTGATACTGACAGCTCAAAAGAAGATGAATAAGATGATGATGATCTCAGCTCAGATGATTAAAGCTTTTACTGTTCTTCTTAGTTAGTAGTTATAGTCTTGTTTCTGTTGTTTTTATTTCAGCACAAATGTTGTGCTTGGCTTGTAATATGAATATGGTGAACTCTTTATGCACTCTTTATGTTTTGTTATATGATTTGTTATGTCTTTTTGTTGTCTGTGAGACTAACAATGAGAGCTAGGGTAGTACTAGCTGTAGTTAGTAGGGCTTCTGGTGGAAGGTTGTCAAATTGTGGCTAAAAAGGTAGAGAAATAGCCAAAGTGTTGAAATTGTCAAATATTCAAAGTATGTCAAATGCTGCCAAAGGAGTTGATGGTTGTTGCTGCTTAGAGAGTTATGTTGCTGGGGATATAGCTGATTACTGATACTGGAGTAGTGAAGAAGTGCAGATATTGAGGGGGAGTAATTGTTGATCTACTGAACAGCTGTTATGCTGGTTCATGCTTTGAGGGGGAGCACCATTCAGGTTATTGCAGAGTTTTGTGTGAAGTAAATATCTTATGATTTGAAGATGCTGCTGCTTGCTTGAAGTTTAAGGTTTTAAAATTATTGAATTATTTCGCTGCTGAAGTCTCTGAAGGTGCAGAGATTGTTTTAGCCAAATTTAGCCAAAGGGGGAGATTGTTAGTTCTTGGATTGGCTAGAATTTTGGTAAAACAAAGGTTGTCAATGTTTGATGTCATATGGGTGATGTCACAACATTGAGTCTTAACACTGGGCTGTGTTAAGTGGTTAAGTTGCTGAAGTTGGATGTCTGATGTCACAAGCAATGTTGTGACATTAGATCTGCAGAATTAATAACATTAGGTTTGGTGATGTTGTTAGGGTTTGCGTGTTAGCTGGAATTGTGGAGAGCAAGTGATCTCATTGGATGCGAATATCTTGGGTTAGATATTCTTCGCTGCATAGGAGATCTGGTGCAGATTTGTAGGAGATTTAAAAGGTTGAAGATTTGAAAAGATTTTAGGAGAAAATCTATTTTGAATATTCAGTTTTAAATAACAAATCAGGTCAGATATTGTAGCAGGGGTCCAAGCCCAAATTCAGGTGGCTATATAAAGCGCATAGATCAAAGGTTGAAGGTACAAAAATACAGAGAGAAGATCAAGAGCATAGGCTGAGTGTCTTAAGTGTTTTGTATACACCATTCGAGTGTGAATTGGTGAGTTGTTTTCTGTCCTCTCTTAGAAGCTGTGAAGCGATAGAGAGTTGTGTAACTTGATGAAAGCTGTGAAGCAGGATCAAGGTTTCTCAAAGAGGGTGTTCTTTGAGAGGTCTTAGGGATTGAGTAGTGTTCTAATATCTAAGTGGTTTCTTAGGTAGAAAGTCACTAGTAGGAATTAAGATTAGGAGATTGTCAACTGGGTTGTTGAGTCAGTAATTTAATTCTACAAGTAGTGAATTTCATCCCTGGCTTGGTAGCCCCCAGACGTAGGTAGTTAGACCGAACTGGGTGAACAATTTGGTGTGTTATTCTGCTGTTTAATTTGTCTATTGTGCAGAGTGTGTTGTTGTGACATCGCACTTAACATCACACGTCTGATACCAGAATTTTAAGGCACATGTTGGCTCCCATTGGAGTCACTTTTATTTGAAAGAATCCTTCTCTGTAAAACACCTCCTGAATGTTGTATGAGTTACCTGATTTCTTAATAACACCAACAAAAGCTTTTTCGAATAGTTTCATTTCCTTGTCTTCAACCTTGAATACAAGTCCTGCCCAGTTAAGATTTGATATTCTTTTTTCCATTGTTTTTACACCATACGAATGATGGAAGTTAATCTTTGTATGTCCATTATCACCCCTAACCGCTTCCACATATCACCTTCCCTGTCTCACTTTATTCCAGCCGTTCTTGTTAAATGTTGCTTCGTGATAAGTTTTCTCCATCTGTTTGGTTCCAGATCCTTTACTTTCTGTCTCTCTTCTTCTGTCAAACCTTGGAGTGTTAACATATATTTTCCTCCTATTAATTTGGATGTTTTCCAACCTGATAGCCATTCTTCTCTCGTCCTCCACTTTTCTAAATCTGACAAAACCATACCGTTTTCCTCTCTTGTCTTGCTTGGCAGGAATGAACACCTCAAATAATATCCCATACTCCATAAATACATTAGCCATATCTCTTGCGTTGTATTGATCTGGGATTTCTGTAAAGAAAAACGACGTTATTACTTCATTCTCACCTAAGTGTTTGCCATTCCTCTCTTTCCATATTGAAAATTGAAGCTTATCATTTTCCGTGTTCTTTCTCCCCACAACCTTCAACTCCATGATCTCAAAATAGTGGTGTAAGTCTAGGACAGTTCAGAACTAATCGGAAAAAATCTCGACTAATGCCAAGGCCCCTAGCCCTAAGGCTAGGAGTTTAAGCCGAAAACACTAAGCAAGTTTAATCTCAGCAGGTTTGATAGTTGTTTAGGATGATGATCTCTGGAGATGTTTAGGTTTGAAAACTCATCTGCTCGTTAAAATGAAATTTATTAAAATCAAAGAATAATGAATTTTACAAGTTTAAGATAAAAGAAAGCATAAAGAAAAAGCCTCTATTGAGCTTGATTATTTATATATGTGTTTGTATAACTCTTGGAATATAGTATCCATTAGAGAGATCCTGAGCATTAATAATTTGTTGAGATTAAGATGAAACTTTATATTATTATCATATTTCATGCATCATTGGTGTTGTCCTCTATTTCCAAGTTCAACTCAACAACTGAAAATGGAGACATGAAGTGCAAAGAGAGGGAGAGACATGCACTTCTCACATTCAAACAAGGTCTTCAAGACGAATATGGCATGTTGTCCACGTGGAAGGAAGGTCCAAATGAAGATTGTTGCAAATGGATGGGAGTCTAATGCAACAACCAAACAGGTTATGTTTAAAGGCTTGATTTTCATGGATCTTATTCAAAATATTTGAGTGGTGAAATCAATCCTTCAATTGCTATGCTTCAATATCTAAAATATCTAGACCTTAGTTTTTGGAATTATAGTGGTCAAATCTTAAAATTTATTTGCTCTTAGCAAATTACGATACCTTAATCTCTCATATGCCTTTTTTAAATGGCGAGATTCCTTCCCATCTTGGAAATCTCACACAGTTACAACACCTTGATCTAAGCTCGAATGAACTCCGTGGAGCAATTCCTTCCCACCTTGGAGATCTCTCACAATTACAACACCTTGATCTCAGCCGCAATGAACTCAGTGGAGTAATTCCTTCCTACCTTGGAGATCTCACACAATTGCAACACCTTGATCTCAGCGAAAATGAACTCAGTGGAGCAATTCCTTTTCAGCTTAGGGATCTTTCGTTGTTGCAGTCCCTTATACTCGGTTACAATTAAAACTTAAAATGTCCTATTAGGGTCACTGAAAGTATGATCATCGTTTGAAAGTGCATTTATGAACAAAATTGATAATATTGCGTACCGTTGATGGCTAATCAGGAGAAAAACCACGGTGAGTAGGAGGTCGTCAGGAAGAAGAACCTCCATCAAGACAGTCATGTTAGAAGATTGATTTTTAAGAATTTAGGAGGTAAAGGGATCGAACAAGATTTGCGAGACGCCTCGTCCTTCTACTTCACGGAATTTCCAGATTCCTACGAGGTTAAATAGATGTTCGATATCTTCAAAGGATATGGTCTTGTGTTGGAAGTGTACATTCCGGCGAGGATAGATAAGAGAGGTAAAAGGTTCGGATTCGTCAGATTCAAGAAGGTAATTGATGAACATCTTCTTGCCATTAAATTGGACAATATCGTCATTAATGGCAATAAGATATTTGCAAACACACCTAAATTTCAGAGAGATACTAGAGTTGATGGGCGCGGAGTGAGTAAGAATACTTTGGGTGTTTCAGGCAGAGGAGTGGGTTTTGCACTTCCACAAATGTTCCAAGGTCGTGATACGCTTCATGGGGGAGCAACATATGCACAAATTGCAAAAGGTGGACTCGGTAACAGAGGTTTCAAGCGCCATATGTCCAACCAAGTTTTCCTAGGGGACAGGCCAAATTTTGCACATTTGATGTTCAATGTGAACAAAGAGGATCTAGAGAGGTTTGAACAAGCATATGTTGGCGTCTTAGAGCTACCTGGGACTGCTTATGAAGTGAAAGAAGCCTTGCAAATGGAGGGATAGTTTAACATCAAGACAACTCCATTGGGTGCTAATCTTTGTTTGTTGGAAGAAGACAATGTCGGAGACATTAAGCAACTGATTGACGAGGATAAAGAATGGGTCTCGAAATGGTTTTCTGACGTATACCCATGGTCGCCGAATGATTTTGATAAGGAAAGGTTAACTTGGGTTAAATGTTTTGGATTACCATGTTATATTTGGGGTGAAAAAATTTTCAAATTCTTATCAACTAGGATTGGAGTTTTCGTTAAAATGGACGACGACACACATAAGAAATCAAGGTTGGATGTACCTCGTGTTCTCATCAGAACGAAATTCGCAATGAATTTAAATGAAGTTGTCAATATTGAAGTTAATGATAAGATTTATAGGATCAAGATCGTTGAAGACTTTTTTTGACCCTACTTAAGAGATCATTGCAATCATAAATTGGAAAGAGATGTAGAAGACAGTTCTGAAGAAGTATTATCTGAATCGGAGAATGAGGATGAATTATGGGGCGGTGTCGGTAGATTCACTGGTGGTTGGAATAATTCTCAGCAGTTGCTCTCAGTAGATGACGAGGGAGGTGGGGGACCCCTTGTAACACCTCAAAATTTTCCCTCTTTTTTATTCCCAATAAGTGGCTTATGTTTCATCTTTCCATATGCATTTAGGTCATAAGCATCACACATGCATCATTTTCCCAAGGCATGGGATCAGAGGTTTCCATGGTATGAATTGTTCAAAGCAAAGAGAATGAGGCTCCTCAAGGCCAAGACATCTCATTTGATTCGCAATTTCATTCAGAACGATTTCGATTGGCCAGATGGTAGAAAATCAGACAATTTGAGAAAAGTCAATTGATCGAGGAAAAAGTCATCTCTCGACTTTTTAGGTCAAACTCATGTTCATCATGTCAAATATGGTCCTTAAGTGGAATTTGGTCAAGAATTATCAAAGAAATAAAGAAAAATTAAGAATTATGGAAAGTTGTCATTTTTGGAAAACAAGGGTTTTAGAACTTTCCATTTTGGGAAAGTTTTGCATGCCATGCAACCAACTTTATGGCCATTTTTCTCTATGATCCAAGCCTCATTTAGACAAATTTTTGGAGATAAAAGTTGTAGAATGAATTCCAAGCTTTCCAACCATATAAGGAATGTTCCATTTGGATTTCTAGATCAAGAGTTATGATCAATCAAAGTTGGAATTATTAAGTTGTTCAATGAAAAAATGCAGAATTTTTCTAAGTCCCAAAAATTCAGTTTTGTGATCATGTTTTCAACAATATTTTCCATGGTGTTCCAGACCTCAACTCCAATTCTTTTTGACATCAACTTTGTTCTATCAAATACCCTCTTTCCAATGACATCAAAACCATGCAAATTGATCCATTATCCTTCAAGAAATTCATCCATAAAGTCACCTTCATGAACTTTTTTCCATGCCATAAACCATAAAAAATTCTATTTTTCAAATTACAAAATTTTGTGAGCAAGTTATGTTGGCTTTACTAACAATCATCATACACCATTATTATCATCATAAAGCACTCCATGGTAGCAAATATACACCACCCACATAGTAAAATCTTACACCATCATAAACCCTCATTTTTTCCAACTTTCACTAAACCACCTCTAACCAACTTTTAACCATGCTTAAGCTTTTAACCATACTCTAACCCACCATATAAATTCTCATTCACCTTCTAACAGAAGTTAGTTACACCATTAGAAAGCAAATAGATCAAAAAACGAATTTCACACCCACAATTTCAACCTCCAAGATCTCTCTCATCTTGAGGTTTTTTTCTGGAATTCTTTCACCATCTTCATCATCTCATGGAGTAGAAGCTACTGTTTGCATTGATTCTCAACCTTAACCATCGAATCATCACCTATTAGTTCATCTTCTTCCATTATCAATTTGCATTTTTTTCAAGATTTGAAGAGGTTAAACATTTATTTTGCTTAAGGGAGATTCCAAGACCTTGCATCGAAGTTTTCCAAGCATCACAAGAAGCGGTGTACTTTCTCCACTAGGTAAGAATCTCTAAAAATTTCATGGCTCTCATTCTTAGATTCACATGATTTAGGGTGTTAAAATAGTGCTCATACATTGCATTTAGAAGTCCTGAAATGATGGCATACCATGAATCTTTGAATTTGAGTTTATGTGTTGTTCTTGATTTTGTGATATTTAATTTGAATCCGTGATTTTCGTGTCAATTTTCACTAAGTTAGAGCTGTTATTTTGGGAAACTAATGGTGTATTGTTGTTTTACTTTTTGTAGGCTTCAATTTGGTATATTATTTCGCATGATTTGATCAAGAATTGAGGGAGTTATTAGTTGTTAAAGAGTGTTGTTTCCACCTTGAGATTAGGCGCATGAAAATGTGCATGGAGTGCAGAATTTTTCTGCATGTGTTTTGGGGAAGATGACCACGTGTCATCCTCCCATTGGTCATGGTTGTTCTTTTGTTTTTTCCCTCATTTAAATGAAAACTGTACCAATTGATAAAGGTTAGTGAAGTACTCCCTCTGTCCCATATTATAAGAGAAATTCACTTTTTAGATTCATTAAATAATTAATGTATCTGGTCTATATATAGACCAGATATATTAATTATTCAATGAATCTAAAAAGTAAATTTCTCTTATAATATGGGACGGAGGGAGTAACGTTTTTTCTCATGGCAATGCTGATCATAATTAATAATAATGGATATAATGGCAGCATGTATAATAATGGCAGCAAGAAAACTAGTAATAATAGGGATACGCAGGTAGTACCACTAGCAGGTGTGTACGTTCTTTTCTTTTTTTTCTATGCTAAATGGTAATATAATACATCCTTTGGTCACTATTTTAAGTAAATTTAATTTTTTGTAGTACATTTGACTATTAATGTATCTAGTTCATATATAAATTAGATACATTAATAATTAAATGTATCACAAAAAGTTAAATTTACTTATAATAGTGACCGGAGGGTATACATAATAGCCATGTGATCATAATTAATGCAGCACTTGTGAATGTGATAAGGTGGTAGCGATCATGGCCGCATGATCTTAATCATGCGCCTGATCTTCATAGGATCATATAGTGGTAATAGCATGTGAAAACAAGCCTGGCCGTTGGATGCATCAAGAGGCCAGGATTCGCCAGCGAATTAATGATAAGTGAGGCCCTCACGTGACCTCTTTTTTCTTTCCTTTCCTTGTTTTGTTTCATTATTTGAAATAAGAGTTTTGGTGTGTATTGGGCCTAGGTAGTCGCTATTCGCACACCCTTCCTGGCCCATAAATAGAAACTACACTTAAAGAGTTAATTACTTCACTCCCTCCCTTTTCCATTGAGTTTTAATTTCTTTTTTTTTACACATTACAAAATTGATTATTAAAACTACTAAAATTAGCTAAACAATTCTGAAAACATTAATGTATGTTCATGGACGTTTTAATTAATTTTTGATGAATTTTAATTTCATTTTTGGGCCGTTTGGATATTTTTCTAGGATTTTTAAAAGATATGTGTGCATATGGATATACTTTGTGATTCAAGGCTTGAAAAGTGACTTTCTCTTAATGGTTGTGACCCAAATTTTTGTGTGTATTTTGACCCTTCATTGTAGGATCTTTACATGTTAAATTCATGCCTTGATCACGTTTTTTAGATCACTTGTTAAGTACTTTTTGTGACTTGTGTTTGTATGATCATTAAGTGAAAAGTGTCTAATGTTTGAAATTAATTGAGCACTTTTGGTGCATGATTTGGATTCAATATTTTGCATGAGATCACCTACTGGACTTAACATGACTTGGTTGATTGTTCATAATTTTCAAAGGACATTTGCTATTTTTCACCAATTTCCCAATGTGAACATGTCATATGTAAACATGTTAGAACTAGGTCAAGTTTAATGCCAATATGTGAGCCCTCTAAAGCCAATTTTGAGGGAATGTTTGAGCCTATATACCATGACATTTTAGGTGCCTTTTTTATCCTTAAATGTTGCTTTTTGATCATGACTTACATGATTATTTTTGAACCCTAAGTTGTTTATTCGATTACGCTTGATGTTTGCTTAGGTGTTTTAGTTGATGACGTATTTGTGCTATCCTCTTTAGGATATTTTTAGTACATCATTTAACATATGGATTAACATGAATCATAACCTTCCTTCATGAATTTATGGGTCACTTCATATGCTTTTAATTGTTATGTCTCCATAAGTTTGAACATGAATGGAAAGTTAACTTTGTTGTTTTCACTTGGACTTGGAATATGCCATGTTTGTACAAAGTTTTTGACATTCAAATGTATCATTCCACACATCATTTGCTACTGCCCCTTGTATGGTATATATGTACCTATAGGGTTCCCTTTTCATTGCTTATTGTTTAATTTTGCTCCTAAGGTAGAATTAGAGCACTTCCTTGTGCATTAGGACTTAGTTTTGTGTGTTGCTTTCGACTACTTGATAGTTGAGCTTGGCATGGAGATGGTAAGTTACTTGTGATGCTTTTAATGCTTATTTACACTTACATGATTCTTTCTCCTCTCACTTCTTATTCACTTCTCTCTTTTGTGATTGTTTAGAATAATGTTTACTTGTGTTGATTCACATGATCCCTTAGGATTCCTAGCTCCACTTAATTTCCGATTAAGTTGGAGGTAGGAGAGACATTAGGCTAGAAATCCATGTATGCTAACATAGGTAGAAATCCCCTTCTAAACTCAACCATAAGGCCATCATTGTATGATAACGTTAGGACCTAGTTTCCCCTTAGCATTTTTCTTCCAACCTTGAGTCTTTCTCCTCTCATCTCAAAACAAAATAAAAAACATGTAATATATACAAAGAGTATTGTATGCCATGAGCCTTAAGTACATGGGAAATGAAAGGGGGAAGGTCTCCCTCCGCCTTTCTAGAGTGTTTAGCATACGTCCTGTTGGGGACGACCATGCGACGCATTCGTTCCTATGTCATAGACTTTAGTGCAATATGAGTTACAAACACCATCAATCAAAACACTTTCTTATAAAAAAAACAAACAACCGTCTTCCTTTGGGATTCTCTTTTCAACTCCCTCACTCTATTCGTAAAAGATGCGTCATTTCCGTTCTACCGCAAACAGGTAAACGCGTAAGACTCAATACAACGAGCAACAACACCTAAACTGCTGGAACGGGAACATTGGCATCTTCCACTTAAAAAAAACAAATCAACAAGACCCTTGTAGGTCGAACTACGACTGCTCGAACTTCCTCCTTCGCGTCAGATTGAGGATACGTAGGCACGAGACGCGATGTCTTGGCGAGCAAACTTCCCCCACAAATCAGTAGTCTTTCGAACTACGTCGACTCTGATTCTTCGTTCGTCCACGAAGATACGTAGGCATAGGATTGCGATGATCCTTGCGAGTCCTCTTTTGGTTTTCACCTTTTCTTTCCATGTTCCATTTCCAGTTAGCAGTTGAGCTTCAGATAACCTACACCCTTTGATCGACAACAAGCGTGGATCCCATCGAGTACGATGGACGCGAGGGGGTGCTAATACCTTCCTCTCGCGTAACTGACTCCCGAACCCAGGCTATGGTTTTGATGACCATTCCTTTCCCTTTGTTATGGTTTTCTTCGATCGTTTCCTTTCCCTGCATAGGGATAAATAACGTTCGGTGGCGACTCTTCTGTTCTTTTCCGCCGGTTGATTTTCGTAGATGCGATACCCCTTAGTAGGCGGTATGGGGGTGTGTGGTAGCTGGCAAGCCTAATCAAGATGGTGGGCCCGATGATTTAAATATTCTTAAGGTAGGTGAGGCTGGGTCAGAAGTTGACCCTTTAGTACGCAACCTTGGACATATTGAAGATAATGACAGTATGTCATCTGGTACAGCAGTAGGAAAGGATACTGTGGTTGTGGATTCTATCGAGGCTAGTTACATGGGAACTAGACTTGTGGGGAGTAAACCACATAATGATAATTAGAATTCCAAAGAAGGCAGGGATATTAACACCAGTTTAGAACTCTCGTTAGAAGTGGATAAAGTCACTGAAGTGGGCCAAGCGGAGGTTGTTGGGCCAAGTCATTTAGGCCCAGTAGTGCTGGAGAATAATAGTCCTAGAAGAAAAAAGAAATTATTGGAAGATATTTATCACAAATTTAAAATACCTTTTGCGCCTTCATATTATGCTAGGCTTCTGCAGGCGGATAGTTCTTACCCAGAATTTATTAAGTCTCAATTGCAACCTCGACGAAAGGATGCTATAGCAGAAGAAGACGCGATTTCTTCTTTTTTCGGGCGAATCTACAATAGGAGGTGGTTCTATCGATGACTCCGGAGTACTTCGAAGCAATTCCAAAATTAAAAAGAGGCTTGAAAATTTACCAGCTAAAGTGTGGGAGTCTATTAAAATGTTAGGTGTGGAGGCGAATGAAGACGGCGAAGCTTTTGAGTCTATTATACGCAACTTGAAAGTCGTTGATAAAAAGGTTAAGAAAGGTAAGAAGGTGGTTGCAAAGGGTTACTCATGAATTTTTTAACGTACAACATCAGAGGGTGTGGCAGCAGTATCAAGAGGAAGAGAATTAGATCGATACTTAGTAAGGGCGGTGCAGATATATGTTTCTTGCAAGAAACCAAATGCACTCATATGACTGATGAGATTATTCATAGTATGTGGGGGGATCACAATTGCCAATGGACGGCTTCTAACTCCGTTGGCCTTGCGGGCGGCTTACTCACAATGTGGAAAGAAAGTGTTCTGGTTCCGGTCTGTAGCTATATTGGAAAAGGATTCATATGTATGAAAGCGATTTGGAGAGGGAGAACGTGTTATCTCTTCAACATATATTCGTCTTATGCAAATGCGAAGAAAAGAGAGTTGTGGCATAAGTTGTTATCCTTAAAAGCTAATCTTGATGCGGGAGAGTGGATTATAGGAGGCGACTTTAATGCTATCAAATGCTCTGGAGAGAAGATTGGTGGTGATAGCCATAGCAGGATGCTTATGGCGGAATTCGGAGATTTCATAAATATGTCAGGATGTATTGATTTACCGGTCTTAGGAAACAAATTTACTTGGTTTAAGGCGAGCGGCAAGACGTGTAGTAGATTGGACAGATTCTTGGTGTCTCCCGGTCTTCTCAATGAATGAAACATGGTTTCTCAAATTATGGGTGAGAGGGATATTTTCGATCATAGACCGGTATGGATTTCCGTAAAGAACACTAACTGGGGGCCTAAACCGTTTAAAGTCTTGTCTTGTTGGTTCGATCATCCTGGTTTTCTAGCTTTTGTAAAAGAAGTTTGGGAGGAGTATGCGGTGGTTGGGAAGGCGTCCTTCATTATGTATAAAAAGTTACAACACCTTTGAGGGAAACTTCGGTGGTGGAATGCCAACATTTTTGGATGGATTGACACAAATATTATGACAAAAGTGGGTATCATCAATGAAGTGGATGATTTAATAGAGGAAAAAAACAGTTTCATTTTATCTCAAGATCTTACTAATAGAAGGATAGCGGAGGATGAATTATGGAAAAATCTCAAAATCAAGGAGAGCATTCTAAAACAAAAGGCCCGAGCTAAATGGATTGTCGAAGGTGATCATAATACAAAATTATTTCATGCTGCCATCAAAAATTGATTAAATCTAAATACGATTTCTTCGGTTTGTGTTAATGATCAAAATGTTGAGGATGTGGAGGGTGTAAAAAATGAAGTCAGGAGTCATTTTGCTAAAAGGTTTAAAAAGGTCCATAGACCTTTCCCTTATATTGGTAGCCCTGGATTTAAGGCACTGTCCTTGGAAAACAGCGCTGCACTTGAAGCCAAGTTTGGGGAAATTGAGATTAGAAACGCGGTGTTTGATTGCGGGGGCAATCATAGTCCCGGACCAGATAGTTTTAGTATCAATTTCTTTAAACATTGTTGGGATGTCCTGGGTAAGGATCTCATAAATTGTATCTTGGAGTTTTTTTACGGTGAGAAACTTTCTAAGGTTTTGGCCTCGTCGTTCCTCGTGCTTATCCCCAAATCTGACTCGCCAAAAGACCTTGACAATTATAGACCAATTTATTTGATTGGATCAATTTATAAGGTGGTGGCTAAGCTTCTTGCTAATAGGCTTAGAGGTATTATTGGTAGTATAATTTCCAAGTCCCAAACGGCTTTTATCGAAGGACGGAATTTGCTCGATGGAGTTTTTTCCCTTAATGAAGTTGTTGATTATGCAAAAAGAAGTAAGAGAGAAGGTATGATACTCAAGGTTGATTTTTCCAAAGCTTATGATTGTGTAGAGTGGGATTATGTTCGCAATCCTTATGAGAATTATGGGATTCGGGGAGAAATGGTTGAGATGGATGGAGAATGGGGTGTTGAATAGTTTTATGTCCGTTCTCCTTAATGGAAGCCCTACCAAGGATTTTGTTATATCGAGAGGTCTTAGACAAGGAGATCCGTTTTCACCATTTTTATTTTCTATCGCGGCGGAAGGCCTTGTGGTCTTGATAAATAGAGCGGTGGATAGAGGTTTGTTTAAGGGATTCAGTTTTGGCCAAGACGTTTCTTTTCATTTGCTTCAATATGCGGATGATTCGGTGATCGTGGAGGATGGTTCTTGGAGAAACTTATGGGCTATAAAGGTTATTATAAAAGGTTTTCACCTTGTATCCGGTATTGATATAAACTTCAACAAATGCTCTCTTTTTGGTTTAGGCGTGGAAGATTCATTCCTTATGGCAGCTGAGAATTTTCTGGCTTGCAAAGTGTGGGTTTACCCTTTCAAATTTCTTGGTATATATATTGGGGGTAACCATAGGTTAGTATCATTTTGGAATCCTGTGATCGAAAACATACGGTCTTGATTGGCATCGTGGAAAGGAAGGTTTTTATCGATGGGTGGTAGAGTGACGCTTATCAATTCGGTACTCTCTAACCTTCCTATCCATTATATGTCCTTTTATAAGCTTCCTTGTAGGGTCATTCGTATTATTACCTCGATCTAAAGACAATTCTTGTGGAACGGTACGATTTGTAGGAAAGGGATTTCTTGGATCCGTTGGAGTACAATTTGTAAATCCAAAGAGGAGGGAGGACTTGGGGTTAAGGATATTAGTCTTTTCAATAAGGCATTGCTTTCAAATTGAATTTGGAAGATATTGTCTCATTCGGACTTCCTTTGGAGGGGGATCATTGAAAACCGTTATTCGGATTATGGTTTCTCTTTGCATCATGGTGCTAGTCCTAAATATAAAGTCCCACCATCCTTATGGTGGAGAGATGTTCTCAAGATCTCGATCGGATGTGGCAGAAACTTTTTCCCTGGCTTACTGTCATATAAAATTGGAAATGGGAAAAACTCCTTATTTCGGTTGTCTTGCTGGACCGGAAATGATGCTTTAGCAAGGTTGTTCCCGGATGTGTGGAATGTAGCAGTCAATGGAACAAGCCTCATGGCGGATAATGGTTATCGAGAGGATGGTATTTGGCGTTGGAGAATTGAGCTAAAGGAAGTTAATCTGAGTGTGGAATTGCAGCAGCAGCTGGCCGATATGTATGCTGCTTTGGCCTCCTATTCTGTGCTTGAAGACTGCCAGGACTCTATAATCTGGCCGTTTGATAGCACCAACAGCTTCACGGTTAAATCAGTCTTCCAAATTATGCATGAAATGTTGGCTGGCACTGTAATCGAAGATGAGTTAAAAGCTGAATTCATGTTATTATGGTTGGTGCCGGTTCTGCTAAAGGTTAGCGCTTTTGGGTGGAGGTTATTGCATAATAAACTTCCAACTCGGGACAATCTTTGTTTTCGTGGAGTGATTACAAATCTACATGATGAGGTATGCCCGTTTTGTTTTCTAGGAGAGAAAAAGGTAGAACATTTACTAATTCAATGCTTCAAAACTCAATTGATATGGAAATTTGTATGTAATTGGCTGGGGTTGAGGGACATAGTCCTTGGGGATATTCTTAGCCATTTGAGGAATAGGATAGAAGGTTGTGTGCAGAAAAATATTAGAGTTAAAAATGTTATCGACTTGTGGTTGGTTATTTGTTGGGTTTTGTGGTCTTCTCGGAATAATATCATGTTCAGAGAAGAATTTTGGGATGTCGACACGATTACTCATAGGATTACTCTTTTTTCTTGGTGGTGGTTAGGCAAGAAACACAAAAATGCAAATATTTGTAACTATTACGAATGGGTTAATGTTCCTTACGAATTTTTGTAGGCCTTGATTTTTGAGGTAAAGGCTTTTTGTATACAGGTTAGGATACCCCTTTGTATCATTGAAATATATTTTTCTTATTAAAAAAATAATACTCGGTTACAATTCTGATCTTAGAATCAACGGCCAAACTCAAGGCAATGTTGAGTGGCTATCCAACCTCTCTATTTTGAAAAATCTTGACCTGAGTGGAGTTCAAAATCTCAACAATTCTGCTCATCACACCTTGGAATTCATAGGGAAGCTTCTAATCCTAGAAAAGTTGTATCTTAGTCAATTTGCCCTCTCTGACTCCAATATCCCTTTGTTATCTGATTTCAAATCGAACTTTTCCACTTTCCTTACAGTCCTTGATCTAGATAAGAATCAGTTAACATCATCAATGATATTCCAATGGGTGTTTAATTACAACTCCAATCTTCAATATCTTGACTTGTCTTATAACTTTTTAAGAGATACCATTCCTGATGATTTTGGCAATATAATGCACTCACTTTGTTAGATCTAGTGTTGGGGGTGTGCTTCAAAATATGAACCAGAAGAAGATGATGAAGACGATATGATGAAAGTTACACAAAATAATTCCAAAGCGTGTGTTTACACTAAGCTTTAGGTTCGATTCTCCCCCCACCAATTACTCAAATTGGATGTAAAAAGGTTAACCGGCAAATCCCATTCAGGATACTTTGGAAACCTTAACATGAATTGCACATTCACATTAAGCATATCGATCAACGATATTTTACAGAATAAAGTTCCTTCACTTATTCTCGTGCACAATAAAAATATAAAAATGACTTAGATATAAATTTTGGCTTTGAAATATATTAATTTCGTATGTCTTTTATGGCTGACAAGTATCTCTATTTATAAGAAAACTTGTACCGATTGGTGTGGAGAAACAATGTTTCATTTGATTCCAACATGACCATTCGCGAACCATTGTATATAAATACCAACAAACCTTTTCATGAAAAGTTGTGGTGATCTAGTGGTTGCACCTTATGACCACGCGCCTTATCACAATAAGGTCTTTGGTTCAATTCTAGAGAGTTGCAACTTTTGGCCATTTCTTTTGGTAATTAACCATTATTATTTATCAATTTAATATTTTGGAAATTTCTCCAACAACCCCGCATCATTTTCAAAATATCTAAATCCATTATTTAGGAAATTTCATGGTTTCAGATATAGGTATCTTACGATTTGAACTATTACTTAGTAAGTTAAGTTTTCACTCATCCCCGAATAGATTGGTAGACAAGCTTTGAACCAATTATTCATTAGAATAAGAGTGCATAACTCACGCATGAAATCTCTGTATCATTGATCGAATTATCAATATGAAACATTTAATAAGGCCTTGTGTCTCATATCCTTTTCATGAGAATCTAAGAGTCAAGTCCTTGAACTCTATGAAGCGGCACCACTTCATTCTCATATAGGTAGACTATATCAGAAATGCATCCATAATTATGCATTCCAACAAACATATGCTATATGTCCATTAAGAGGAAAACCTCATCCTACCACACTTATTCTTATGGTCCAAGTACTCACTACAAGAAAAGTGTGATTTAGCTTCAAAAAATTTAGCATCAACCAATTTTTGAAGCTAATAGCGTCTATTTAGCATCTAAATATGCAAACGCAAATGCTTTTTTTAAACTAATTTTTTTTACATAAATTTGAGTTAGTAGAATTAGACGTTATAGAATATATTTGTTGATGTTAATTATTTTATAATTTAATTTTAAAATAGCATCAACAACTTCTGATGCTAATGTATTATTAAATCTTAATTTTATAATTAGTGTTTATTATTTCTGAAGCTAAAACAAAATATACCAAAAAGTTTTTCCCACGTTTTTTTTACATTTCCCTCTTTTTTTATTTTAGAAAAAATATTTCCCTCTTTTTTTATAGAAAAAATATTTCTCTATCCTAATTTATATCCATCGCTTATTTCTCATATCCCCTCTTTCATTTCTCACGGTCTTCCTCCAAGAACGGTTCACCGACAATTTCCGACGCATCCGTTCACCAACAATTTCCGACGACCTCCATTCACCAATCTACACGACCTTCGTTCAGTGATCTTCGACGAAGAGGTAAGTAACCAAACTCCCAATCCTTTTTCCGTTTCTTATTTCTTCTTTCGTTCACCACCGTTATCTACTCTTCTACATTGAACCAGTAGCTTTCTATTTTTCTCTAAACTCTACTGTCTTTCTTCTCTTCTATAATTTCTTGTATTTATATTTTGGGTTTTCTATTTCTTCTTCATATTTTAGGGTTTGTGATTTGTGAAAATCTTTGATTATTTTGGTCATTTGGGTTGTGTGGTTTCTTCTACTTAATTGGGATTTTGAGAAGCTGTTTGTAGTTTGAGCTAATTGGTATTTTGAGAAGTTATTATGTAATTTGAGCTAATTAGGATTTTTCAGTTTTTGGTTACTAAATGGATTTGTTGATATTTGTTATTTTTATTTTGATTTTTGAGTTGAATTTTGTTGTTTGTTGTGCTGTGTTAACTCTATGAATGTTGAGTCAGTTTGATTTTAATTGTTTGGAATTTGAATGAGATTTTGTTTTGTAGTTTGAGGTTATTTTAATCACTATCTTGATTGAGTTTTAACCCGATTTGATTTTAATGGCTTAAAATTGGAATGTCATGGTGTTTTATCAAATTTGAGGGGATTTCCGATTAATATATTTGGTAACTGAAAAGGCTTGATGATATTGTGCTCTTTATTTCTATTGGTGTTTTTATGCATCTACTTTAAGTTGCTCATGTGGCAGTATCTGTGATTTTGTAGTTTTGGTGTAGAACCTGATTGTCCCAACTCTGTTTCAGTATAAAAGACACGTCTTATATTATTTTGTAATTGAGGTAACTTTCCTTATTTTTGTTCATAGTATCATCTAAATAATGTTTTGTTAAGAAAATATGCATGATCAAATCTTATAAAACATGAGATAAAATTACTATATTATTAAAGAATTAAAAAATGTATCTGCTTAATGTCTTTAAACCTCTAATCTCCCTTGTCACTCTGTCAGCCTGAGAATAAAGAATCAAATTAATGATAGATGACTAGTTTTTAGTTTAGGTAAGAGATGTCTAGTTTAATATTTTTAACATACTAGATGATCTGTTGATACACATGCTCACTACTCACATTCTAACCTTGACGGAAATACAATCCACCTAGCATGTGAGCTTTGCTATGTCAATAAGTTGTTAAACTTTTGGTGAGAAATTCTAGTGTGAGATTGTCTTGATGATATGGATCATGTAAATTCGAAACTGTGATGCCAGCTTGTTATAACATATTCCTGTTGGCCTCCTATTGATTCAAGATTGATTAGGAAATTTGGCATTGCTTTGGTATGTTGAAAAACTGTCATGAGTGTCTGAGATGTTGAGTTAGTCTTTGTTGAGCTCTTGCGATACTTCTGTCATGGGATAAAATGGTGATTCCGTTAGTAGCAGTTATGTGAACTCTGTTAATTAAATTTATGATTGTTATAACTGTGTTGATCTTGTTGATGCCTGTTATCAAAACACCATTGCCTTATCATGTTAACTTGGTCCGTTTTGCTGCAGTACTGTCTGCAAGGTCAGCTTGGTGCAGTGTTGGTATGTATGTATAGATAGGGGTGGACAAAAACCGAGAAACCGACCCAACCCACAGTAACCCAGAAAAAAAATTGAAAATGGACGAGTTCAAATGGATTAATGGCCCAGTGGGTGAAGTTTACGGTTTCATATGGTTTCAAATGGGCCCGAGAAATGGTTATGTGACTCTTGACTCTCCATATGAATGTCTCTTCATTTCTACTAGGTAAGTGTTTGTTTTGTATGACTTGTTTTGTTATCATTTTGTTATGATTTGTTTTGAAAGGTCAGGATTTAGCAACCATTTCCAAAAGTTGGCATACTATCTGAAACCTGATTATTTTACTTTTTTTTATTGATAAAAAGCTGAACTTTTCAGCCCAATGTGATTTTGTTATTGGTAATGATAACATACAGGCATATAGATGGCAATAGAAGAAGTCCAAGCTGTTTTGATTACAATTGATCATGGATCATGGATATTGTCTCCCTACCAGTGTAAGCAACTTATTTTTGTGGTCAAACTTTATCTTCTAATGCTTGTGATGTTGCTTGTAATATCTGACCTGTAAACACATACAGGCATATAGATGGCATCAGATAAATTGTTCATAACTATAACTATCCAGCCTGTTTTGATTCCAATTGTAAATGGATACTGTCTCCCTACAAGTGTAAGCAAATTTTGTTGTCAAACTTTATCTTCTAATGCCTGCGATGCTTCTTGTTGTTATCAATGTCATGACTCTCTATAATAGCATAAACTACAATAATGGTAAGCATAATATATAAAGGTAAGCATAATTAAGTTTTTATCGTAGTTGTCTCGTCAATATATTCAATTTTTTTTTGTAAATATATTATGATCATTAACTATTTCGATTGATATTGACTTTATATTTTTTAACTATTTCACAGCCATTCTTTTAATATGGCTTTTATATTCTTTAACTATTTTGATATTGATTTTTTTCAAGGCATTTGATTTCAATGCTATCTTAAGATTGAGCATGGTTGCAACCAAAATGAACGAGAGTGAAATTGGTGTTTACATAATATTGTAACTTAATCTCCAATACAATGTTAATATAAAAACATTCGGTATCATAATACATGCTTGATAGGTTCTCATTAGATAAAATGTCTTAGCAGGGAGGAATAACATGGCTTTAGCCTTGAGTGTAAAAACAAATATTGCATTAATGTGTGATTGGATTTGTATTTATATACTCATCTTATATATTGATGTTTTCATAATAGGCTCTATTATATAAACTAATCTTCTATTGGAACTTTATATTTATGTATACCAGAACGGTAGATATTGATTTGGAAGTTGCCCCGAACCTCCTTAAAGCTGCAAATCAATATCTTCTCGACAGTCTTAAGCGTGTTTGTGAATCTTTTATTTATGAGGTAGGTCATGAATTGAGTTTCACAGTTGCTTTTATTTCATTTATTTATGTTGAATTTTTCTTGTAGGATATTTCTGTCGAAAATGTTTCACTAATGTATGTGATGTTGACACAAATGCTAGGATGCTGCTTGAAGCTGCTGTTACTGCATGGAAATCTAATACTAACATGACGATTAATAGGAATATTTAGTTTCATTTTGATATAGCCCATTTTTTTTATATTACTGGTTATTCATTCATTTTTCCTAGTTCTGATTTATCAAACATGTAATTTTATGAATTATTACTTTGATTTGACCACACAGTTTCTGATACAAAGGCTTATTATATAGTGTAATAGATTGTTCATATAATTTCCCGTATTAATTTGATTAGTTTTGATGGAAGGGGACCAAAAGTGCATTTAAGCCTAATATAAATTTCTTATTTTGGTATTTAATAATATTATAAATTTGATTTATTATTTTTTATTTTGGATGCTAAATTTAGAATCAACAATAAATAAACGCTATTTAGCCTTTTAAATATATTGATGCTAAATTTAGCTTCCCTAAAAATTAATGCTAGTTAGAGTTTAAAATATGTTGATGCTAAATTTAGCATCAGTAAATTACAAACACTAATTAGCGTCTACGATTAGATCATTATTTAGCTTCTGTTTTAGAGTCCATTTATGTAAATTCTAATTAGCTTCAGCAGGATGCTAATGTTTAGCTTCATGGTTTTTATTGTCGTCAATGAATTGGACGCTAAATTGCTGTTAGTGTCCAGATTTCAACGTTTAGCATCCATTTTATGTTGAGGCTAAAACAGTATTTTCTAGTAGTGACTTTTACCCCTGGGATGTATCTATCATTAAGTACTTCAATCACTCTAATAGTGTACTTTCATCATTGAGCTCAAGACTTAACATTTATCAAGTGTGAGTTGAATTTCCATTATTGATGATTAATTAGATACGGGCTTGTTCCACACCCCTAATGATGTCTTCATTGTATTCAATTATATTCAAAGACATCATATATTTGTCAATCCTTTCGTCAAAGAATTGCAAGATTTTCCCAAACTTTAATAATTTTTTAATATTCAACTAATCATGTATATGATTACTTTATGTACTCTTGATAGTATTTACCATCTATCATCAAACCATGACACTTTTCTCATATTAGTACAGTTGTCATAAGCAATATATATTTTATATTCTTGATAGTTTCGACAAACTATCACCATGACACTTTACTCATTTATTTTGTCATATACACAACTTTTATGTCAATTCTCCATTTACTAACCTTTTTATTTTGAAGTTTTAGTTCCACTTAAATACATCTAAAATATATTTAATGCATTAACCATTTTGACAACCATGATCTTACAAATTTGAGATGACTAACTTTTATTTCATACATTGGGTTCAAACATGTGATTCGTAAACTCCATATAAAAATAACACCATAGAATTTATTTTTATTCTTTTTAAATAAACAATTTTCTTACATGACTAACATATGCATAACAAATTCTATGTGATAAATATATGTTTCATATATAACAATGTTTTATGGTATATCCAAATAAAAATCACAAAATGAACAATAAACCAATGTCACTGATATTTCTTGTAACATTTCTCGATGAACACTTATCAACTTACAACAAGATAAAATACATCCAAATTACTTTTAATATCAAGATAAATAAGAAATAATACTTTCATATTATGATACACATATAATATGAGATAAATCATTTTAATTTTTAAATTCTTGCATAAACAACAATACAATTGAAACATGTTCTTGATATTTTTAACACGTTATTTACACCATTTTATCTTACTAATAATGATTTTATTTGTTTTAATTATTACCAAATAATCTCATTCAGAAATAATGCATTATTAGTTAAAATAAATTATTTTCACTAAAGAAAAATATTTAACATACATTTTACATTCAAGTTTATAACATAAACCAAACACATCCATAATTATTTCATTTCACATATTTGAATAGTTTATAAAGCACACATGTATAAATTTAATATCACATGTTAAACTTAACATAAATACGCATTATTATCATCGTATAATATTATACATAAATTTAAAACATTATATGAATATATATTAAAGTAATCGAATTATTATGTACCTTTCACCATGCATGGTTATGAATAAGAGAGCATGGATCCATTTCTCCATCAAAGTTGCAACCATAAATTAATCACAAAAAATCATAATTGAACCTAAAGAATGTTAGATCTAGTGTTGGGGGTGTGCTGCAAAATATGAACCACAAGAAGATGATGAAGACGATACGATGAAAGTTGCACAAAATAATTCTAAAGTGTGTGTTTACACTAAGCTTTAGGTGCGTTTCGCCCCACCAATTACGCAAATTGGATGCAAAAGGGTTAACTGGAAAATCCCCTTCAGGATACTTTGAAAACCTTAACATGAATTGTACATTCACATTAAGCATATCGATCAACGATATTTTACAGAATAAAGTTCCTTCACTTATTCTTGTGCACAAGAAAAATAAAGAAATGACTTAGATATAAATTTTGGCTCTAAAATATATTAATTTCGTATGTCTTTTATGGCTGACAAGTATCTCTATTTATAAGAAAACTTGTACTGATTGGTGTGGAGAAACAATGTTTCATTTGATTCCAACACGACCATTCTGAAGGTGCGAGAAAGACACACGAAAGGGGGGGTTTGAATTGTGTATTTACTCTTTCAATGAATTTTCGCTTCTTATCGTTAAGACGCCGAGATAACATCAGAGTTAGTTGAGAGACTCTGACTAGTGAAGTAATCATTCAGACTTGACGCACATGAAGCATAAGAACCAACAAGAGTCTAAACGTTGTGTGCATCATTCAGAACTTGTAGAGCGGAAGCTTATCAGAGTTGCAAGGTTCTGACTTGCTTATGTGAGGTTCTGATACTCAATATAGAAACATAAATAAGATATTAAGCATAAGAGTAAAGAACACACGATATATCCTGGTTCACCACAAAGACTAATCCAGTCCACCCTCCTCAGGTGATTTCACCTTGAACACAAGGTTTTAATTGAAGGTGCGAGAAAGACACAAGAAAGGGGGGGTTTGAATTGTGTATTTGCTCTTTCGACTAATTTTCGTTTCTTGTCGTTGAATCACTTAGGATTACATCAGAGTTCGTTGAGAGATTCTGACTGGCAAAGTTACATTCAGACTTGCTAAGCATGAGACTTCAGAACTAACAAGAGTCTGAACATAAGATCCATTTCTCAGACCTTGCAGTGCGGAAGCTTATCAGAGTTAATCTGCAAGGTTCTGACTTGCTTGTGTAAGGTTCTGATACTCTATATAGAAAGATAAACAAAGACATTAAGAATAAGAGTAAAGAACACACGATATATCCTGGTTCACCACAAAGGCTAATCCAGTCCACCCTCCTCAGGTGATTTCGCCTTGAACACAAGGTCTTAATCCACTATAATCAATCTCGATTACAGATGCACGGGCAACAGCCGGTGACTAACCACTTGCACAGCCGCACTGTGACTAACATACAATGAACCATTCAGGGATTCAACTTAATGAATATAACGAACATTGACCTGTAGGTTCCAATCTCGCAAGATCTACTGCTAGGCTTTCACAGATAGACGTTCAGGGATTCATCGCAATAAATATAACGCTACTGACACTATTTCAGGCTTTTCCCACAATGACATCTCGCCATTGTCTTCTCGATTCTCCGGTCACACTGACCACTCAAGGAATCCTAATTCACCATGAATTAGTTTAACTAGAGATTACAAAGGTGCTTCTTAACAAGCAGATTACTCCTAAGTTTAAGTACAAAGAACACACAAGTGTTCAAGCAAGATTTGAGCAACAACTCCTTGCTATTCTAAGAAACTACAGAGATGTATAATGATTTGACAGTTGTTGACATCTTGTAGATCTTCTTCTTCTTCGTCTTCGGGGTGAGCAAGCTTTGAGCAACAACTCCTTGCTTCAGATCTTCAATGTAGCGCTGACGAGAAGGTGGTTGATGACTTGACTGATTTGCAATGTTGTCTTCTTCATCAACAGCTTCTATACCAATTCATTGTTGTTGTGTTGAATGATGATCTTTGAGCTTCAACAACAATGGCCATGTGCAAATGGTGATAGCTTTGGATATTCTAAGTGTTACAATGAGAACTCATTGTTGTTGCTATCTTCACACAATGACTTGATCAATTCCCATTCATGGCTGAATCGATCTGTGGACTGTGTCGTTAATTAGAAGCGAATAATCTTTCCTTTAAATAGCCCGGCAGAAATATAGCCGTTTAAAATATTAATTGCCATTGGAAAAGAGATGTTGTGTAATAACTCGCTGTACTGACACATCTCCTTTTTGCTATGGGAGAAGTGATAGAATATATCTTTCTTGGGCAGTGTGTAAAATCGTTCACAACGGTAACATTTGACTTCCAAACTTCAGAGGCTTCTGATGGTAAATTGATGAAGCATGAGTAGAGCCTTCTTAATAGGATATCTGATGCGTCAAGTCTTTAGTCATTTGAAGAAGTCCATTAGGAATCAGTCTTCAGAACTTCAGCACTTGTCTTTAAGAACATTATCCTTTACTTCTTCAAGTCTTCCGAAACTTCAGAACTTGTCCATTAGGAATTCGTCTTCAGAGTCTTCAGCACTTGATCTTCAGAACCTTCATCTTCAGAACACATAAGTCTTCAGAGTCTTTCTGCACTTGGTCTTCAGAGCCTTCCGCCTTCAGAACTTCAAGTCATAAGAGTCTTCAGCACTTTGGTTCTCTTCTTCAGAAGCTTCGCAATCTTCAGAATCTCGACCACTTTCAGAGAGCATCCACAAGAGCATTGCATAAGCAATATCGGCATCCTTGGATCTGACTGATCACGATCAGATACAGAAGCGTTCTTGCTTCTTGCGACTTATGTCACACATAGTAACTTCGCATATTATCAATTACGCTCATCTGGCTGGTGGTTGTTGGATCTGATAACTTCTATGAAAATGATCTGCACGCAACACACGTTAGAACATAAAATGGTTCTTTCACAAATATGTATTGTTATCATCAAAACATAGATCAACTTGTAGAGACAACTCTTGCTCTCACACATTCGCGAATAATTGTATATAAATACCAACAAACCTTTTCATGAAAAGTTGTGGTGATCGGGTGGTTGCACCTTATGACCACGCGCCTTATCACGATAAGGTCTTTGGTTCAATTTTAGAGAGTTGCAACTTTTGGCGATTTATTTTAGTAATTAACCATTATTATTTACCAATGTAATATTTTGGAAATTTCTCCAACACAGTTATGACACTCGATCTATCTGACAATAGTCTAGAGGGCACGATCCCTAAATCCATTAGGTATATACTCACCTTGAAGCATTTTGAAGCTGACAATAATCACTTGAGTGGAGAGCTTTCAGATTTTATCATCCATCATAACTATTCCAACTGCATTGGAAATGTATCCTCCTTACAATATTTGTCATTATCAGATAATCATATTTTCGGATGTTACCCAACCTTTCAGTCTTCTCTTCCTTGAGAGATTTGAGACTTGATGGAAATAAATTCATTGGAGATATACCCACGAGCATTGGATCGCTCATGAAGTTGGAGTTTTTGGACCTGAGCGATAACTCTTTTGAAGGCATAGTGTCTGAATCTCATTTCACAAACCTCTCCAAATTGAGTGACCTAGAGTTATCTCATAACTCGTTGACTATGAAGGTTAGTGATGAATGGGTTCCTCCTTTTCAATTATCAAACTTTGATTGTTCACCTTGTAATTTTGATTCTAAATTTCTTAATTGGCTTCAAACACAAAATTCTTCATTATTTCTTTCCATTTCAAATAATAATCTCACAGGCAGGATTCCCAATTTGGAACTCAATCTCACCCATTTTATTATAATAGATTTGAATTCAAATAAACTACAAGGTTCCATTCCATATTATTCATAATCACAGAATTCGCAGGGTCCCCTGGAGAACCGCGAATTGGTACTCGCGAACCGGTTCGTGGTACTTTTGTGAACCGGTTCATCAGAATTCTCAATGAATTCATGTAAACCAGCGATCCGAAATCCCAACAATAAAATTAAAAAAACTTGAACTAATTTATTTAGAGTTAAGGTTGCAACACTCAACATGCCACATTAACTCACAAACTTGAACTAATTTATTTAGAGTTAAGTATGCAACACTCAGCATGCCACATTAAGTCACAAATTAATTTTAAAAAAACTTAAACTAATTTATTAAGAGTTAAGACTGCAACTGTCACATGCCACATTAACTCACAATATAATACAAAAATCTTTGGGGGAGAGAAGTTGCATTGTCCTTTATTTATAGCTATCTTAGCTATCAATGATAAGAAAATAGTCGATGTGGGACTTGAGAATTATATCTATATATTATAAGTGATAGTTCTGCAGCAGAACTTCTGCTATCTTTCATTTTTTAATAATAACGTACCGATTATTATATCTAAACGTACCACGAACCCAAATTGCGTACCGACTCTGTATACCCCCCCGCGTACCTAATTCTTTGAGAGTTGCGAACCGCGTACCCGAATTCGTACCACGTACCAAACGAATTGCGAACCGTGTGACTATGATCTTATTTACTTCAAGCAGGAGCATTGCATCTTTCCAATAATAAATTTTCAGATTTAGCTTCTTTTCTATTCAACCAAAATAATCATAACAATTTAGGAATTTTTGATATATCAAACAATCACTTTAAAGGTGAGTTACCGGATTGTTGGAGTAATTTAACCTCATTACAATATGTTGACCTGAGCAACAACAAGTTATCTGGAAACATTCTTGTCTCAATGGGAAGCCTTGTTAACATGGAGGCTTTGATTTTAAGAAATAATAGTTTAAGTGGTCGACTCTCTTCTTCATTGAAGAATTGCTCAAACAAGTTGGCTTTTCTAGACCTCGGGGAAAATATGTTTCATGGTCAAATACCTTCATGGATCGGAGATAGCTTGCAACAATTAGTCATCTTAAGCCTTCGATTCAATAACTTCTATGGAAATATACCTTTGAATTTGTGTTATTTGAGAAATCTCCGAGTTTTGGATTTGTCACTAAATAGCTTATCAGGAGGAATCCCAACTTGCGTAAAGAATTTTACTACAATAGCCCAAAACTTTGTGAAGTCAACTACATCAATGATGCATTGGTATTTACCCAGGAATGGGACTATTGATCAAACTATACCTGATGTGGAAAGGTGTAGACCGACCCTACGGAAATGCAGATTTATTTCTAAGAAGCATTGATCTCTCATGTAATCATCTAACAGGGGAAATACCAACTAAAATTGAGTATTTATTTGGATTGATTTCCTTAAATTTGTCGATGAACAATCTCAGCGGAGAAATCATTCCAAACATAGGAAACTTAAAGTCGCTAGAATTCCTTAATTTGTCAAGAAATCACCTATCAGGAAAAATCCCTTCTAGTCTAGCTTATATTGATCGTCTTACTTGGTTGGAATTGTCAAACAATAACCTCTATGGAAAAATTCCAATTGGAACTCAGTTGAAGACATTTAGCGCTTCAATATTTATACGAAATTTCAATCTCTGTGGAGAACCACTTGACAGAAAATGTCCAGGAGAAGAACCATCAAAATATCAAGTGCAAATAACTGATACAGGAGATGACAATTCAGTGTTTTTAGAAGCATTATACATGAGCATGGGGATCGGATTCTTCACCGGTTTTGTTGGCATGATAGGATCAGTATTGTTCCTACCCTCTTGGAGAGAAACTTACTCCTAATTCTTGAACACTTTGATATTCAAAGCCTTCATGTGGTGGAAGGAGTGAATGCAGCTGTCTAGTTGCTCTAAAGTGGATGAGCGATAAATAGGTACTGACTGCTATTCTTTCTTTCTAATTTTTTAATGGCTTAATTGAATCATGAATAATAGTTAGTCTTATATATGCTTTTTTATTGCAGTGGAATAAAAAAATCATTTTTCTTCTCATGATATATAAAAGTTAACATGGAATCTCATAATTCATCAAAACAACAATTAAACATAATAAATGAGATGCCCACTAAATCTCAAGGAATTATAAATCATAAACGCGTTTCAAAAACTCCCCAGTGTTACAATCAGAGCAGACGCCAACTATAAAGAAAAGAGTAAGGAGAATCCATCTTCAACACACATTTGAGTCCTACTGCGGAGTATCTGCACATTGCCAACGTGGAGCCAATATTCAAACATAAGGGGTGAGATATCATGATAATATAAAGGAAAACATGATAAATAGTATGCATTAGGGTATCACATGCATTGTCACCCATTCTACAACACAACACGCTCGATACCAACACTAACTTATCCAAGCATAAGATAATACACAACAAATCAGCCAATTATCTCACATTAATGACCTAACAACATTATTACTAATTATTCCCCAACCAACATGGATATCACATAATAGCAAGTCCAATTAATCACACAACACCGCATATTCAGCAACATAGCAACATAGTTAATATCTAATGCAATAAGACTCACAACCTGACTCAATGCTTATGCATATGGTACCAATTTTCGTGAACACTCAGGTTCACCGTTCTGATCCCCACCTCCTAGGATCAGAACCACTCACTGATCCATATATATATATATATATATATATATATATATATATATATATAGAGTTCATATCCTATGAGAATGCTATTTTTATGTGAGAACATGAGAATGAATCTGAATCATTAGATTTTAAAATAAATGGTGGAGATTATGTGTGGTTTTTGTTTTTCTCTCTCCTCCATTATTAAAATAAATGATGGAGGAGAGTGAAAAAAAACTGACACATAATCTCCACCATTTATTTTAAAATCTAATGATTCAGATTCATTCTCATATTCTCACATAAATATGGCATTCTCATATGATACGTTCCCTATATATATATATATATATATATATATATATATATATATATATATATATATATATATATATATATATATATGTTTTATGCAATCACAACAACATCATTAAAACATACTCATTTTACCACCATTAACACCACAACAATATCTTTGTAACAACACTCAAGATTCGTCACTAACAACAAGACTTCTTAACGTACACAACAAGTATTAATCACATTCCTCAACATATTAGACATAAAATATGCGGAAAATGATTCACCTAATTATACCATGTTAAAGTTCTATTCTTTAGCTTTCCAACACTTTAAACAGTTCTTCATTTGGATATACAGTTAAAAAGTTATGATCGAAACCGTTTCTAGGATTTTTCTATGTGTCAAAGCTTCAGGTCGACTAACAGGACCTTCAGGTCGACGCATGCTATTACGGTTTTCAAAGTATTCGTTTCTGGAAGCTTCAGGTCAACTCACACAACCTTCATGTCGACGCATGCTATTACAAATTTCAAAAATCACTTTTTTTAAAAGCACCTTCGCACTAGCTTATCATACCAGAACCTATGCTACGAAATTCCATCATCATTGACTCAATTTTATACTAAATTAACATTCTAAAACTCTATTATCCCTTGTTTTACTCATAGATTAACATCGTTTCATCATCAATTTCCTACCTACGACTTAAACCTTCATAACTCAACAATGGAGGAAACTCATCAACAACCCAAAACAGAATTATCACACATATAGTCAAACAAAATTCATCACATATCGATATATCAAACAATATCATCATCCATTACTTCACAACATTCATAGCATAGAAGAACACAACAACCCACAATGTAAAGATCTAAACCCTTACCCACTATTCAACATATTATCCCTTAGAAGATCAAAATCCCACCCTTACCTTAGATTGATGAGCTTTTCCCCTCACTAATGGAGTTCTTCCTCTTCTTTGCCCTAGCCTCTTTCACCTTCTGTTCCAATTTCACGTACGATGAAAACTGACTCTAATAATCTCCAATTCCCCTTATAAAATCCCTTAACTATAGTTTACCTCATATACCCTCACTAATCCCCATACAATTACGATCCTGCCCTTCAAATCTCTACACACCTAGTATTTCATTTTATTTTATTTCATTATATTATTATTATTGCTCCCATCTAATTAAAATTATTATAATAATAATTCTCAACAATTATTTAATTGAATTAATATCCACCTAATATTAAATAATTAAATAATTAAATAATTATCACTAATATATTCTATTTAGTTTTACTTCTCACACCACCAATCTCTACTCAAATGCTCACACACTTCTCCATCTTCAAGGTCTACTCTTAAGATTACTACTCCACACCAAGGGTATCCCCAAATACAACAAAACATACATAATCATATTTACACACACAACTTCATATAATTATATTACGAAAAATAATTTAAATTAAAACGGGGTGTTACAATACACGCCGAGAAGACTGGGAACAATACTTTTATCAATCTAATTTCACTCCTAGTTGGAAATGATGTTTGGGTTGTTACAAAAGGTGAATTGAAGGTAGTTAGAGAAGAGGTTTCCAAGAACAAAATTTGTACGTGTTATAAAAGTCTTATGGTTAAACAAATTCTTAACTTACACCGAAACCCATTATGTCTTTCGACTCCTGAGATTGTGGAAGAAGCCAAGGGTACAAAGGATGCTTCTGGGCTTTTAGATGTTGTCATGGAGGATGTTTCTGCTCGGCTGGACAAGGGCAAGTATGTTTTCTCTGAAGACCAACAACAACCTGAAGATGACATGTCAGAACAACAAATTGTTGTTTCTGAAAATCAACATCCTGCTAAAACTTTGTCTTCTTCTAGGGTGATTCCTAAGATTCTGGAGACTTTTGTTGAGCTAAAGGAAGATAAAGTCAAGGTCAAACAACGCTTGGATAAGAAAGATTCTATGTTTGAGTTGATTCTCTCCAAACTTCCTCCTCCACAGAACCCAAACCCTTAGTTTTCAAAATTTGTTTATGCACTTTTTTGTGTTATGGTGATTTAAGTGTTTTTTATTTCTGTTCTGATTACCCTGTACTCTTGTTCCTTCGGGCAATATCATTGAATTATGTTTCTTTTCTTTATTTTTTCTTGTCCATGTCTTTTTTGATTGATGACAAAGGGGGAGAAACATATTGATTTTGATATATCTATGTTCATGAATCACAACCCAAACATTCTTAAATGTTTTTGCTAACAACTACTTCAATCAGACATAACCTGACATTAAGTTTTAAAGTTTTAACTAGGACTTGAAGCTCCTTCAAAAAGACTTCAAATCAGGCTAAGATTTTAAACCAGGCTTCTAAAGTGAAGTTCATCAGAAGTGTTGACTTTGACAACCGATGTTCTGGATATGTTTAAGCAACTTCTGAAGAAAAACCAGATTCTGATAGAACATAATTCTGGTTCTGCAAAAAGGTTAATCAAGAAAGTGCTATTTCATTCAAATTTTTATCCTTTTAGGATTATACGTCTCAGGGGGAGCTTTGTGATTCTTTCGGATGTATCCTTCTGTAATTACTCGGTACAAATTGTTCATCAAAATACATGGTTTTGTTTCGTCATCATCAAAAAGCGGAAGATTGTTAGAACAAGATTTGGTTCTACATATATACCTTTAAGTTTTGATGATAACAATGTAGTATTTGTGTGAGAAATATTTTGGTACCCTAACGGTTTGTTATTGTGTAGCTTTAACAACCAATTGTGAATCTAAAAACATGACGTGCAACATCATTAGTTTCTGAACATTGTGTTCCAAAATTCGCTTAAGCGCTGATTCACTTCTAAGAAGCTTCTGGAAAAACGCTATGTTGCTGCTGCAATGTTCTCTCCGTTTCTGCTTATGGATGTGACTCTGATCATCAAGCTTTTGAAGAATGGCAAGCTTTGAAGTTTCTGTTCTTAGCTAAAGTTTCTGAAGTTTTTGAAAATCTCAAGTCAGACGCTGATGCTGTCAAGATTCTGATTGATGATTATGAAGATTCTGATTTCAGCTTTGTATTTCTTCTTTATATGTTTCATCAACTTTTCATCTGAAGCCAATGAATTTAAAGATAAGATCAAAAGGATACGTGATAAAATATTACATGGTACAAAACAAAAAGGGTTAAATAAGTATTAAGTCCCTGAAAATAACCCAACTTCGAGGTTTAGTCCCTAAAAAAATTTCCTTCAAGGTTTGGTCCTCCTAAAGTTTTTCGTTTCTAACTCTAATCCCTCCCGTTAGTTTTCACTAACGGCGGATGACGTGGCGTGCCATGTGTGTAACTATTCCTTGCCACATGTGTTTTATTGCATTGACCAGTCAAAAAATGCTTTTTTATGTTAAATTTATTCTCCTCCTTCTCTCTCTCTCACTCCTCTTCTTCTTTCCCTCTCCACCTTTGTCTCTACTCTCATTTCTCTTTCTCTCTCACACAGATAATCGGTACTGTTTCAACTTCATCTATCTCTTCATCGAGAACCTGTTCAAAAGAAACCATGCATCATAAACACAAGTTCATCATGAACTTCATGCTAACCATTTATAGACAGCAGAAAGATGCTTACCCTGGCGTAAAGGACGTCTAAAAAATTCGAGAGTTGGAAGACAGATTTAAAAGAGGAGACTCTAGACTCAATCAGCTGCACACAAAAATTTATAGAAAAGGAAAGAATTATTAGTTGGTTGGAGAAAACATAATGATTAAGATATGAAATGCATATAATTGTTAGTTTGAAAGACATAGGTAGAGCAATTGACAAATTAAGTGCTAATCGACTCATCAGGCAGAAAAACTCACTTGAAACAAAGAGTTCAAAACTTTTAATGAGGATTCTTGGGACATTATTCCACTTGCATGCTGTAGAAGTAGACACTTCAGCCATGGAAGAGCACATGCTAAAATTGCACCCCTACAAAGAGAGAGAAAGAATTATAATTCATCAGTAGTAGTCGAAATTGCACGCCTCAAAAGAAAGAAAATAACTTATATATACCTAGACTCAAGAATGGTTATAAGAGAATTAAGAATTTTGAGGACGTTGGATGGGTTCAACTGCGCAACTGACTTAATAATAACCTGCAAAAGGAATTACATCTCATACAAGTTATTTACAAAGTGTGCAATTTACAATTCAAATATAAATACAGTTCAGTGCACAGGAGAAAAAGATAACCTTCTCATTCCAGCCGTTGTTGTCACGTTGCAATTACATTCCGCATGTTGGTACTAGTAAATGGTAGGTCGCCAATGAACATCTAATATATATCTGTGATCAAACTATATAGATGCAAATAAATGTCGCTAGAGAGTAGATGCACAGGTGATAACAGAGGCTACAACCATGCTATACATTTGAGATAACACTTATGTTATGTATATCATATTAGGATGTTATCAACTCCAATTTAGACTGAAGTTATGTGAACTAACAGAGGCTTACTCCGCTAATTCTGATTACCATTTGTGAATATAATATTAAAATTTATAATAGATGTTGAAAACGTATGATGAACGCTCATTCTGAATTGACCACTCTGAAATTGATTTTAACAGAAATTAATTAAATTTGAAATTGAAATTCATAACAGATCAACCTACAAATAACAAAAATTAAAATTGATACTTAAATTGATATCTAAATTAATAGTACTAAATTAAATTGTTATTTGCCATTGACAATTGATGAATAATACCTTGATATGGAGTGGAGAATTTCTTCGACGGTGCTATGGAGCGTAAAGTCGTAATAATAAAGAAGCATGAAAAAAAAAAGACAAACACCACACGAGGGAGAGAACCCGGGCAAAACAATTAGGATGGTTTTTTGTAGTCAATGAAATTCAAGTTTGATTTATGGTTTGGCAACTGTTTCGCAATTGATTTTTCAATTAGTTGTAGTTGGTTTTGAATGTACAAGGCTGCTAGAAGTTGTTTGAGAATAGAATTCGACTCTGTTTTCAATTAGTTACAATTGGTTTTGAATGAATTCGACTCTGTTTCACAACAACAAGTAGCGGCATCGAGACTCAATGGCCATAACTTCAAGCATTGTTTGGTATGGTGTTCAAACATATAAATCAAAGAGGAGAGTAGAATAAAGGGTTAAATAAGTATTAGGTCCCTGAAAATAACCCAACATTCAAGTTTGGTCCCTGACTGGTCAAAGAAATTATACACAGTTGGCAAGGAATGTTAGCACACATGGCACGCCATGTCATCCTCCGTTAGTGAAAACTAACGAGAGGGACTACAGTTGGAAACGGAAAACATTAGGGGGACCAAACCTTGAAGAAAATATTTATAGGGACCAAACTTGAATGTTGGGTTATTTTCAGGGACCTAATACTTATTTAGCCCAAACAAAAATATTCCTTCCTCCACCTGATTTTGTGGGCGAAAGATTGTACTATTCTTCACACCTGTCACTAATCCGTTAGTGGACAACTGCATTTCTCGTATTCCTGATTTACCCTCCAACGATTCCTTTTTCATGCTATATAAAGAGGATTTGGAGACTTGAAGTAAAAAGAGAATAAGCCAACTTTAAAAGATTGTTTCTACGTGAAAAGCTCTAAACTTTGTGCTTTCATTTTCTTTAAGTGTTTGTATTTCATTTGTGTAAAATCTGCTTGTGTAGAAGCAACTTGTAACACACAATCTTTGTTCAAACTTGTTGTTTTTATTTCCTTAAGGGACCGGTTAGGTCAGAAGACTTTCACAATTTGTTATTGTGGTTTGTTAGTTACCAGTTGTTCCTAGTGCATTTGCAATGAGTTGATTATAGTGAATTAAGTCCTTGTGTATAAGGCGAAATCACCTTGGCGGGTGGACTAGATTAACTTTGATTTTCAAGTGAATCAGGATAAAATTCCTTGTGTCTTTCTCCTTTCAATCTTTTGATTGCGTTGATATTTGAGTTGGTCGAATAAGTTTTTGTTTTAAAACCCAATTTAAACCCCCATTTCTTGTGTTTTTTGCACCTTCAAAAGCGAGCTCTAGGCGAGCTAAGTCAGAATGTCTAAGATCCCAAAAATCATTAGTTTTTCCTAGCAAGACCTAACGAGGTCAGAGTGAGAAGCGAGTCAAACTCTCACTAGGCGAGAAAGGGCAGTTTCAGAAAGGCGGTTTAGAATTCTTCATGGTGAATGATCATTTTGCTAGGCGGGACATTTGCTCGCTAAGCGAGATAAGGATTTTAGGACCAGTATAAAAAGAATCCAAACATAACCAGAAATGATCATCACATTTTTCCAGAGATAAAAAATAGAGTAAAAACAAGGGAGAACTATAACTCCGTGAATTGAAGGTGGATACATAACAATTGTCGAAAAATCAACGTTGATGCCAATTCATCTCTATTATTTTCATTTCTACCAAACTATCATGACAATGAGTAGCTAAATCTCTCTCTTGTTGGAACTAGATGTAATTAATCATAATCGTATGTATTCTTTTTAATCATTATATTATCGATAATCTAGTTATTCATTACAATTGATGATTATCCTTGCTTTCAATGTTTGATTTTTTAGATTTGAATAGTCATTGAAAAATACGGTTTGAATCTCAATTTTGGATAATCATCTATTAAACACTACACTCTAGAGATAGGTTAAAATTTAAATTCACCGAATGTATTGATTCTTAATTTTATTGTATTATTCAATACGCTGGAACATCATTAATTATACAATACGGTTGAAATCTTCTTATACTCCTCAATTAGTAAATGAATGCTTAACAATCAGCCATAACAAACAAAATAAATGGCACTATATCTATGCCATTTTGTACAATTAAGTTATCTTTTATATCCTGACCATTTATTTGCTGCCCACATATGCAATTTATTCCATGAAATTGCAATACTTTGTTGTTGTTTCAAAGTACTAAAATTAATTAATTTTTGCAGGATGATCTTCTATGTCTTATGTACGGGATTAATACATCTTTTGCTGTTTAATAATAATGTTGTTCATTTAGCAGTGTGTAGTTCACATTTTGTTAATGGATAGGATGGATGCCTATTATTGTTGTGTACTAAATAAAATGAATGTCAGTTTGTTGTAACTTTACTGTCATAAAGTTTTATTGTGTTTTGTTAACCTTTCTTGTTTGGATGTTTTTGAATGAAAATGTAATCGATAACATGCTACCAGGTTATTAATTAATGATATGTTGCTTTCTCAATACATGCGAAAAATGGTCCCACCTTTTATGATGAGAGAAAAATAATTATATTTTCTTCATTCGCATGTTTATTCACTCACCAATGCATTTGTTACTAGAAAAAGTTTACAACTTCTAATAGTTTATGTCATTCTTTACTTTGACAAAGAGTTTCTTCTAATCATATCTTTTTCTTATTGACATATTCAAATAAATCCTTACAACATAATCTTAAGGAGAAGTGATAGACCATATACTCTGTTTTCTTATAATATAAAGAAAATTTGTATTCTTTAGATACATCTATTGTCAAAATGATTAATATGTGGAATTAGTTGATATTTTTCAATCCCTTAAACATTCAACCAGGGACATTGTTTGGATAGTTGTATTTAAAAATCAAGTTTAAGAAGTCATATCTTCAAATTAATGAAGTTAAAATTATTTTGATTAATTAAACTCATACTACTCATTTTGTCTACAAAACGAACTCCACTTCATGTAATTTGATAAAAGTGTTGCAGGGAAGCACAACTTTCTCATCCAAAGAAAAATATACTTTTATTAAATTCACTTTCATACTGGACAACCATAGGTGATATATATATATAGTCGTTTAAGATAAATCTGAAAAAGCTAAAAACCCTTAAAAGAATAACAGAAAAAAACTAAAAAAGAAAGAAAAATAATTAAGTTGTAACAATCTTCTTCAAACTAGAATGGATGTCAATCATTCCTAGTTTGTTAACAAATGAATGAAAATGACCATAGTGGAAGGACTTGGTGAAGAGGTACGCTATTTGGTGTGCAGATTTGATGAGCATCAAGTGGATTATCTTTGCTTGAAGTTTGTCACAAACAAGGTGGTAGTCCATCTCGATGTGCTTCGTTCGTTCTTTCATGGAAAATAGGGTTGGAAGCAATATGGATGGCGCTTCAATTGTCGCAGAATAATGTGATCGGTTATGTGTGTGGTATGCAAAAATCCTAAAGAAGAAATAATTGCCATCGCGCCTTGCAACAAGTGTTGGCGAGAGCCCGATAATCTGCTTCGGAAGAGGATCTTGACACTACATTTTTCTTCTGATTTCCAGCAAATGAGATTTGAGCCAAGAAAAAAAGTAAAACCAGCGATGGACCTATGAGTTGTAGGACAAGTACCCCAATTTGAATCTGTGAAGCCGATGATGTTAAGCGAGGAGTTTTTATTGAAATAAAGAGCCAGTGCAAGGGCTTGTTTGATGTAACGTAAAATCCTTGTGGCATCCAGCATATGCGTGTTGGTGGGTGCACCCAAGTATTGGTTGAGTCTACAAACAACAAACGTAATATCAGGGTGAGAATGAGTTAAATAGAGTAATTTACCTATCAAACTCTTAAAAGTGGATGGGTTTTTCTGGAGGGAATCATCTTTATCTAGAAGGCAGCCAAGATCCATTGGGGTTGATATAGGTTTTGCAGCAAGAAGGCATGTATCTTGCAATAAATCGAGAGCATATTTACAATGACACAAGCTAATTCCTGTAAAAGATCTAACAATTTCAAATCAAAGGAAGTATTTGAAATAGCCTAGATCTTTTATGCTAAATTTCATGTCAAACAACTATTTAATGTTAGAAAATTCAGTTAAGTCATTTTCTGAAAGAATAAGATCATCAACATAGATAAGAATAATTGTGAAAGAATTAAGAGATTTCTTAGTGAACAATGAGTAATCTGATTTAGATTGATGATAGCCAAGAGTGATTATAGTGGAAGTAAGATTTTGATTCCACAGACGGCTTGCTTGTTTTAAGGCATATATGGATTTGTTTAACTTACATACCATATTGTTATTATCATTAGGGACATTTAAACCGGGGGAACCTTTCATGTAAAATTCCTCCTCTAAATCACCATGTGTCGCAGTGAGAATCGGAGACCAAAGCTATCGAAATAGCCTGACTTGCAAAACAATGATATCACCACCGAACTTTTATTTTATCCAAGGGAAGAGAGAAAAGATCGAACAAAAACCCTAAGTAAAATGCAACGCAAAAAAGCAATGCCTATATATAAGCAAAGAGAGATCAAAGGTACGAGGGTTGGTTATACTAAGGGAAATTACTAGTACCCTGAGCATCTGCAGTACTCTACAAGAACCTCTTGAATTATTTGTATTTTGGCTAAAATTGTTTGCTAAGGATAAAGATGGGCAAAGTAAAAAGAAAAGGGGAAAAAAAGTAGAAAAAGAAAAAATTAGCTTGCTAAGATCTCGCAATCCTATGCCTACGTATCCTTAATAGGAAGTCAGAGCAATCGTAGTTCAGAACTACGATGTTAGGTTCTAAGAACCAAGAACAACAAAGACTGGTAAAACACAAACATTCAAGGAACGTGCACAATGACAATAAGTCAACATACAATCCCTTCCCTTGGATTAGTTCAACAAGGATCAAAAGAAAGCAACAGATACATGGAAAAACATCATGTACATGGCATTAAGTCAAGACACAGACACAACACATGGCAAAAAAATCATGTATGGTTAAACAAACAAAAAGTCATAGAATACAAATGGCTAAACATCATGGTAATCAGAGAGTGAAAAGTCAACAAAAATACATGGTAAAGCATCATGTATGGAAGTAAATGAGATCATCAAACAGAAAGTACATGGAAGAGCATCATGTAAAAACGAATAACAGATACATGGAAAATCATCATATAATCAGCAGGATGCAACAAGTACATGGCATAAACATATTGTAGAAGCAACAACACAGGTACGTGGCAAAGTATCATGTAATGAAAGTAACAGATACACGGAAAAAACATCATGTAAAAGCTAGCAAAGAATGAACAATAATCATGGCAAAACATCGTGTAAAATTCTCAAACAGTTACGGCAAAACATCGTGAATACAAATAAAATCCACACACATACACGACAAAACATTGTGGTAATCAGACAACAAAAAGTCAACAGAAGATTCATGGCAAAGCATCATGGTATCAAAAAATAGAATTAACAACATACATGGAAAAGCATCATGCATATACATACAAAGATAAGCGGCAAAGTATCGCGTTAAACAGATAAAGACATGTGGCAAAACATCACGTAAGATCCACATACAGTCACAGAAAAACATCGTGAGAACAAATAAATCATGGAAAAACGTCAAGATTTAATAAGATAGAACAAACAAATCTAAAGCATAGGAGCAATCAAGTTGCAAAATCGAATCGGGCGACAAAGAATTATTAATCAATTTAAATTTAAATATTTAATAAGATTAATTAATAATTTAATTAATCACTATTAAATAAAAATATTTAAATCAATTAAAAAATATTTCACATATTTATTTACATTTTAATATAATTCAAATTAACTAATAAAAAATAGAAAAAAGAAAAATGCTAAAATAAATAAATAAAATATTTTTGGTATTTAATTTCAATATCACAAATTAAAACTTAAAAAAAACTATTTAAGACAAATAATAGAAAGACATGAATTTGGCTTTTATCCAAACATTAACATACCTTTTCTACTGTTCATAACATAATATACACATAAAACCATATATATATATATATATATATATATATATATATATATATAATCACACACTTCTACACACCAAGAACATATTTACACATATATGCTTCTAACATTTTCACACATGCTCCAATGCTTTTGCACAACTTTTACATTATTGTCAAACTCACATACTACTTATATTAGTGTGCACTTGTACTACATTATATTATTACAATACTATTTACTCACTTATACGCCTCATATGCAATATTAGTGTTACAACAATTTTATATTTACACACATTAGAGCACACACACTAAGTTAACACTACAACTTCTAATTTGTATATTTCTCTAACAAATCACAACAAACAAAACAAGCTTTTCTTTCCAAAACATGATGCAATATATGAAAAGAACTTAAAAAATTTCAAAGGATCAACTATCCAGCACAAAGATATTCCCAATGTTATAATTAAAACAAACAACAACATACTGTTCGCTGTGGATTTTGGCGAACAACCTCTGGTTTACCAATCTTTTATAAAACTGGGTTACTTGCAGGACCAACCACACAAATCCTGGGATACATGTGCAAAATTATCTAACTCTTAGGATAAGGGTGTTTTGATGGTTTGTTTTGTTATATCTTTTTATGTATGAATGGTTTGGCTAAAGAACTAAATAACAACTTCTGGCGAAAAGATAAATTGAGTGAAATTAAAACTTGCATGAAGTAAATGACAAAAGATAAATGACTGGGAAAAGTAAAGGCAATTGTAAAAGACTTTGAATTTCTATAAACTTAAGAGATGGTGTTTCACACGTACATTTCCAGATAATAAACTCTTTTCTCTCGCACGGGTACTTTGAGTATTTACAGGAATTTAGTACAAGTTTTCACACACTTAAATTCTACAACAACTACCCTATTTATATACAAATACAATAACTGCCTAATAACGGAAAAATTCTACGTCTTTGACACTTGGCCTTCTGCATGTTTTCTTTTCTTCTAAAGCTTTCACGCGTCTTCTGCCAAACGTTATAACTCTTGAATATGAGTTTTCCCTTTGTATCGAAACGTTGCTCCTCTTCACCTTGTCGAATTGTCGAAAAGTAACAAATATCCCTCTTAAACTTTAAATTTCAAAACCTCCGTCGAAAGAAAACATTCTTTCCTTTATAGTTGAACATATTTTTGTACTTAGAAGAATCTGGCAAACTTTCCTTGAGTGCCATTGATCTTCGACCAGCTTCCTACATCATGAAATCTTCCCGTCGAATCATCCTGTCAAATCCCCTATTGAAAAATCCAATTTCCTTTGAACCATTTCCTTGGCGTCGAAATTAGCCATCTACAAATTGCCCCCCAAAAAATGCGTTTTCGACTGAGGAAAAAACCATTTTTTACCAGTGTCTTTCGACGCCATGGATCATTCGACGATTGACTGTTCATATGATTTAGACATTAAAATGTCAGAATCATCATTGCGCCTTTCCCAAGACGTCATTTCAACCCACGTTTTTTGAGATCTCATCATTCCTACTCTACCTCTATCACATCGTGGGTCAAACCCTAACTGCCACCGTCAGCACTATCCAATTATATACTCTCCACGTGTCCAAAACTTTCCCACTACTTTTTCACTTTACTTCCAGAATCTCAACCGCTTCCACTTTCAACACCTACATAAATAAGCTAAAGACCTCACTTTCCCGTTTTACATTCTTTCTTTCAAAAAACTCTTTTCTTTAAAACTTCATCTTCCTTAGTTATCTCCACTCTTCTGCAACCAACAATGGCGTCCTCTGCTACTCAAAAGGTCACCGGAAAAGATCCTCGGAAGTCTAACAGCTTAGCACCGGTGGAAAGGATCCTTGGCCCCAAGGTGGTGGAAAACCAAGAGTACGTTCTAGAACCCCCCCACGAAAAGGAAAAACGCTCCATTTACCAATCCCAGGTACTTATTCCCATCTTAATTTCTGGAAAGTCTTATGCCATATTAGGACCGTTACCTGATTTAAAATTAGATCCTATTAAGGTCCAAGAGTTTTTCCCAACCTACTATCGCTATAAACCCATAGAAAATGGTGTTAGACCTAGGACGGATAAGGAGAAGATTATCGATGAAAAATCCAAACTAGATGGTCAATGGACCCCTTCTGACGAAGTAATAAACCTAGAATACATGAATAACTTTAGAATTTTTAGATCCTGCCCTCTGTCGAAGGATCCTTCTGATTATTTGGCTTGGCTGGAAAAGATAGAAAAGGTTAAGAGCAATGACTGGCAAACCATGGGCATTTATGACCTTATCCAATTGTCGAAAGTAGGGCCAGGATATTGCCCTTCCATGCTTTTGGCTTTCTCTATTTCTGGGATAGTACTTACAACAACTTCCACATCCCGTGTGGGATGATTACCCTTACGCTTTTCGATATAGCCGCTATTACTGGTTTAAGCCCCTTAGGAATCGACTATGATCCCAACCTGCTTGCTGATGACTCAATTGGTTTCGACACCAACAAGGCCACATTTACAGCCTATATAGCTAACTACCATGACAAGGAAACCAAGGAGGTCTCTGACCAAGAGCACGTAGCCTTCCTGGCCCTTTGGCTGTCGAGGTGCATTTTTTGCTCTAGATCCCTTCAGGTGGCGAAGCGCTATATTACCATAGCGAATCAGCTTCATGCTGGGCACCATCTATGTCTTAGCGAAATGATTCTGGCAAATCTATACGAATCACTTGGCGAAGGAGTCACTACCTTGAAGAACATCAAGGAAAAGAAGATTTTGTTGTTATCAGGGCCTTTTTGGCTTTTACAATTGTGGCTCAACGCCACTTTCGAAGCCCCTCTTCCCACCAAACCAACTGTGAATCCAGCTATCCTAGGGGATAGGCGAGTCGAAGGTCTTCGTCTGGCGCAGCTGACACCCCAGGACGAAGGTTTAACCCTCCGACAAACCTTTACTAGCTACGTCATGATGTTTGCTAAACGTTATAGTTTTACACCCAACGTGGCTCCTTTCGCTGAGAGGAAGGTTGGACCCTCATGGTTCACTAGAAAACTTCCCTTGGAATCGAAATCTCTAGAGGACGAATTCCTTAATGTCTGGGAATCTTTCCTTACTCCAAGACTTCTAGTTTCCAAACTTGGCCCTTCAAAAATCAAAGTCTCTCTCGTCAATTATCAGCCCAAACTGGTTTCTCGACAGTTTGGGTTGATACAGATAATACCAAAACCTCTTTTCTCCAGGAAAGGTTCTCCGATTCATTACAACATGACCCACACTGAAGATGAATGCTCTGAGTAGTTGGCGTAGTATTCTAACCTGGTCGAGATCCAACCGGTGGTCTTTCGACCTAGCTTCCTCTGCACTCAAGAGTTTGATGAATGGTGGAAGACTTACTATGAGTCTCAGATGTTTAACGTGGATGCTTTTACCACCCCAACTGACTAGAGCTTTTGCCCTTATGCAGGACAAGACCAAGAAAGGTACTTCTCGACACATCAAAGAAATCCAAGCTTTCCAGAAATACTTTGAAACTGCATACAGGCCTGATGATCTTACTCGAACCATACGCGAAGCAGCTGTTACTTTGAAACAAAAGTTCACAGAAAAACTTGATGAGTTAAAACTACCCTCGTATGTTCGACCAGAACAACGTTATGAGGTAGCTTTTAAACTTTATCGCCCAAAATTTCCCCCTCTACCATCTGCTAAATTTGGGGTGGCTTTTAGCCCTCCATTCCCATATTGGTTCATTTGTGGGGAATCTCTAAAAGTTCTTCGCCAAGATAATCAAAAACGTGCCAAGCGAGTGGTTCCGACTAAGTACACCCTGGACAATTTTAAAGGCCACCTTCATATTGGCATAGAACACGTTCGCGTGGAAACTCCTATATATGAAGGTGTGGGAAATGGGAAGCAGTTCAATCTCACTTTTTATTTACTTGAATGTATAAGCTATTTTGTGCCTGACTCTTTTCCTTCTCTAGCTATCAAGATTCCAATCAAGAAACCTACCACAGGCGAAGCAACAACTGCAGGAGATGCAGAGCCTCAGAAAGATACTGCCAAGACCCCTTTAGCGAAGGTATCAATTTACTTTCTTTTAGTTCACCAAATATTTTACTTTCTTGAATTAACTAATGAAATTTTCTTGATCCACAGGGCAGTCGAAAACCCCCCTCAACGCCAAAGAAAAGGAAAGCAAAAGAAGTGCCAGCTGCTGATACGGATGATGGTGATGAGTCACCTGATCAGGTAAAACCCACCAAAAAGAAGAAGAAAACAGCCAAACCTCCTCCACAGAAACCTCCCACTCCCAGATTTTTAGAAAAAACTTTATCAAAAAATCCAGGCGAAGAAAACACTCCTGCTCCAGTAGACAGCGCAAGCTCTAGCTTGGAAACGAAAATTCCACAGGTACAATTTTCCTCATTCTTTCGACACTCAAAGGCCGTTGACTGGTGTTACCTTCTTTTAATCTGTTTGTCTTTCAGGTAGCTGTCGATATTCATGGACACCCCATGGTCCAAGTTCTTCCCAAGACCAGCAGTGATCCCACTTATAATCCAGCCAGCGCCTCCAAATCTTCTCCTAAGAATTCGGCGAAGGAATCAGCTACTGAAGTAAATCAACCCACTGCTACTTCTTCACGAATTCCAAAGATAGTGGAAGAAGAGACGGGTCCTGAGACTGAAAACTTGATCGACATTGGTGGGGACACCATGATGCTCACTGCATTGGTTGTCACGAGCAATGAACCTGAAGACCAATCTCCTCCCCGCTCAGGGTTTGCTGTCGAAGAAAAAGATGAGGAGGATGCAACTGATACTGAAGAGGAAGAAGAAAAAGAGGACGAAAAACCGCCAACTCCCGTTGTTGATACTGACGAAGAGACAAAAACTGTCGAAACAAACCTTGGCAAAACAGATAAAGCTGCTTTGACCGGTACGACTTCGACCCAACTCTCCCATGAGGAGCTAGAAAGTATGAAGGTACAAAGACCCTTCGAATACCTAAAGACCATGCTCAGTTCCCGCTACAATTTCGCTGACACTACCATCAGTAGTTCGACCACCTCAGGGACTACTTCTGATGCTAAGTCAATGGACGAATCTCTGGCAAACATTCGACAGAAGGTTCTTGATATTGACTTATTTCAACTTCTGGAGAATGACTCTTCTGCTCAATTCGACCTGAAGAAAATCCTAAAGCAAGTCAACGTCCTGGAGGCCCCTCCTGAAGTTACTGATGTGGTGTTGGGTCTTACTACCTTGATAGATCTTGTGGTAACCGACTTCAACCGACTTCGAGAATATTGCAAGAAGCTTGAAAACAAAACAGAAACCCAACTTGCTGAGTGGGAAGCTGTGTCGAATTCGTCCAACAAAGTAACTGAATTGGAGCAAGTGTCTGAGCAGAATAAACAGGAAGCAGCTTTGTGTGGCGAAAATATCCTTAAATGGAAAAAACAAATTGCGGCTCTTCAAAGCAAAATTTCGTTGGCAGAAAAACGTCAAGCAGAACTGCAGCAGAATGACCAAGAGGAAATTCGCAAAGAGCTTGAAGTTGGTGTGCATCATGTTGACAGGGCGCGTAAGCTTGGTGAGGAGATTGAGGAGATTTCGAAAAGCAAGACGCTTTGTGAGCGACATCTTCAAATCCAGAGGTCGAAATTTGAGAAGCTGAAAGCATCTTTTCCTGTTTGATTCCTTGTAATTTTTGTTTGGCTCTTTAAAGCCCTTTTGTAATGACAATGAATCTATATTATTTGGCGAGAAAATTTTCAATCCGCCATATTGCTTTTCCCTGCATAATTACTCGACTGTTATTTTAATTTCTTGTAATGTGGGCCTATATTTTTTCAAATATTTCCCGTATATTTTTAATACACGCTTATCTTTATCCACTTCCTCGACCTCGTATGCGCCATTAGAAAATACTTGTATGATTTGAAAAGGTCCTTCCCACTTAGGGGACCATTTTCCCATGAGTCTGTCTTTTCGATCCATGGGGAGAATTACTTTCCAAACTAACTCACCAACTAGGAAAGTCTTATATTTTACTTTCTTATTGTAAAACTTTTCGACTCTTTCCTTTTGTCTTTTCAATAAATCCAACGCATTTAATCTTTCTTCGTCCAAATCAACTAACTCGTCCATCATCATACTCCAATATGTGTCTGATGGAATCTCATGATGCCTCTGAATTCGAATCGACTGTAAATAGATCTCAACTGGTAAAACTGCATCATGTCCATATGTCAATCTAAATGGAGTAGCATTTGTGGCTTCTTTAGGGGATGTTCGACAAGCCCATAAGATTTGATCCAACGTCTTATGCCAATTCTTAGGCTTTGTCCCCACGTGCTTTTTAATTAAACCTATCACCACCTTATTTGCTGCTTCGACTTGTCCATTTGCTTGAGTGTAATAAGGCGTCGAAGTGAAAAGCTTGAATCCCATCTCTTTTGCAAATGCTTGCATATTCTTCCCAGTAAACACAGACCCTTGATCTGTTGTTATTGTCTCAAGTATCCCATACCTGTAGATGATATGCTTTCGAATGAATTCTATGACTGCTTCTTGATCAACATTTACCAAAGGTATGGCTTCTACCCATTTTGTGAAATAATCTATTCCAACCAAAATGTATCTTTGGCCTTTCGACGATGATGGTCGGATTTCTCCAATTAAATCTAAAGCCCAACCCCTAAATGGCCAAGGCTTCACAATCGAATGTAACTCACTTGCAGGAACATGCGGTATCCCTGCGTGTACTTGACATTCCTGGCAACCCTTTGCAAATTCGACACAATCCTTCAACATCGTTGGCCAATACATCCCTTGTCGAAATAATAACCATTTCATTTTGTGGCCTGCTTGGTATGCGCCATATGCACCACTGTGCACGTTCGACAAAGCTGTGTAAGCTTCATCTTCGCCCAAACATTTCAGCAAGACTCCTTCTGCAGTCTTTTTAAATAATTCATTTCCAAAAAGTACATAACTTAAAGCTCTATACTTTACTTTTCTTTCGACTTTCTGATTTGGGTCTCGTAGATAATCCTTGATAGGTTTTCTCCAATCTTCAATTTCTGAATCATCTACATTGAAAATTTCAAAATTTTCTTCATCCCCATAACCTAATTTTATTGTCTCCAAATTTGAAGGAGCCAATTTGGTGGATATAACTCTTCCCCTTACTTCAATAGCTTTCTCCAAGTTTTCTTTCAACACTTTGTAGCCTGACGCAAGTTGAGCCAAATCATTTGCTTCTTGATTCTCCAATCTAGGAATGTGTCTAATGGCCACATTGTCGAATTTCTTGAGAAGTCTGTTAGCTATTACGAAGTAGATAATCAGATTCTCTTTGACACATTTATATTTTTTTGTTAATTGTTTTATCACTAATTCAGAGTCACCCATTATTTCGACTCTTGTTGCCCCCAATTCCAACAATATTTCAAGTCCAGCAATCAAAGCTTCATATTCTGCTTCATTGATCGAACATAAGCCTTCGACTTTGTACTTGAATTTTGTTGGAATTCTGTTGGGAGAAATAATTAGTATTCCAACACCAGTTCCATTCTTATGACTGGAACCGTCGAAATATAACTTCCATGGCTCTAATTCGACGTATTTTACTTCATTTTCACTTATTGAGTAGTCAGCTATGAAATCAGCAACCACTTGTCCCTTAACAGCCTTTAAAGGCAGATATTTTAAGGAATATTCTGTCAATGCCAAAGCCCATTTCCCAATTCGACTATGTAAAATGGATTTAGATAACATATACTTTATTATGTCGAAATGAGAAGAAACATATACATCAACAGGTTTTATATAGTGCTTTAACTTTGTACAAGAGAAATATACACACAAACATAATTTTTCTATCACACTATATCTAGTTTCAACATCATTTAGGACTCTGCTGAGATAATAGATGGCCCTTTCGACGCCATTTTCATCTTCTTGACACAGCATGCTTCCCAAAGTTTTGTCTGATGCCGAAATGTATAACCTCATACTTCTTTTTCTACAAGGAGACATCAAAACTGGAGGACTAGCCAGATACTCTTTGATCTTGTCGAAGGCATCTTGTTGTTCTTGCCCCCATGTGAAATCTTCCTTCTTTAGTCGAAGTAGAGGTGAAAAGGCTTGTGTCTTCCCACTAAGGTTGGAAATGAACCTTCTGAGAAAGTTGATTTTCCCTAGTAGAGACTGCAATCCCTTCTTTGTCGATGGCGCTTTCGCTTCCATTATGGCTTTGGCTTTGTTTTCATTTATTTAGATCCCTTTCTTGTGGACCACAAAACCTAGGAAATCACCCGCCTGCACACCAAAAGCACATTTAAAGGGATTCATTTTTAAACCAAACTTTCTCATCCTTTCAAAGGACTGTCGAAGATGGTCTATATGACTTGTTCCTGAAACGGACTTAACCACAATATCATCAATGTATACTTGCATAAAAGTGTCAATAAAGTCATGAAAAATTGAATTCATGGCTCTTTGATAAGTTGCTCCAGCATTTTTTAAACCAAAGGGCATTACTACCCATTCATAGGTTCCTATTGCTCCAGGGCAACAAAAAGCTGTTTTAGGAACATCTTCTTCAGCAATAAAAATTTAATTATAGCCAGAGTATCCATCAAGCATACTCAAATACTCATGGCCTACTGCAGAATCTATGAGCATTTCTGCCACTGGCATATGATATTCATCCCTAGGGGTAGCTAAATTTAAATCTCTAAAATCAATGCATACCCTCAGCTTGCCATTTTTCTTAATTACAGGAACTATGTTTGCAATCCATTCGACATACCTGGTGGTGCGGATGAATCTGCATTTTAAAAGTCTTTCGACCTCTTCTTTTATTTTCGACAAGATTTCTGGTGCGAAGCGTCTGGGAGTCTGCTTTACTGGCTTCTTTCCTTCCATTATTGGCAGCTTCAATTCGACCAAACTCCTGTCTAATCCTGGCATATCGTCGTAATCCCATGCAAAACAGTCTTTGTACTCATTTAGCAGTTGGACTATTTCGACTTTGAACTGAGGATCCATCTTGGCGCTGATGTAAGTTGGCCTTCTTTCTGCCCCCAGTCCTAAATTAATTTCTTCTAATGGATCCTGTGCCACCATCTTCATGTTAGTCGATATTGGATCCTTTTCGAACCCCAAGGGTTCGTCATCATAGATGGCGTCAAGCTTCTGATTCTGCCATTCGCCAGTCTGATTATTGTCATAACCTTTTTTAATATCCCTTTGGGGACATTGCTCTTCAAAATCTTCTTTGTTGGCTTTGACAGCCATGTATTTTACTTCGGCCTCTAGGGCCGCTTTGAGTTTATTTTCGGCTATATAAGTCGTAATTCTTTCGATCGCTGAGGCTTCACTCATCATAATCATCAAATTCACTTCCCCAACCTGTTGGCTTAATCTGAGAAGTTCCCCATACGTGACTTGGTTCGCCAATTACTTCTTTGTCCCACTGAAAACCATGTGTTAGGTGAAGGTACATGGAACAATAGGCGTTGTCAGTTGCCTTCAAGTCGAATTTTGCTGGGTTGCAGGGGGGTATGTGAGCCAAATTCTTGTCGAAACTTCGACTATTCACATTGTTTACTTCAGTCATAAAATAGCTTTGATCTGCTTCAATATTCTCAACAATCCCATCTGGCCTCCAGATGGCTGTTCGTTGGTGCATGGATGATGGTACAGCTCCTATCCCATGAATCCACTCTCTTCCAAGCAGCAAGTTATAATTCGCCCTTGAAGCTATCATTATAAACATTGTTGGTATTGTTATGGTTCCAACAGTTAAGTTCACCTGGATCACTCCCATGGTACTTCCTACTTTTCCCTCATAATTTGACAACACCATGTTGTGGGGCTTTGTGTCTGAGTCATCCTTTCCAATCTTTTTTATCATGAAATGGGGCATCAAATTCACAGCAGCTCCACCATCTACTAATATCTTGTTGACACCAACGTTCTCCACTTTTCCTTTTATGAACAAAGGCTTCAAGTGTGCCTTCATTGCATCATCTGGTCTCTTAAAGAAAACGTTCTGCTCTTCGACACAACCATTGTTCATTATATAATAACACACAGGCTTGAGCCCCATGCTGTCATTTTCAACAGTATCTTCTTCGTCTTCGATCTCCATCACTCTATCATAGTCTCTAGCCATCACTGAAACCACATTGCATGTGACATCGAAAGATGCTTCTGAGTCTGACCTAAAATCATCAGTCATTTCATCGTCTTCTGGCACCTTGTTGTTGGGCTTCGACATCTCCATCATGTTGCTTGGTTTGTCCTTTTGAGAGGGCTCGTTTTTGGGAGCAGACTCTTAGTTCATTGTCTGCATGTTCTTGCTTGACTCAGCTTTATTTTCATCAACAGTGTTTTCTTTGATTTTGTTCTTTTCTGCAGCCTCCTTTTCTGCTCTTTTCTGTCTTTGGAACCTTCTCCACTGAGACCTTGACATTGGATTCTTTCCTTTATAGTTCTCTGATGGGTGTGGTCTTGGTTTCTGTTTTTCGAACTCCCTTTTTCCTTCCATGGAGGAACCTCTCTGCATTTCAAAGTTCTTCCATCTTTTTTGCCCTTAAGCATCTCTGATTGGTTGGACCCACTTATCATCCTCAGCTTTGACAAATGGCTTGTAAGTTCTATGACGTCCTTTGCCAAACCTTTGGTTGTGATGCTCACTCCTCCTTGGATCGAACCTTCCATTTCTGGCTGCTGGGATTGCCCCCCAGTTTCCTCTTCTTTTGGCTTTCTCCACCCCCTCCAGATTGCTTGCTGCTTTCTTGTCGAACACTGCACTACAACGCGGGCACAACATGACTTCAGCCTTCTTACTCTGGCACCTTTGGATGAATTCGACTAAGTTCTCCTCTTCCTTAGGGTAAGCCAACTTCTGATACTCTTCTCGACGGCGTTCTTCATCAGTTTCTGTTTGTTTCTTCTGAGAAATTTCCACCATGTTGACATCCGCATTCTGGTCATCAGTGATACTTAATTTATTCATTCTTTCAATAAGTCTTGCCTCCTCTTCAGCATTCCCTTTCACCTGGTCGAAGCTTCCCCCTGAGGGTAGGTCCCTGGAGACGAGTTTGCAGCATTGCTCGACTGAGTTTCCTTTAGGGTCTTCCATTGTTCTACGCAAGATCCCATAAGGAGCAGGCTTCACAAGGCCTTCAGCAGCATCTGCCTTGATTCTGGTAACGTTCTTATTGACTGGTTCCATAGTCTTGATCTTGTCAGCAACTCTCATTGTCTCCATTTTGTCATGATTAAGGCCTTCAGTAGCCTCCTCTTTGATGATAGGGGCATTATCATTTGCTCCTTCATCAGTATCTTCAAAAGCATCTCCCCGTCCAGTTGGTTGGATTTTGTTGATGTCAATACGAGAATTTGGGGGTGCAGAGTATTTCACGAGATAGTCGAATTTTCCACTGGGCTCCCCTAAAGTATCCCAAATTACTCCATCCCCAGCAATTTTGTTGTTATTCTCTTCGCCGAAACCTTCAGTAATTCCAACTGCGTTCTGGTTGTTGAAACCTTCAGTAGTTTCCTCCTTCTTCTGACTGTCGAAGACTTCAGTATCTCCAGCTTTGTTCTTACTGTCGAAACCTTCAGTAGTCTCAATTTCGTTGATATAGTCATTCAAATTTCCTACATCAAGATTTTCAGTAATCTTGATCAACACTGGCTGGTCTCCAAAGTCCTTGGACACTTCTTCCACCTCAGGCTTGTCTAGGAGATCATCAGCAACCTCCACCATGTTGATATTATTGTCGAAGCCCTCAGCAGCTTCCACCATTTCAAAACTACAATCAGAGGCTACTTCGACTTCCACCATATTCACAGTGGAAGGTTCAGCATAATTGGCTTCAACCACCTGCATGGGGTTTGAGTCAATCCTCATCTGTTGTTTTGATTTGTCTCCAAACTTCAGTCTTCCATCACGGATTGCATTCTGAACAAGATCCCTAAAAAGGAAACATTGAGAAGTTTTATGACCCAAAAAGTTATGGTATTTTCAAAAACCTCTCTTTTTCTGTTGGTCCACAGGAGGCTCTTTAGTGCCTGCTGGTTTTATTAATTGACCATCTTTGACTAATAAGGCGAAATTTCGTCACACTTGGTGACGTCGAACGTATAAGTTCTTTTAGGAAACCTATCATTCTTTTCAGGTTCGACTGGGTTTTTTCCATTCGACAGAGCTAGTACTTTACAGGCGTATGGTGGGCCTGACTTTAGTTCTGCCAGATCAATTTCTTGTTCGTCGAACAAAATTAGTTCATTTTCGTCACTGTTATCATCCTGGCATACTCCTACATAGGCCACTCTTTCCTTTTTATTTTTATTTGATCTAAGTTTCTCAGCTTTTAGCCTTTCAATTTGTCTTACCCTATCTGCTAATTGTGCCATATCTCGCAAATATTGAGTGTCTAATTTCTTTCTTATAGAATAATCTAGACCCCCTGCAGCCATTTCGACTAACTCTTGTTCTGGCACTTGTGTGAAACATCTTGCCTTAAGCAACCTGAACCTATTTAGGTAATCGTCTATAGGCTCTGAAAATTTCCTCTTAACACTGGCCAACTCCTTCAAACTTATCTTAGTCTGACCCATATAAAATTGTTCATGGAACAATCTTTCTAATTGGGTCCATGTGAATATAGAGTTTGCAGGCAAGGATGTAAACCAGGTAAACGCATTTTTTGTCAAAGAACTTGGAAAGTATTTCATTTTCAAATTTTCATTATGGGCTATTTCTCCTGCTTCGATCAAATAACGTGCTATATGTTCTATGGTGGATTCGCTAGTGTCCCCTGGAAATTTGGTAAATTTGGGGACTTTCCACCTTGGGGGTAATTCCTGTTGTAGAACATATTCCGATAATGGGGAAGCATAACTAGGCCTTTGTAATCCTACATTTACCCCATTTTGCGCCATTATCCTTTCGACCATGGCTGCTAAATTGTTTTCGGCAGGCAAGTTATTATATCGTATTCGCTGGTGCAACACGTCATCAGCATCTTGGTCTCTCTGGACTATTACCCTCCTAGGTTCTTGTTGAACGGGGATTTCGACACGAGGCTGTTCGACCACTGCCTCTTGGTTTCTAGGGTTTGCCTGAGGATTCTCTAAAGGCCTTTGATTTATTGTGGGTTCCTCTTCGGCATTCACTACTGGGTTTTGAATTACTTGTTCTCTTTGTCGCGTTTGAGGAACACCAAAAAAGTCAGCAATACGTGTCATTTGCGCAGCCAACAATTGGTTGGTTTGGGTAGTGTTTTGTATTAAAGGATTAAACACTGCTCCCATTTGTTGTGTCAACATTTGGACCATATCATGATTACTTTCATCCATTTGTTGTCGAATTACTTGCGCAGAATTATTTGTAATTGCTGGCATTTGGAAATTTGGTAGGGGTTGGTTTAATCTACTCATATTTCCACCATATCCTGACCCTTGTAGTGGTGAAGACACGTGGACCATGGCATCAGAATACAAGGGTGGTGCATTTTGCAAGTTTACCATCACTGAAGTTGGCATTCCATATGGTTGTTCTCTACCAAACATAGGCATGGAAAAATTTTTCTGAAATGGCCTATAATTATGTCCTCCAGGAGGAGGCGTCCCCATGGGCATTGAATGTCCCATTGTGGAAGAACTAGGCATATTTTGGGAGAGCGAAACCACTGGTATAGATCATGTTGATGAAGGCATAGCCTCTTCTAGAACAGGGTTTGAATCCACATTTCCTCCTGTTTAAGGGATAGGGTTGGAAACTGGAATGGTTTCATTTGGATTTGGATTATTTGGCTGATTCGCCATTCTTCTTACTCTTGTTCTTTTAGGTCTTTCTACGTTGGTTACTGCTAACTTACCGCTTCTCTAAATCATACAACAAAGTAGAAACTATTTGGCTAAGAGTTATTCTGTAAAAATTTCAAAAATTTCTTGCACGGTCCCACCGGGCGTGCCAATTTGTTCGCTGTGGATTTTGGTGAACAACCTCTGGTTTACCAATATTTTATAAAACTGGGTTACTTGCAGGACCAACCACACAAATCCTGGGATACATGTGCAAAATTATCTAACTCTTAGGATAAGGGTGTTTTGATGGTTTGTTTTGTTATATCTTTTTATGTATGAATGGTTTGGTTAAAGAACTAAATAACAACTTCTGGCGAAAAGATAAATTGAGTGAAATTAAAACTTGCATGAAGTAAATGACAAAAGATAAATGACTGGGAAAAGTAAAGGCAATTGTAAAAGACTTTGAATTTCTATAAACTTAAAAGATGGTGTTTCACACGTACATTTCCAGATAATAAACTCTTTTCTCTCGCACGGGTACTTTGAGTATTCACAGGAATTTAGTACAAGTTTTCACACACTTAAATTCTACAACAGCTATCCTATTTATATACAAATACAATAACTGCCTAATAACGAAAAAATTCTACGTCTTTGACACTTGTCCTTCTGCATGTTTTCTTTTCTTCTAAAGCTTTCACGCGTCTTCTGCCAAACGTTATAACTCTTGAATTTGAATTTTCCCTTTGTATCGAAATGTTGCTCCTCTTCACCTTGTCGAATTGTCGAAAAGTAACAAATATCCCTCTTAAACTTTAAATTTCAAAACCTCCGTCGAAAGAAAACATTCTTTCCTTTATAGTTGAATATATTTTTGTACTTAGAAGAATCTGGTAAACTTTCCTTGAGTGCCATTGATCTTCGACCAGCTTCCTACATCATGAAATCTTCCCGTCGAATCATCCTGTCAAATCCCCTATTGAAAAATCCAATTTCCTCTGAACCATTTCCTTGGCGTCGAAATTAGCCATCTACACATACATACCAAATACAAGAGAGAGTTTAAAGTTGAAAATGTTACCCAACAAAATATGAAAGAGTGAGCTCTTCTACTTCTCTGGCTTCACACGTTTCTCCTCGCATCACTCCATTCCTCTCGGTGACGGCGGATGTGATTAACGAAGAGTTGTTGTCGGTGTTGATCGGAGATAGGCGATTGAAACGCGGTGGCTAAAACGAGTTGCTTAATGGCACTGAACCAGAGTTGTCACAGTGGCTTGTCGGTGTTGTGTTTAGCAGTGGAGTTTTTTGTGTTTATTCAATGGTGGTGAGGTCGAAGGTTTTGTTACGAGAAAGTGACGGTGCGGTGTGGTTATAGTGAAGAAAAGTGAATATGTGCGAAGGTATAGTGATGAGGATGATGGTCGCATGAAAAGTGGGGAGGTTATGTATACGAGAGTTTTTTTAGGATGATGAGAAGATGTGGATAGTAGATCTATTGATGGGGAAGTGGAAAGAGTATAATGACATTAAGTTGTTTTTAGGAGAAGGTGAAGTTTTTTTAAAAGGTTTTTGTTGAAAGGTGAAGCTCTTTAACGTGTGAGGGTTAAGATGGTGATGTTGTTCTTCTCCTTAAAAAAAAGGATGTGTGGGTCAAGTGTGTGAAGAAGAAATTACGGTGAAGGGTGTTTTTACGTTGAAGAAGAATAGTGGATGAGGGTGTTAGTTTTGGTTTGACCGAGTCGGCTGTAAATCCAACAAGTTTATTCTGGCTGATAAATTGGGCATTATGCGAGATAAAATGCATGATAGGCTATGCAGATGATGCAAAAAGATGCGGGATCTTAGGGATTAAAATTAGGTTATGACAGATGCCTCTATTTAAGTTTCTTCAATCCGTAGATATGAAGATCAAAATATTCGTCTCGACAAGATTAGAGAGACTTAAATACAAACGTGCACAATTTTTGGCCCTAAGATACCACAAGGATGCTTATGATATGATATGAATGCAAGACTCTGAATTCTCTGGGAAATGAAACCACAGAAGACGAACTACTGTAATAAGAGAACAAAAGTAACACCACAGAGGAATAAATAACAAATCTCAAAGAGACACAATAGGGGAATACAAGATATTATGGAAATCCGTCAAGGTGACAAAGAGTATCCAGTAATACTTGGAAAAAGAGGGACAAACCCTAAATAGTCACACAGACATCCGGGAAGGCATTAAATGCGGAAAGTAACATAATCTGGAAAGCAAATAAGAAACATCTAGAAAAATATTAGATGTAGAGTGAGACCAAATCTGAGGAGACAACAGAGACTTCCAAGAAAGCACTTAACTTTACTGTGGAATACTCTGGAACATCCAGAAAGCAGAAGCAACTTTACTGGGAAAGGGTAACAGTCATCAGAGATTTTGTCAGAAATGCATTGAACAAAACTCTAAAAAAGAACAATATCAATCATCAAAGACATTCAGGAGAACGTTGAATGAAACATTGGAACATAAACAGGCATCAGAGATAAATAGGCAACCGTCAGAGATATTCAGGATAACATTGAATAAGCTCCACTAGGGAATCAACAGTCATCATCCATGAATGGAATTGGATGGAAAAAGAGTCACAACATTTAGGAGACCAATGGAAGAAACGAGAAGAACTCTGGGAAATACATTAGGGACATTCAAGCAAACATCAGAGGCATCTAAAAAAGCATTGAATAAACTCTAGAACATACAGCAAACATCAGAGACATTCAGGAAAGCATTGAATGGACTCTGGAAAACATCAAAGATATCCAGGAAAACATTGAATAAACTCTGGAAAACATAGGAAACATTAGAGACATTCAGGAAAGCATTGAATGAAACTCCAAAACATATAGAAAACATTAGAGACATTCAGGAAAGCATTGAATGGACTTTGGAAAACATCAGAGGTATTCAGGAAAACATTTAATAAACTCTGGAACACATCCAGAAAAAGCATTGGATGAAGAAGGAAAACATATTTAAAAGCATTCAGCAGCTGTTAACCAGTGTCAGAGATAAATTGAAAACATCTAGAATATCATTAGATGAAGACAAAGATTCTGAAGCTACGTCCGAAACATTTAGAAAAAATTTAAATGTACGGGAAAATATTTGAAGACATATCTAGAAGAACATCTGAAAAGAAAAATCATATATGGAAGAACATCAAATAAGTGAGGTCATATCTGGAAGAGCATCGATAGATGATTTCATATCTAGAAAAGCATCAGATAAACACAAAGGGGTTCTGGAAAAACATCAGAAGAGAAGACCTAATCTAGAAATACGTCTGATAGGTGAAATAAACGAAATTCTGGAAATGCATCAGAATTACAAAAGTATATATATCTGGAAACTCACTAGGGAGTAAAAAATGAATTCTTGAAGTGCATCAGAATCACAAAGGAAACATCCAGAAGTACATCAGAGTTGGAAAAAATATATGGAAATACATTAGATAAGTTCTGGAAAAGCTTCAGAACAAAAGACTTGATCTGGTAAATCATCTGATAGACAAACATATCTGGTAAAACCTCGTATAGTGAAAACGAATTTTGGAAAGGCATCTGAATCAAAGTGAATATCTGGAAAAACATTAGATAACACAAAGAGAAAGTTCTGGAAATACAACAGAACAGAAAGACATATCCAGAAAAACAACCAGATAGGGAAAGTCAAATCTGGTGAAACGTCAGATAAGACATAAAATTATTTGTTTGGTAGGTGCCAAGTAAGTTGGACTTTGACCACAAGGTAAGATGTTGATAACAAAACGACCTCTGGTGAATACAAATGAGGATGAAACACTCTTGATATGCATATGTATATGAATTTTGCTATGATATATGATCAAATGCAAATGCAGATGTCGCCGACATGGCTCTACTCTTTTGGGGAGAGGACAAGTCTGGAAGACTGATTCCTCAACACGGAGATCACTGCCATTCTGCTTGGGGACTAAAGATGTTGTTGTTGAACACATCTCTGCCACATTGATAAACTATATCAAGTTGATGATCCTTGGAGGAAGGATGAAGAGTTGCTTGGGGATTCTTCAACTAAATTGCCCCCCAGATTAGCTGACTGTTGTGGATGAGCTGATCATTGCTTCAGCTTGCCTGATGCTGGTGATGACTGCTTTACGGTGCACTTGGGAAGCTTGCCCTAGTATGAGTCTTGAAAGGTCTTCAGAATAAACCAATTATGAGAAAGACTTGCATTGAACAACAGATCTTGAACTGATTCTCAACAGGATCGAAAGGAACTTTCCCCTTATAGGATCACCACAAAGTTTCTCAACTGTTTGAAAATTCCTTTAGGGGAAAGCCAGTTTGCAAGCAAAAGTATTTGTTCAAACATGGTAATCTAAATGCAAAAAAACATGAAACTTTTGAAATCAAAATAATTTTTGAAACATGCAAAGGATATAAGCCACTAGTCAGAACACGACGGTTCAAGACATCAAGGTGAAAGGTAAAGCAAAAAGGTATGATGCCAAAACAAATGAATTGCAAAGATCTTTTGGAGTCAGTTTATGCAAAATTGCTGTAGTATGCTTCCAAAATCACCTTGCTTCAATCAGGTCTTTTGAGGATTGTAATGTGGCCTGGTTCACTGTTTATGCAATAAAGGATAAAGGCTAAATGTTTATTTGTACCCACCCAATCTTCGTGATGATCCTCAGTCCTACGCTCAAATAACTCAGACTATGCGCTCAAGTTCCCAAGGGATCGGGAATTGCCTTAATGATAGTGATGAAGATGGTTCAGAAGTCAAGGGACTCTTGAGATGACAGTCAATGCTTCCTTACAACATTTAGTTATTTTTGTCATTGAGGACTTTCATGATAAGGATTTAAAGATCTCCCATTTTGTTATCCCTAACTTTTTTCTGAACCGTTTCTTTTTTGAAGTTTATAGTCAGCGGGATGCCCCAGTTTTTCCTAAGTCTCCTTCATAGGTTTTGACTTAGCGGACTTTTTCTTTTCATTTTTTTTCTCTTTTATTTTTTGAGAAGGAATGTGTCTGCCCAGCTTAATGATTACAGTGAACCATCATTGCCTTTCGACTTGAAAGACATCTTCGACACTTGCTTGTTGTGTGTGAAGGAAAACTTGTAAATGTAACCTTTATATGAAAGGTATCTTGCATGAACGCACAACCAAGTTAACTGAGAACTACCCATCCCAAGGTTAAGATTGCGGGTTTTGTAAAGAAAGAAGCTCCAACTTCTATGCTCGAAGGGGTTGACAAGGGAATAACTTCCTTATTTCTCCAGTGTTTGGGAAACTGAAACAATGTCTTACATAGTCAGCAAAACTTATTTGAAAGTATACCAACAACAATTATGGGTATTTCGTTTTCATCATCCTCCCTTCAATCTTTGAATAATCAAAAGAAAATGGACAAGAGATATATATTTTTAAAAAAGAAAGCATAAAGATGTAAATAGCAAACACAAATGAATTGAATCAAAAAGTTGCAATGCTCATTTCATTAACATGAAAGTACAAACATAATTTGAAAGTAAACAGCTAATACAAATAAGGAAAATGCAAACAACAAGAAACATGGCCTAGTGACTAATCAGGAATAGGGGTGAGTTGGCCTGTCTGAAACACTGGCTTTTAGGAGGAAAGCTATCTGAAGTTGGCTGAAGCTTCACTTCTTATGCCCTGGCAGAGGATTGGTCTGGACATTAGGATTGGTGTCATGAAAGGTAAGGATTTCGTCCTTGATCAAATCACACACTCTAGCCTTCAATGCATAACAATTTTCCAAATCATGGCATGCAGCACCTTGATGGTATGCATAGTGGAGTTCAGATCTGAAACCAACTGGAAGAGGATCTAGAGGAGGACGCAGAGTCCTAGTGGTAATCCAACCTTTCTGAACCATAGCAGGGTACAGTTCAGTGTACGTCATAGGTATAGGATCAAAGTGAGTCCTATTGTAATTCTGGTATTGTCCAACTGCCGAACGTTGAGGAGCTCGAATTGGACGTGGAGCAGCAACCACGGGAATAACAGCAATAACATCAGGGTGATTAGCATACTAAGGTCTGGGACGAGGTCTTCTCTCATTAGTCAAGATAGCATTGTTTTGGTCTTTTCTCTTCCTCTGGAAGATCCCATAGGATATCTTCGCACCATTAGAAGATTCGGAAGCTTTGGACACTTCACCATTCTTGACACCTTCTTCAAGTCTTTGGCCAATGGTAACCAGATATGTGAAGTTAGAGGAAATACTACCAATCATCTTTTCCCAAAATAAAGGAGACAAGGTGTCCATGAACATTCCTGTGAGTTTTTTCTCTGCCAGAGGGGGTAAGCTAGTTCTCTCCAACGCTGAGCATACTCCTTGAAAGATTCTCTCTCATTCCGAGACATGTTCTGGAGTTGACGACGGTCGGGAGCCATGTCAAGGTTGTACTTGTAGTGCTTCATGATGGCATTAGCAAGATCCTGGAAGCAATGGATACCGTTCTGTTCAAGTTTCATGTACCATTTGAGTGAAGTTCCACTCAGGCTATCTTGAAAGAAATGGATGAGCAACTTCTGGTTGTTGGTGTAAGCAGCCATCTTTCAGAAGTACATAACCAGATGAGCTCTTGGACAAGAGTGACCTTTGTATTTGACAAACACGGGAATTTTTAATTTGGCAGGTATAACAAGGTCAGAATCAAGGCGCATGTTGTCTACATTAACACTGAAGAAATCATTACCCTCCATGGCTCTGAGTCTTTTGTCTATAGTCTGAAAGTGTTCACGGCAAATTCAGATTCAACAAAATCTTCACAGTCTTCACCTTGAGCACTAGCAGCATTGTACTTATAGAGAGTATTCTCTTAGGGAGCTTGGACAGTCTGGGCAACAGTATGAACCACAGATCTGGGCTCTAAGAAAACAGGAGCTTGAAACACTACTCTGGCAGTTTGATCAATCATAGCAGTAGATGCAAGAGGCGGAGAGTAGATATGGGGTAAACCAAACTCTGGCCATGTAGAAGGTGGCATCTGAATAGGCAGAGGATCAGTAACAACACCTAAAACCTCCTGGATAACAGTTCTTTGAAGTGGCTCTCTTCTGGCAATCAGGACCTGGAGCATCTCAGTAAGATTAGTCATGCCTGACTTCAGATCATCAATCTCCATTCTGATCTCTGCGTTGTGTTGTTCTTGCTCTGACATTCTGCGTCTGAAATTGGCTTTGGTCCTGTACCGACGTCGAGGAATCAGCTTGACGACTAACAGATGACGCTGAAAGATAGAGACAGCTGGAATGAGTTTCTGGACCAACTAGATATATGCAACGACTCATGCAAAGGATGCAAATGATATGCAATTCCATGCAACACAAGATGCAGAACACAGAAAACAAGATCAAAGGTTCAGGATCACATCATAGAGTCTGGGTGAAGAGTAACCACATGGTGTGTACTAGGGGTAAAACACCTGCACAACGGGTTCTAACAAGGTTCCCAGAGTCTACAATCCAAATTTTAGATATTACTAACACACCGACTACTCGGGAATCAATAATATTCTTAAGAGAACCTCGTTTGAGTGTAGCATCACATATCAACTACTTCGGGTTTACACCCTCATAGTCACCGCACTATATCCTAGAAAGCCAAGTGGGGTAAGTGGGTTCTAAAGGTCATCAGCTTTTCAGGCTCCCAGGTCAAAAGTAGTAATGCCTTCACGAATACTCATTCAAAAAATACTACCCTAAAAGGGGCCTCCACTGAGTGTGGTTACATCATATATTAATCATGCTCCAGATTACTCCTAACATGTAACTTTTGATCATATCACTATCCTATCTCATGGTGCATTCCAGACCGGTCAGGACTTATCTCACACACATAGATCAACCTGAAAAATAGAAAAAACCCAAGCAACAGAGCAACCAATAATAGGAACATAAATATAACAAGTTAGGCTCAACCCACTGAACAATACTCCCCAGTGAAGTCACCATTTTCTGTCGCGATGATAATCGGAGACCAAAGCTATCAGATTAGATTGACTCGCAAAACAATGATATCACCACCGAACTTTTATTTTATCCAAGGGAAGGGAGAAAGGATCGAACAAAAATCCTAAGTAAAATGGAAAGCAAAAAAGCAAGGCCTAAAGCTAAGCAAAGAGAGATCAAAGGTACGGGGGTTGGTTATACTAAGGGAAGGTACTAGCACCCTAAGCATTTGCAGTACTCTACAGGAACCTATTGAAATACATGTGTTTTGGCTAAAATTGTTTGCTATGGATAAAGATGGGCAAAGTAAAAAGAAAAGGGGAAAAAGAAAAAGGTAGAAAAAGAAAAAGGTAGCTCGCTAGGATCTCGCAATCCTATGCTTCCATATCCTTAATAGGAAGTCAGAGCAACCGTAGTTCAAACTACGATGTTAGGTTGTAAGAACCAAGAACAACAAAGATAGGTAAAAAATAAACATTCAAGGAACGTGCACAATGATAATAAGTCAACATACAATCCCTTCCCTTGGATTAGTTCAACAAGGATCAAAAGAAAGCAACAGATACATGGAAAAACACCATGTACATGGCATCAAGTCAAGACACAAACACATCACATGGCAAGAACATCATGTATGGTAAAACAAACAAGAAGCCATAGAATACACATGGCAAAATATTATGGTAATCAGACAGTGAAAAGTCAACAGAGATATATGGCAAAGTATCATGTATGGAAGTAAATGAGATCATCAAACAGAAAGTACATGGAAGAGCATCATGTAGAAACAAATAACAGATACATGGAAAATCATCATGTAATCAACAAGAAGCAACAAGTGCATGTCATAAACATCATGTAGAAGCAACAACACATGTACGTGGTAAATCATCACGTAATTAAAGTAACAGATACATGGAAAGAACATCATGTAAAAGCTAGCAAAGAATGAACAATAATCACGGCAAAACATCGTGTAAAATCCTCAAACAGTCACGGTAAAACATCGTGAACATAAATAAAATCCACACACATACACGACAAAACATCGTGGTAATAAGACAACAAAAAGTCAATAGAAGATACATGGCAAAGCATCATGGTATCAACACATAGAATTAACAACATACATGGAAAAACATCATACATAAACAGACAAAGATACGCGGCAAAGCATCCCGTTAAACATCACGTAAGGTCCACATACAGTCATGGCAAAACATCATGAGAACAAATAAATCATAGAAAAATGTCAAGATTTAATCAGATAGAACAAGCAAATCCAAAGCATGGGAGCAATCAAGTAGCAAAATCGAATCGGGCGACAAAGAATTATTAATCAATTTAAATATAAATATTTAATAAGATTAATGTTCTGGACTGGGCCAGCGCCTACCCTACTGTCGGGCAGGCCCAAGCCCAATGACCAGTGAAGGCCCAACGAGGCCTAAAGTCGCCTCCGTGTCGGGCACGTACCAGTCCCCTTGGACGTCGGACACGCGGGGTAACGACTGTCGAGCAGAGGTATATAGTCCATGGACGCTCCTCACCTCGACCCCAACGTGCTCTTCCCCGCGAGGACACGTTCTCTTTTAACTTTCCACTCCCGAAGGAATCGGTCAGCCCTACTTCCGGAGATTTAGAGACCGTTACTCCAGGGCGAAGACCATGTGCTGGTCTTCACTACGCCACATAAGCCCTGGCAGTTACTTGGATTGGGCCTTGCAATCCAGCCCAGTGCAGGTAACCGTTGGCCCCGCGCTGAGGGCTATCTATAAATACCCTCTCAAATGAGAGGGTCAGGATACGAAACATTCTAAACTCACATCTCTGTATTTGCTTTTCTCTGACCTTACCTGACTTGAGCGTCGGAGTATCATGCAGGTACACCCCCCCACCCGTCGTATCATCATCACCGGAGCTGAAGTCCATACGACGTTGCTGGCCACTGTCTAGCTGTCTGATCCTGGTACGATCATTGGCGCCGTCTGTGGGAAACACTGCTTCCTCGTTTTTCCTTCAACAATAAACCAAAGCAATTCCTCCGTTCATCACCAGCATGGCCAATAACCCGTCTGCGAACAAAGCTCTAGACACCGTCCTCGCGTAACTCGAGAACATAAACCACCGTGAGGACAATGCTGCCCTCAACGTCGAAGAAGGCGACATAAGAGACAGGCAGACCGCCTCCTCATACTCCCAAGACACAGCTTACGACGCCACCCAGTAGGATGACCAACAAGCCGCCTTTCAGCCAGTTGCTCCTCCGCCTAATGCAGATGCGAGCACCGTGGCCCTATTTTCCTTGGTCAACCAGACCAACCAGCTGATCATGCACCAGAATCTCAGAATTGAAGCACTCGAGCAAGGGCGAACACGGAGATCTTCCCCGCGAAGACATCGTCGTCCACCTTCACCCCGCCGTTATCCTTCCCCGCGAAGGACTCCTCCAGAAGAATCTCGGACCCCCTCGCCGGTGCGCGAGGGCCGCCGGCCACGCCTCGAGCGTACCCAGCCGAAAACCTCCCAGAAGGGTCATCGTTCCCCGCCTCAGAAGGAACCCAGAAACTCCTCGACTACCAAGAGGAGCAAGACTGCCGAGGAGAGGCCGAGGAACCATTCTAGGAACTCCCCTCCACGACAGGGACCTGATCAACACCACCGATCCCCATCAAGGTCCCCAGCCGGAAGTGACGAGGACGACCAGAGGACCCCCCTGTCATGGGAGATCATGGACGCCCCAATCCCTGCGGGCATGGAGAAACCCCCGCCACTAGGGACCTACGATGGCTTGGCTGATCCCGACGATCACGTTGAAAGTTTTGAAGCCATGCTCAACTTCAGAAACGTCAGGGGAGCCATTAAGTGCAGGCTTTTCCCCACCACCTTGAGGAAGGGAGCCATGACCTGGTATAAGAGTCTAGCACCCGGGTCGATCACGTCCTGGAGGTAACTAAGAGAACGCTTTACCAAACACTTCACGATATCTCGCCGACACTTAAAGACGGAGGCCGCACTAGAGAGCATCTTCCAGGGGAAGAACGAGTCTCTCAGGAACTACATTGAGAGGTTCACCAGGGAGGCTGTCGAGGTCCACACAATCAACGACATGAAGAAGCTCTTAATCATCCGGGGACTGCATCTTGGATCCGATTTTGCCAAATTCGTGGGCCTCCGCAGACCTCGCAGTTTGGAGGACCTCCTTCAACGAGCTCAGTCATACATCGAGTTCGAGGAGTCAAAGGCGGGACATACCGCCCTCGACCCAAGGTGGAAGGAAGGCCCCCGCGGCCGCAGAGAAGAAGACTCTCCTCCCCGACGTGGAGGAGAAAGAAAGAAGGAAAGCCGCCCCCGGGAATCTCATGAACCGCGAGGACCAGCTGGCCGGTTCACGGAATACACGACCCTCAATGGTTCACGCGCGCGAATCCTCTCCGAGTGCTCCAACTCGGAATTTCTGAAAGGAGGCGTCCGTTTTCCGAAGCCAACGACCCCCAAATCAAACAGGGACAGGTCCAAGTATTTTAGGTTCCACTGGAGCCACGGACATGTCACGGAGGACTGCATCCATCTCAAAGATGCAATTGAGATCCTGATCAAGTAACGACACTTAAAGAAGTACGCTCAGAAGAATGACGCCCCTCGTCCCAGTTCCCGGGAAGCCCAAAACGTCGAGGAGATGACACCTCCTCCCGACGAGAGTCGACTACAGGTCGCCCTCAGCGTCACCCGGCCCGAAGACTTCTTTGTCCCTGAAGGCATCGAGGGCCAAGAAGCAGTTCGCAACATGTGGGCAAACTTCCCCCACGAAGACCCCGTCGCTTCCCGCAGCACGTGGGAAGGTTTCCCCAAGACAATGATCATATCCGGTGGTGGTTACGAGAAGGTGTTCGTCGGGTCGATCAAGCGGAAATTTGACGAACTGGAGTCCGCGACATCGGCGAAGACCACCACTCTCGAGAAGGTGCAAGGGAAATCAAACCATATCACCTTCTACCTTGAAGAGCTCCCAGGCGGAGCGTCCAACGCCACTATCCCCATCTTGGTCAGGGCACAGATGGCGAATTTTGACGTTCGAAGGATCCTTGTCGATCAGGGAAGTTCGGTCGACATCATGTATGCTCACCTGTTCGGGACTCTCCAGCTCGACGAGAGACATCTGACCTCGTACGTCGGTTCAGACCTACAGGGGTTCAACGGCATCACCACCAGACCATGGGGCTACGTTGAACTGATGGTCACATTCGGGGCCGAAGACACTTCCCGTCAAGTGAAGACCCGCTTCCTGGTGGTCGAATGTCCATCCCTCTACAACTGCATTCTCGGGAGGACCACCTTGGCCGAACTCACAGCAGTCCCATCAACGGTCCACCTCAAGATGAAGTACTACACGGCCAGGGGACGGGTAGTGTTAGTTCTTGGATTGGCTGGAATTTTGGTAAAACAAAGTATATTCAATGTTGATGTCAAGGTACTGATGTTGCAACATTGAGATTTAACACTGGGCTGTGTTAAGTTTGTAATTACTGAAGTTGGATGTCTGATGTCATATGTCTGATGTTGTGACATTAGATCTGCAGAATTAATAACATCAGGTGGTGATGTTGTTAGGGTTTGCGTGTTAGCTGGAATTGTGGAGAGCTGTTAGTCTCATTGGATGAAAATATCTTGGGATAGATATTTTCCGCTGCATAGGAGATCTGGTGCAGATTTGTAGGAGATTTAAAAGGTTGAAGATTTGAAAAGATTTTAGGAGAAAATCTATTTTAAATATTCAGTTTTAAATAACAAATCTGGGAGATATTGTAGCAAGTCCAAGACCAATTCAAGGAGCTATATAAAGCGCACAAGACCAAAGGAAAATACACAGAAAATACATAGAGAAGATCAAGAGTATAGGCTGAGTGTCTTGAGTATTTTGTACGAGTTGTATAACCAGAATTCTAGGGTGAATTGCTGAGTTGTTTTCTGTCCTCTCTAAAGCTGTTAAGCAGAGAGAGTTGTGTAACTTGATCAAAGCTGTGAAGCAAAATCAAGGGTTCTCAAAGAGGGTGTTCTTTGAGTATTGTTTTAGGGATTGAGTAGTGTTCTCATATCTAAGTGGTTTCTTAGGTAGAAAGTCACTAGTAGGAATTAAGTTTAGGAGATTGTCAACTGGGTTGTTGAGTCTGTAAATTAATTCTACAAGTAGTGAATTTCATCCCTGGCTTGGTAGCCCCCAGACGTAGGTAGTTAGACCGAACTGGGTGAACAATTTACTGTGTTTTTCTGCTGTTTATTTTGTCCATTGTGCAGAGTATGTTGTTGTGACATCGCACCTTAACATCACACGCCTGATACCAGAATTTCAATTGGTATCAAAGCAGGCATCCTGTCTGTCTCTGGGTGAGATCTTGGGAAGTTACTTTCTGGTGTAAAGATGGACAAGGAAGTTGGAGGATTCGTCAACAGACCCCCTATTTTGGATGGATCCAATTATGACTATTGTAAGCCAAGGATGACTACTTTCTTAAAATCCTTGGACAGCAGGGCTTGGAAGGCCATTATTAAAGAATGGAAAGCACCGGTTTTATGTGAGAAAGATGATGCTGGCAAAGATAAAGAAGGCACCTCAAAGCCAAAGCCTGAAGAAGAATGGACCAAGGAAGAAGATGAGCTTGCCCTTGGAAATTCTAAAGCCCTAAATGCAATCTTCAATGGAGTGGATAAGAATATATTCAGGTTGATCAATACCTGTGAAGTTGCTAAGGAAGCGTGGGATATTTTGAAGGCCACTCATGAAGGTACATCTAGAGTAAAAATGTCAAGACTTCAGATTCTGACATCAAAATTTGAAAGCCTGAAGATGAAGGAATATGAGACTATTCATGACTTCCACATGAGTGTTCTTGAGCTGGCTAATGCATCCAGTGCTCTTGGTGAAAAAATGTCAGATGAAAAGCTTGTAAGGAAGATCCTTAGGTCTCTTCCTAAGAAGTACAAGATGAAGGTAACTGCCATTGAAGAATCACAAGACATCAGCAAGATGAGGGTTGATGAGCTTATTGGATCTCTTCAAACGTTTGAGCTTGGTTTGAATGAGGAAGAACCAGAAAAGAAGCCCAAAAGTATAGCCTTAGTTTCCACTCCTGCAGAAGCTAAGAAAGTTACAGCTGATGAGTCTCAAGAGGATCTGTCTCAAGCCATAGTTATGTTGGGAAGACAGTTCAACAAAGTGTTCAAGAGGATGAACAATAATCCAGGCCTAATGTCAGGAACATCTCTTCTGACAACAGCAAGGCAAAAGAGAAGGATGAAGAGAAGACTGCCCAAGATAAAGGAGTTCAGTGCTTTGAATGTGAAGGGTATGGACATGTCAAGAAAGAGTGTCCCACATTCTTGAAGAAGTAAAAGAAGAGCATGACAGTCTCCTGGTCTGACTCTGATAGTGAAAGTGAAGGTGAGTCAGCAAAGCATGTTAGAGCTTTGACAGGAACTGTTGTTTCTGATGATGATTCTAGTGATGGGGAAGTAACTTATGAGGAGCTAGCATCTACTTATCAAGAGCTGTGTTTGAAAAGTGCTGAGATTTGTCAAGAGAACAAGGGTCACAAGCAACAGATTGCTCAGCTCGAGAATGAAAAAGGTGATTTGGAAAATGAGGTTTTGTTGGTCAGAGCTCATCTTGATCACATGACCAAAACTGTTAGGATGTTGAACAGTGGTACAGACACTCTTTATAAGATTCTTCAGACGGAAAGGGTAGCTGGAGACACGACTGGATTAGGATTTGTGGTTGAGGGAAAGGTATCTACTGAAGCAAGCACTTCAGAACCAAAGTAGAGATGTCTCAACCTATGTCTCAACTTCAGGAGCTTAAACCTGAGTAGGCGGCTCAATCACAGCCCCAGAATATTGAGAAGAAGAATGGTCCCCATCAGAAGAGAAAGCTGCCACAAGGAGCCAGTCAGTATATGCCCCCACAATACCACAAGAGCATGCAAGCTGCTCAGTCCAAACAGCACATGTCTCATCAGGTGTCTCAACATCAGAGGCATGGTTACACCAATGTTGTTCCCCATATCTATGGAAGAAGAAAGCCACGCCATCATGGGAGACAATCCAGGAAACAGAATTCTCGGTCGTCTTATGGAAGAAGATACCAGCATAATAGAAGGCAGGCCAGTTATGGTAGGAGGAGACCACATTATGGATGGCAGCCTAAGCAATCTCATCCTGGCAGAAGATTCAGAGATGAAAGGGTGAGATGCTTTTATTGTGGAAGGTTTGGACATATGCAGTACTCTTGCTACAAGCTACATGGATACCCTCAGTTTCAAAACAGATGGAGAGAGTACAGGCCCAAAGTTGTTAAACAATGGGTACCTAAGGAGAAGGTGAAGTGCTTATTGGCTCACATGGCTGACAAGGAGTTTAAAGAAGATACATGGTATTTTGACAGTGGGTATTCCAAACACATGTCTGGATGTAGGTCCATGTTTGCTGAAGTCAGTCATTGTTCCTCTCATAAGGTTATGTTTGGCAATGGAGAGAAAGGTGTCGTTGCAGGAATTGGGAAAGTAAAAGGTGATGGTAGACCTGATCTTGACAATGTTCTGTTTGTCAGTGGGTTAAATGCTAATTTGATCAGCATAAGCCAGTTGTGTGATGAAGGTTACAAAGTTAGCTACACCAGAGATGAGTGTGTGGTAACTGATGAGCATAATCAGGTTGTTTTGAAGGGTGCTAGATCCAAGGATAATTGCTATCAATGGATACCTCAAGTGAACAGTTTATCTGATGATGTTAAGATTGATGTTGTAACATCAGATTGTGACAACAAGTGTAAAAGTCTGCTGAAAGGTCAATTAGGGTTAATTACTCTTAATGTGAATCTTTTTAAATTTTTAAAAGGAAAGTTAATTTGGAGGGAGGAACTCATTAATTGGTTTCTAAGGGATACACAAAATCTGGCGCCATACCTCAGACCCTCAGTTCCTATTAGAGCAAAATCACAATCCATAAAAACTCATATCTCCCGTCCGTTCGTCTCCTTCAACAAGAAGAATCATTTCAACCTATACTGTCTCAAAGGAACCATGTCAAAACAGACATCTTCTCCATCAAAAGGTTCATCGCGGAATAAAGCTAGGGTTTCTACAGATGAAGACGAAGCTCTGAATATACAACCCATCTCGGTAATGCTCCCAGAGTCAGGTAAACCTAGACCTTCTAAACTTGCTTCTAAAAGGGCCGCAACTACCTTTAAAGACACTAAAACAAAGAAGCTTGTTACGAGTATCCTATTTAGTGATAAATCATCACCGAGGTCATCCACGTCTCAAACTGTGGTAGAAAAGTTTGATGTTGACAAGAGTATGGGGAATCTAGCTACCAAAATACTGGACAAAGGTATACCTGTGAAAGGGATTTCCATACCGTTGAATCAGATGCCAGCAGAAAGGGTAGACATGCAAGGAGATGAGTCTGATCTTCATACACTTGCTGTGTCTGTCATTGAAGATTCTGAAAGAGGGGGGGAAGAAGATGATGTGCATGAGGACATTAATGATAAAGCTACACCTGGAAGAGAAAAGAGTCCTGATGTTATTAATGTTGATGACTTATCTGATGATGAAGTCATTGGAAGGGCTGTGCCTAGCAGGTTGAATCTTCTCCAAAGAAGTCTACTGAAGGCAAGAAGAAAATTGCTGTTGGTCCCACAAAACCTTGGAGCAAGGTTGTTACACCCTCCAAAAAGAGAAAGATGAGAGAAGAATCAGAATTTGAGGATGATGTTGAGGAAGATGTCCATGACATCACACCAGTCAGAAAGACCATTTTAAAAAGAATTTCTAATAAGGTCCCTGAAGTGCCAGTGGACAACATATCCTTTCATTATGCGAGCAGTGCTCCCTTGTGGAAATTTGTATGCCAAAGGAGATTAGCGTTGGAAAGGGAGCTTGGAAAGGATGTCTTAGAGATAAAAGAAATCATGGATCTCATTCATGGTGCTGGACTGCTGAAGACTGTGACCGGGTTCTCTAAGTGCTATAGTGGACTTGTTAAGGAATTTGTTGTCAACATTCCCATAGATATTTCTGACAATAGAAGTGTGAACTACATGAAGGTGTTTGTTAGAGGGCAGTGTATTGACTTCTCTCCTAGTACCATCAATAAATATCTGGGAAGAGAGGAACAAGAGGGATGTGAGCTGGAGGTGACTGATAATGAAGTGTTTAGAGAAATCACTGCTACTCAAGTTAAGGTGTGGCCACTGAAAAATAAATTGACAGCTAGCAAACTCAGTATCAAGTATGCTATCTTGCACAGAATTGGTGCTGCTAACTGGGTACCTACTAATCACAAAACCACCATAACTGTGGGATTAGGAAGGTTCATCTATGCTGTTGGGAGAAAGGTCAAGTTCAACTATGGAAGCTATATGTTTGATCAAGTGGTGAAGCATGGTGCCACCAATGCTATCAAGATGCCTATATCATTCCCTTCCCTTATCTGTGGAATGATCTTGGATCAACATCCTGGAATCTTAACGAGTACAGAGGTAGCATGTAAGAGGGAGTCAGCTTTATCTCTGCATCCCAAACTGTTTGCTGGGAATCATGTTCCAGACATTGTTGTGACATCAAGTTCTGGTGGTAAGAAGGTCAGTACAAAATCTGAGTTGATTGAAGAACTGAAGGCAACCTACAAGGATCTTGATATGGTTATCAGTACCAGCACTGTTAGGAAAATGAAGATTGAGCAGATGATCAAAGACTTAGAACAGGAAGAAGATAATGTGAATGGCGATACTGAGGGTTCCAGGTCAGGTGAAGGTGATGAAGATGCGGATGGTACCAGCTCGGATGAAGACTAACTTCCATCTGCTGTTATAAGATAATAGTTTAGTTTATGGTTCTACAATGTTTTTCAGCACTTAATGTGCTTGGTTTGTAATTTGAATATTGTGCTGTTTATGCACCCTTTCTGTTTTCCTTGTTCTATGATTTGTTATGTCTTTTTGCTGACTATGAGACTAACAATGAGAGCTAGATTAGTACTAACTGTAGTTAGTAGGGTTTCTGACAGAAGCTTGCCTAATTGTGGCTAAAAAGGGGGAGAAGTAGAGCCAAAAGAAGTAGCCATAAAATGAATGAAAGTAGCCATAGAATGAATGAAAGTAGCCAAAGAATGAATGCCAAATGCTGACAAAAGATGGAATGATGGTTTGCTACTTTCAAAGGATTTTGTGAGTGCAGATATTAAGGGGGAGAATCTGCTGAAATGCTAAACACACCGAGCTGCCAGTGAAGATATCATAGCAATTGAAGAGTGCAGCCAAGCAGACATCAAGGGGGAGAAGTGCTGCGCATTGTGAGCTACTGAACAGTTGTGATGCTGGTTCATGTTTTTGAGGGGGAGCACCAATTGGCTGTTGTCAATAATGAAGATGGTGCTGCAGCAGATCAAGTAATGTAGACTATAAAGATTGTCAAACTGCTGCTGATGGTTTCTCAAAATTTCTGAAGATTTTCCGCTGCTGAAGACTCTGAGGGTTCAGAGGGTGTTTTAGCCAAAATTAGCCAAAGGAGTTCTTGGATTGGTTGGAATTTTGGTAAAACAAAGTATATTCAATGTTGATGTCAAGGTACTGATGTTGCAACATTGAGATTTAACACTGGGTTGTGTTAAGTTTGTAATTGCTGAAGTTGGATGTCTAATGTCACATGTCTGATGTTGTGACATTAGATCTGCAGAATTAATAACATCAGGTGGTGATGTTGTTAGGGTTTGCGTGTTAGCTGGAATTGTGGGGAGCTGTTAGTCTCATTGGATGAGAATATCTTGGGATAGATATTTTCCGCTGCATAGGAGATCTGGTGCAGATTTGTAGGAGATTTAAAAGGTTGAAGATTTGAAAAGATTTTAGGAGAAAATCTGTTTTAAATATTCAGTTTTAAATAACAAATCTGGGAGATATTGTAGCAAGTCCAAGACCAATTCAAGGAGCTATATAAAGCGCACAAGACCAAAGGAAAATACACAAAAAATACAGAGAGAAGATCAAGAGCATATACTGAGTGTCTTGAGTATTTTGTACGAGTTGTATAACCAGAGTTCTAGGGTGAATTGCTGAGTTGTTTTTTGTCCTCTCTAAAGCTTTTAAGCAGAGAGAGTTGTGTAACTTGATCAAAACTGTGAAGCAGAATCAAGGGTTCTCAAAGAGGGTGTTCTTTGAGTATTGTTTTAAGGATAGAGTAGTGTTCTCATATCTAAGTGGTTTCTTAGGTAGAAAGTCACTAGTAGGAATTAAGTTTAGGAGATTGTCAACTGGGTTGTTGAGTCTGTAAATTAATTCTACAAGTAGTGAATTTCATCCCTGGCTTGGTAGTCCCCAGACGTAGGTAGTTAGACCGAACTGGGTGAACAATTTGCTATGTTTTTCTGCTGTTTATTTTGTCCATTGAGCAGAGTGTGTTGTTGTGACATCGCACCTTAACATCACACGTCTGATACCAGAATTTCAGGTAGTTACGATGCACGGGGACATAGACGCGGCCAGGAGGTGCTTCGACGCTGCGATCAAAGGCATGAGTTCCATCGGCACCAAGCCCAAGACCGGAGCAAAGTCATCCCCAGACACCGAACAGAGGCCTCTCCTGCGCGTCAACGCGGTCGACCTCGACAGCAGGTTCCTGGCCGAGCACGAAGAGGATGGACCAGCGGACCTCGACCTCCAGGCGAAAAACAACGGGCAGCCTCTCCATCCAACGCGCCGTATCCCAGACGGAGACTTCGAGCTCGTCGCCCTCGGGGATGATCTAGACCGTAACGTGAAGATTGGCACTAGACTCCCTGACCTGGCGAAGAAGCAGCTCAAGGCATTTCTCTGGGAGAACGCTGATCTGTTCGTGTAGAGCGCCTCCGAAATGCCTAGCCTCGACCCCGAGGTGGCCTGCCATCAGCTCGCAGTAGATCCAGCCGCTAGGGCCATAGTTCAACGTAGGCGTAGGTAGTCTCCTGAAAAAGCGGAGGCTGCTGAAAAAGCTGTAAAAGACCTCCTAGAGGCGAATTTTATTTCAGAGGCCAGGTACACGACCTGGCTATCCAACATTGTACTTGTCAAAAAGAATAATGGAAAATGGAGGATATGTGTTGACTATACCGATCTTAACCAGGCATGCCCGAAAGACTGTTATCCTTTGCCTAACATCGACCAGCTGGTCGACAATTCTGTAGGTTACAGACTATTATCCTTCATGGACGCCTACTCAGGGTACAACCAAATCCCCATGGATAAGGTCGAAAAACATCACACGACCTTCATGACCGAGTCGGGCAATTACAACTACAACATAATGAATTCCCTTCGGCCTGAAGAACGCCGACGCGACCTACCAACGGATGATGAACAAAGTTTTCCGGGGAGAAATCGGCGACGTGTTCGTGGTCTATATGGACGACATGATCGGGGTTGAGAACCCGAAGCTGATGCATGGCATTCCTGAAACCTATGTCAGCCGCCACGAGGTTGTCCTACTCGGCTTCCGTGAGCTTCGTTATCAGCGCTTCCCTTCAAAGTCAACTACCTGCCTTCCTCGGTTTCCTCCTCAACCGGGCGAACAGCCTCTTCCAGCTCGGCGTTCCTCGCCAAGAGACATTTCCTCTCCTCCTCAGTCGGGCGAACAGCCTCTTCCAGCTCGGTGTTCCTCTCCAAGAGACGTTTCCTCTCCTCCTCAGCGTTCTTAAACCTCTCCTCCAACTTCTCTTGAAGCTCGACCTAGGCCCTGTTATGGTTTTTGCAGTCATTCAGCTCCTTGCCCACCCTCTCCATTTTAACTAAGATGGACTGAAACTCTCTTGCAACCTTTTCAGCTCGTCTGCCGGGCATGTATCATCGTTCAGGACCAAGGCAGCAACGTAAACATCATCACGGCGGACACGTCCTCCACCAGCACCCTTCTCCGAGAAACCTTGTCAACACCCAAGATGGTCTGAACTTCGGGTGCACCAACGCATAGGGAATTGTTCCCCATAAAGAAGTTCGGCCTCAAGTGGCAAGGCCAGAGCACAAGTTTTATAGCGGGAGGGCTTTCATTCTTAGTGAGGTCGACATCCACATGATCAGCAAGTCGTTGTCTCTTCGAGGAGTTCTAAGTGTTGGGGGAGTCGCTGTCCTGGGGAGAGCCAGAAGAACCCTCGGTTGCCGGAGTGGGAACAGGGACCTGCGATCGGAGTTGCTCGATACGGCCTTTGCCGCCCTTCTTCGATATGCGGCAGCTTTCAGTTTCTTGATACGCTCCTCGGCATCCGACATCTTGCCTGCAAAGAAAATAAATGTGTTAGTAAATCGGAGACCAGGATGCGAAGAAAAAGCAAGTCGAAGAGGATTTCACCACCTAACAGCTCGAGGGCATCCTCGTCAGAAATCGTCTCAAGGAGGGCCCTCGTATTGATTAACCGACGCTTCGTTAAGACCTGCCCGTCGTCACCCCGGATGAATTCCCCGTCCGACGTCACGAGCTTGGCTTGGCTAAAACCGTTGATGAAGGCGACTATTTTCTCATAGGCCAGGCGATCCCCATCGCCAAGTCGACCAGGGCTGACTTTGTAGCTGTCCGTCCCCTTTTTGAAGAGTTCTTCCGTCCAGAACAAGGGGAATCTCGGTTTAAGGAACTCCTCCTTCTGCCCATCCACTTCGCGGGAAACCCGGCGATACACCGAATTCACAGCCTCAAGCGTGACCGGCCTCACGATGTAAAACATGTATTTAAAGTCCCGAACAGAGTCCAGGTAGGTGTGGAAGAGGCTACTCACTTGTTTAAAAGACACCCAGCCGTGTCTGCCGTCGGAGGCCTGTCGTTTGAGGTGGAAGATACGAAAGAAAAGAGGCACGGTTGCCCCAATCTGGAGATATTTACAAACGAGCTCGAAGGCTCAGATAAAATTAAGCGAGTTAGGGTGGAGCTACGAGGGCGCCAGACGCAGCCAATCGAACACCGCTTGTTGGAAATCCGTAAAGGGCAAACGCCACCCCGCCTCGTCGAACATGAATTCATAAAGGGGGAACCTCATTCCTCGATATGTCGAACAGATGCGATGGTGTGCCTGAGGCCGGAACACCTGCCACGTCTTCGAGGAGCCCACTAGCCGGTGCTCGACTGTACAAAATATATCATCTTCGTCCCCGTCGACGAACTGGGAAGCCATGTTTAGCGGCTCGTCGATAACCCACTCCGCGAGGGGACGTTCCTCAGCGCTAGTGATTGGCGCCATCGGAGAGTCGGGCTGGTCGTCGACGTCTAATGATCCCACGGCCACAGACACGGACAAAGCTTCCATGTACCTGAAAAGTAGAAGGAAAAGGTGAATTCGATGATCCATATCAAGGGCCAAGAAGCAGTTCGGAACATGTGGGCAAACTTCCCCCATGAAGACCCCGTCGCTGCCCGCAACACGTGGGAAGGTTTCCCCAAGACAATGGTCATATCCAGTGGTGGTTACGAGAAGGTGTCTGTCGGGTCGATTAAGCGGAAATTTGACGAACTGGAGTCCGCGACATCGGCGAAGACCACCACTCTCGAGAAGGTGCAAGGGAAATCAAACCCTATCACCTTCTACCTTGAAGAGCTCCCAGGCGGAGCGTCCAACGCCACTATCCCCATCTTGGTCAGGGCACAAATGGCGAATTTTGACATTCGATGGATCCTTGTCGATCAGGGAAGTTCGGTCGACATCATGTACGCTCACCTGCTCGAGACTCTCCAGCTCGACGAGAGACATCTGACCCCATATGTCGGTTCAGACCTGCAGGGGTTCAACGGCACCACCACCAGACCATGGGGCTATGTTGAACTGATGGTCACATTCGGGGCCAAAGACACTGCCCGTCAAGTGAAGACCCGCTTCCTGGTGGTTGAATGTCCATCCCTCTACAACTGCATCCTCGGGAGGAACACCCTGGCCGAACTCACAGCAGTGCCATCAACGGTACACCTCAAGATGAAGTACTACACGACCAGGGGACGGGTAGTTACGATGCACGGGGACATAGACGCGGCCAGGAGGTGCTTCGACACTGCGATCAAAGGCATGAGTTCCATCGGCACCAAGCCCAAGACCGGAGGAAAGTCATCCCCGGACACCGAACAGAGGCCTCTCCCGCGCGTCTACGCGGTCGACCTCGACAGCAGGTTCCTGGGCGAGCACGAAGAGGACGGACCAGCGGACCTCGACCTCCAGGCGAAAAACAACGGGCAGCCTCTCCACCCAACGCGCCGTATCCCAGACGGAGACTTCGAGCTCGGCGCCCTCGGGGATGATCTAGACCGTAACGTGAAGATTGGCACCGGACTCCCCGACCTGGAGAAGAAGCAGCGGAAGGCATTTCTCCAGGAGAACGTTGATCTGTTCATGTGGAGCGCCTCCGAGATGCCTGGCCTCGACCCCGAGGTGGCCTGCCATCAGCTCGCAGTAGATCCAGCCGCTAGGGCCATAGTTCAACGTATGTGTAGGCAGTCTCCCGAAAAAGCGGAGGCTGCTGAAAAAGTTGTAAAAGACCTCCTAGAGGCGAATTTTATTTCGGAGGCCAGGTACACGACCTGCCTGTCCAAAGTTGTACTTGTAAAAAAGAATAATGGAAAATGGAGGATGTGTGTTGACTATACCGATCTTAACCGGGCATATGCCCGAAAGACTGTTATCCTTTGCCTAACATCGACCAGCTGGTCGATAATTCTGCAGGTTACAGACTGTTATCCTTCATGGACGCCTACTCAGGGTACAACCAAATCCCCATGGATAAGGTCGACAAACAGCACACGACCTTCATGACCGAGTCGGGCAATTACTACTACAACGTAATGAATTCCCTTCGGCCTGAAGAACGCCGATGCGACCTACCAACGGATGATGAACAAAGTTTTCCGGGGAGAAATCGGCGACGTGCTCGTGGTCTATATGGACGACATGATCGTCAAATCCACAGAAGAAGGCGACCACGCCGCACACCTCAAGAAGGTGTTCGACACAGCGAGGAGATGCCGCATGAGGTTCAATCCCGACAAATGCACCTTCGGAGTTCGGGCTGGTAAGTTCCTGGGCTTCTACCTCACAGAGCGAGGAATCGAGGCCAACCCCGACATGTGTAGGGCCTTCTCCGAGAACCCAACTCCGAACTCGAAAAGTTAATACAATCACTGAACGGGATGTTGACCGCCCTCTCCCTCTTCGTCGCCAAGTCTGCACAATACGCGCTCCCATTTTTCAAACTTCTTCGACAAAAAGCGACATTTGAATGGAGTGAGGAATGCGAGCAGGCGCTCCTCCACCTAAAACAAGTCCTGTCGCAACCCCCGGTCCTCTCACGGCCTGAGAACGGGGAGACACTATTCTTATACCTCGCAATCACGAGTGAAGCGTTCAGCGCTGTCCTCATCCGGGAAACCCCGGACGGGCAGAAACCGATTTACTTCACGAGCAAAGCCCTCCAAGGTCCCGAGCTCAGGTATCAGCAGATCGAGAAAGTTTCCCTGGCCCTCATCTCTGCAGCCAGGAGGCTGCGCCATTACTTCCTAGCCCACACGGTTGTCGTAAGAACCGAACAGCCGATAAGGCAGCTCATTAGATGACCAGATATGGCGGGAAGGATGCTCAGGTGGTCGCTCAAACTCGCCGAATTCGACATCCAATACGAGGGAAGGAAAACCCTGGAGGCTCAGGTATTGGCCGACTTTGTGGCAGAGATGACCATCACGGAACCTTTGACCAATGGATCCCAAAAGTGGACGATCTATGTCGTAGGAGCATCCAGTACGAAGGGGAGCGGGGCGGGCATAATCCTCGAAAATGAGGATGGCATCCTGATCAAGGTCTCCCTCGAACTATCCTTCCTGACGTCGAACAACCAGGCAGAGTACAAAGCTTTCCTCGTCGGGCTTCGGTTGACCGAGGACCTCGGCGCCAAGGAGGTCAAAATTTTCACCGACTCCCAGCTCGTAGCCTCGCAAGTCCGAGGAGAGTACCAGGCCAAGAACGAAAGCCTCGTCGAATACTTGACCTTGGTGAAAGAAAAGATGAAAAAATTTACCTCCGCGGAAGTAACCCGCATCCCTCGCGAGCACAATACCCGAGCAGATGTCTTGTCCAAATTAGCAAGCACAGAGAAGAAAGGCGGAAACAAATCCGTCATACAAGAAGTGCTTTCCCGCCCGAGCATTGACAAACCCGTTCCGACGGCGGACGTGAACGCCATTGGGGACAGCAATTACTGGATGACCCCGGTATACGAGTACCTCACGACGGGCAAACTGCCCGAAGATCCCATGCAAGCGGGGAGGGTCAAGCAACAGGCGTGCTCGTACACAATAGTCGAGGACAAGCTATACCGCCGCGGGTTTTCTATTCCCCTCCTCAGGTGCGTCGAGGAGACCAGGTTCCCCGGTATACTCCAGGAAATTCACGAGGGAATAAATGTACAGCACCTCGGCGGGCGATCCTTAGCCCGTAAGGCTCTCCGAGCAGGGTATTACTGTCCCACCATGCAATAGGACGCCAAGGAGCACGTCAAGAAGTGCGATATATGCCAGCGACACGGGGACATGCACCTTGCTCCCCCTAACGAGCTCAAAACACTGTCGTCCCCGTGGCCATTTGCGTGGTGGGGAATGGATATCCTCGGACCTTTCGTTATGGGATCATACCAAAACAAATACCTCATCGTCGGCGTAGATTATTTCACGAAGTAGATCGAGGCGGAGGCCCTGGCCAAAATCACGGCCTTCAACATACTCCGCTTCTACAAAAGGAATATCCTCGCCCGGTTCGGTGTGCCCCAACCGATCGTCACCGACAACGGGACACAGTTCACCGACAAGAACTTTCAAGACTTCGTCACCAAACTGGGCACCAAGCAGCACTTCACGTCGGTCGAGCATCCTCAAACGAATGGGAAGGCCGAAGCAGCGAACAGAGTGATCCTCCGAGGATTGAAACGTCGACTAGGCGACGCCAAACAACGGTGGGTCGAGGAGATACACAGCGTCCGGGCCTACCGAACAACCCCACATTCCACGACCGGGGAGACCCCCTTTCGTCTGACCTACGGAATGGAAGTGGTGATCCCCGTGGAGATCAGAGAACCCTCGAGGAGGACAGAAGCCCCCCTCGACGAGGATGCGAACAACGAGGCCCTAAGGGATGAGCTCGATTTCGTCGAGGAAATAAGGACGGGCGCATCCTTCCGGGAAGCCTCACTTAAATAGAAAATAACTTTACGTTATAACGACAAAGCTATCAAACGTGATTTTCAGGTAGGCACCCTCGTCCTACGATGGAACCAGAAAGATTCGCGAGAAGGCAAACTCGCCGCGAACTGGGAGGACCCGTACCGCATCCGCGCGAAAACGGGGACAGTAGCCTACTTCCTCGAAAATCTCTACGGGCAAGAACTTGCTCGACCATGGAACGCTGAGAAGCTTAAATAGTACTACAGTTAAGCACTGCCCACAACACACTAGCATCGCGGTTACGGGGACGCACTAGGGTACAAGCGCGACACCCCTATACAAAACACGATGATCAAGGGCCGCGTTGTGTGTGCGCGAGGATTTTTGATCCGACGAGGACACCTCGATCGAGCTCCAGTTGTACCAAGTAAGCAGAACACCCAGCTCGCGATGGGAAGTTCACGCCACGAAGCTGAGACCTCAACCGAGCTCTTAGCCTCGTTGAAGGTCGGAATACACCCCCGACCACTCGGCCAGCTCTCCACGCAGTCGAGGATTATCGAAGTTGAGCAAATTCCCAAAATCTATTACTTAGATAGAAATAAATAAAGTGCAGTAAATACAATAAACATCACACACAAGCGAAAACATACAAACATCACACGCGCAGATAAACAAAAATGCATTAGGCGGGCAGAAGCCTATTGTACAGGTATTACAAACAAATATCAAAAAGCCCCTGGCATGCAGGCCGGGCATATGCATCAAAAAATAAAATGGCTCGCAGGCCAAACAAAACGAGAATGGAAAAACCTACTTTGCGAAGGTCCCCTCTGGCTGCTCGTGTTCGTCCGCCCCTCTGCCGACCTCTTCCTCTTGCATTGGTTGCACGATCTGACCATCGACCACCTCGTAGTCGGGGTCAGTCCCTTCAGTTATAAGATCGGGGTTGAGAACCCGAAGCTGCTGCATGGCGTTCCTGAAACCTATGTCAGCCGCCACGAGGTTGTCCTGCTGGACTTCCCTGAGCTTCGTTATCAGCGCTGCGTTCCTCGGTTTCCTCCTCAACCGGCCGAACAACTTCTTCCAGCTCGGCGTTCCTTGTAACGGTCCGTTTTTAATATTTCCTTTTCCCGTGCTTTTTGGTGTTAATTGGTCGAGTCTTTATTTTTAATTGAGCAATATTTATTTTAATTTCTAATTGGTACGAATATATGTTATTTTTGCACATTGTGTATTTTTACCGTTTTTGAGAGTTTGCGGGGAAAATTGGAATAGAGGGTATTTGACATATTTCATAATTAATAGTGTTAGTTAATAATAGTTAGTTTAGATATTTATTAGAAATGTTTAGAATTTTTAAGTTAAGAAAATATAAAAGAAAATAGTTAGTATAAGTTTAGAAAAAGAAGAAAAAGAAAAGTTAGTAAGAGTTTCCCAAAAGAGAAGAAAAAGAGAGAAGAGGAAAAGAGAAGAGAAAGAAGAAAAGAGAGGAAAAACTTGTGAAGGAAGAAATCAATCTCCCGACTTTCTAGAACACGATTAAATCGGGTAAGGGTGCGAAACTCGGTTATTATATCATTGTGTATGATTATGTATGTTTTGTATGGATGTTTTGGTTGGTTTTCCACATGTTTCCGTTTATGCCGTATTGGACGAACTCGATAGAAACCGATGTTTTTACGGTCAAAAAGTCGTATAAATACATGTGTTGGTTGGTTATATGTATGTGAGCTGCTGTTTGAAGTTTCATTAAGTTTGGTTATGTTTCGGTTAGTTTTCGGTATGGTTCCGTTGTTGTTTCCGTTTAGGTCGAATTATAGGAAATTGATAGAAAACGATGTTTTCACGGTTAGAATTCGAAATAAATTACGTAGTTGTATCGAGGAAGGTTAGGTCGTCGTATGTCGTGCTTTTTATTCGATTTGGTGAAGTTTAAAAATTCTGGTTTTTGAAAGGTTGAAATTTAATCGAAAAATCAAACGTCGTAGAAATTTCGTTTATGTGTTCTAAATTGTTCTTATGTATTTGGTGGTTGCGCGTATATGTTTGTTTCGGTGAAAATGTTCGATTTAGTCGAGTTTTCGGGGATTCGGGAAAAGGACAGCAAAGTTGTAATTTGAAAAATCTGGTTTTTTGTGAAAAACAGGGTTAGGGATCGATACATAATCCCAGGGATCGATCCCTACTGTGAAAATTGGGAAAAATGGAATTTTTACTACAGCAGGGATCGATACATGCGAGTTAGGGATCGATACATGAGGTCTTTATGTATCGATACATAAAGCCTATGTATCGATACCTACTGTGCTGAAGCAGAAATTCTGGTTTGTCGGGGAAACTTCGGAAATTCATATCTCTTGAACCGTAAGTCGGTTTTGATCCCCGTTTGAAGCGTTGGAAAGCTAACGAGATGTTCTTTCTAGGAAAAATAGTTTTGGGGTCTGAACTTGGTCCAATCGGTACAGTTTTTACGAACCGTTTCGTAGTGTCGGGTGTCCGGTTTACGTTTTCGCATTATTTTGAAATATTCATATCTTGTTAACCGTTTATCGTATTTAAGAGTTCTTTATACCGAATCGAAGCTGTCGATGAGTACTTTTTGATGATGATAGAAAATATTATTTTTGGCCGACTTTTAGCCGACTTTTTCGGAAAACCGAATAATGGAATTTTGAGTTATTTTTCAATATTGTAAGACATATTATGATATGTTATGAGATGGCTTGTGTGATGATTCTTTGATGGGAATTTGATGTTGTGGAATGGTATATTGGTGTTTGTGGCCATTTTGGGCAATTGTGTGCATTACTTTATATGTACTTGAAATACATGATTATTGTTAATGCATGAGCATTTGATGTTGGCATGAGTCATTAATGTGTCAAGTATCATGATATGCATTCTTGCATTGGAAGATTCATAGATGAATCAGTTTTATCGTCTTACGCCCTGAAATAATGGTAGAAGCGATTAATCACAAATGATTGTGCGCCCTGAAATAGTGGACTATGGCAATCGGATTGTGCGCCTTGAAATAGTGGTCGAAAGCAATCCATAAACGTCGTACGCCCTGAAATAATGGTTTATAGCGACGGGGAACATCGTAGGCCCGACGGGGAGTTACTCTATGTAACGAGCGATGATTCCAAGAGTTCCTGGGGGACTAATGAATTACAAGGTTGGATTGGTACCGCATGCGTAGAGTCGTTGTGTCGGTCTCTGTGCATTTGCATAATTCATTACATGAATGTTTATGTGTTGAATTTTGAGAAGGATTTGTTATGCATTGTGTTAATGTATATGCTTATGTGATTGATGTGTGAACTGGGTTTAATATGTCTTGTGTTGTTTACAAGTATCGTATTTGTGTGGTGAGAATAATTGTGCATATTTTGCTAAGTGTTATATAATGATATGCAATTATATTATAATCTTGTTTCTCACCCTTCTGCTGTGGTTTAATGCTGTAATGGCATTGCAGATTAGACGCTGGAGATCTTTTGCGAAGATTAGTGTCTTCGTCTTTTTTTCGTTCCGTCGGCTCTGATATGTAACACGGGTAGTCGGGGTTCGAGAGTAGATGTTTCTTTTAGCTTGTATATAGTGGCTTTGTATGAATATGTATATGACATACTTATATTTTGTGATGACATCAGTTATGGATGTTCCGCTTTAATTCTGTAACTGAACGATGGTATTTTGGAACTGAGTTCCTTTGTTTATAAAAACTATCCAGGTGTTATATATCTTTATGAGCAGGTTGTTTTTAGTTCACGTTGGTGTGGCATCTCTGGCTATATCATGATAAATTATTCTTTGCTCTGATGTTTTATTTATAAGATTAGTTTATTCCGGTTTTTGTACGGGGTATAGAAGGGGTGTTACATAAAGTGGTATCAGAGCCAGTGTCTGTTTGGTCTGTCCGACCGTGTCCTTGTGTCGTTGTTGGACTGTTGCACTCTGTTGAGTGGTTGTTTAACCATAATTTGCTATCATTGGGAATGTTCAGATTATGGCGGGAAGGCGTGATGCTGCTATGACTGCGGCCATGCAAGCTATGGCGCAAGCGATGCAGAATTTACCCAATGCTGCGGCGGTCGAGGAATCGCGTAGTATGGATAAGTTTCAGAGGAATAATCCACCGAGCTTTAAGGGTACTCATGATCCTGAGGGAGCACAGATTTGGCTGAAGAAGATTGAGAAGATCTTCCGTTTCATTAGGTGTTCCGAGGATCAGAAGGTGCAGTTTGGTACTCATGTGTTGGAAAAGGAAGCTGAAGACTGGTGGGCGAATGCTTCTCAGAGGTTTGAGGAGGATGAGATAGTGGTTACATGGGCTGTGTTCAAAGATGCTTTTCTTGAAAAGTATTTTCCGGAAGATGAGAGAGGTAAAAAGGAAATTGAATTTCTTGAACTGAAGCAGGATAATTCCTCTGTTGCGGATTATGCTGCTAAGTTTGAAGAACTGGTGAAGTTTTGTCCCAATTATAATACGGCTGGTTCGGAGAGGTCTAAGTGTTTGAAGTTTGTGAATGGCTTGAGGCCAAAAATTAAGCAAGGTATCGGTTATCAGGAGATAAGACAGTTTTCAGTGTTGGTGAACAAGAGTCGGATTTTTGATGAGGATAGCAAGGCGCGTGCTACTCATTACAAGAATCTGAATGATAAGAAAGGAAAGGGGCAGTTCAGAGGTAGGCCTTATGCTACCCCTGTTGATAAAGGGAAACAGAAGTTTACTTTTGATAGGAAGCCTAGTGGTGGAGGAATGAATTCTGCTGTGAAATGTTACAATTGTGGTGGTTTAGGTCATCGTATATCGGAATGTAAGAGGAATATGAATAATGTGGATAAGTGTGCTAATTGTGGTTTGAAGGGTCATGTGGCTGCTGATTGTAGGAGGAAGAATGGGGTTACATGTTATAATTGTGGGGAAGTTGGTCATGTTAGTACGAGGTGCACGGAACCGAAGCAAGCTCAACCTAGAGGGAAAGTATTTGCATTGGCGGGAGCTCAGCCTACTAATGCAGATCGTTTGATCAGAGGTACTTGTTTTATTAATAGTAATCTTTTAATTGCTATTATTGATACTGGAGCGACTCATTCGTTTATTTCGATTGATTGTGCGAAACGTTTGAATTTGGTGTTGTCTAAGATGGGTGGAGAGATGGTTATCGATACTCCAGCTTCGGGGTCGGTAACTACTTCTTTCGTTTGTTTAAGTTGTCCTTTGACAATTTTTGGTAGAGATTTTGTGATGGACTTGGTATGTTTGCCATTGAAGGGTTTGGATGTGATTCTGGGAATGAACTGGTTAGAGTTCAATCGTGTTCATCTTGATTGTTATCTTAAGCGGGTGAGATTTCCTTCTCTTGAAGAAGAAAGGGAATCTGGTTTCTTATCTACCAAAGAGTTGAAGAAACTTTTGGCGGAGGAAGCTCAGTTGTTTGGATTGTTTGCATCGTTGTCTGTGGAGAGTCAAGTTGCAATTGGAAGTTTTCCTGTTGTGTGTGATTTTCAGGAGGTGTTTCCGGATGATTTTTCAGATGTGCCGCCAGAAAGAGAGGTGGAGTTTTCTATAGACCTAGTTCCTGGTACTAGACCTGTATCTATGGCACCATATCGGATGTCAGCATCTGAGTTGGTGGAGTTGAAAAGACAATTGAATGAGTTGTTGGAAAAGAGGTTTGTAAGGCCTAGCGTATCACCTTGGGGTGCTCCTGTTTTGTTGGTCAAAAAGAAAGATGGAAGTATGCGTTTGTGTATCGATTATCGGCAGTTGAATAAAGTGACGATTAAGAACAAGTATCCACTTCCAAGGATCGATGACTTGATGGATCAACAAGTGGGTGCAAGTGTGTTTAGTAAGATTGATTTGAGGTCAGGATACCATCAAATTCGGGTTAAAGAGGAGGATATTCAGAAGACGGCCTTTAGGACACGATACGGACATTACGAGTTTTCTGTGATGCCGTTCGGGGTTTCTAATGCGCCGGGTGTGTTTATGGAGTATATGAATCGTATATTCCATGAGCATTTAGATCAATTTGTTGTTGTGTTTATTGATGACATTTTGATTTACTCTAAGTCACAGGAGGAACATGCGGAGCATTTGCGAATTGTGTTGCAGATTCTGAAGGAGAAGAGACTTTTTGCTAAGTTGTCCAAGTGTGAGTTCTGGTTGTCAGAAGTGAGTTTTCTTGGGCATGTGATTTCAGGTAATGGTATTGCTGTGGATCCATCCAAAGTAGAGGCTGTTCTACAATGGGAGGCTCCTAGATCTGTTACTGAAATTCGAAGTTTTCTGGGTTTAGCTGGATATTACCGAAGGTTTATCGAAGGTTTTTCCAAGTTGGCACTTCCGTTGACTCAACTGACTTGTAAGGGTAAGGCATTTATTTGGGATATTCAATGTGAAGAAAGTTTCAACGAGCTGAAGAAGAGATTGACTACAGCTCCGATTTTGATCTTACCGAATCCTAATGAATCGTTCGTTGTGTATTGTGATGCATCTCTAATTGGTTTAGGTGGTGTTTTGATGCAAGATGGTAAGGTGGTTGCTTATGTTTCGAGGCAGTTACGAGTTCATGAGAAGAATTATCCTACTCATGATTTGGAATTAGCTGCGATGGTTTTTGTATTAAAGATTTGGAGGCATTATCTCTACGGTGCTAGATTCGAAGTCTTTAGTGATCATAAAAGTTTAAAATACTTGTTTGATCAGAAAGAGTTAAATATGAGGCAACGGAGATGGTTGGAACTTCTGAAGGACTATGACTTTAGCTTGAATTACCATCCTGGTAAGGCTAACGTGGTAGCTGATGCTTTGAGTCGGAAATCTTTGCGTATATCTGCTTTGATGGTGAAAGAGTGGGAACTTCTGGAGCAATTTCGAGACTTGAGTTTGGTTTGTGAGCTTTCACATGAGAGTGTGAAGCTTGGTATGTTAAAGATCACTAATGATTTTCTGTTGTCTGTTATAGAGAAACAGAAGTTGGACTTGAAACTTGTTGATTTGTTGCTAGTTGGAAATCAAGAAGTGAACGGTGACTTTAAAGTGGATGATCAGGGTATTTTGAGATTCCGTGGTAGAATTTGTATACCGGATGATGCAGAGTTGAAAAAGATGATTCTTGAGGAAGGACACCGGAGTAGTATGAGTATACATCCTGGTGCTAATAAGATGTACCAAGATTTGAAGAAAATATTTTGGTGGTCTGGTTTGAAACGAGATGTGGCTCAGTTTGTGTATGCGTGTTTGACTTGTCAGAAGTCGAAAGTGGAACATCAGAGGCCTGCAGGATTAATGCAACCGTTGGATATTCCGGAGTGGAAATGGGATAGTATATCGATGGATTTTGTGACGGGTTTGCCTAATTCTCCGAGTGGGCATAATGCTATTTGGGTGATCGTGGATAGACTGACTAAATCGGTGCATTTCATTCCGATTGATATCAGTTATTCTATGGAGCGTTTGGCTGAGATTTATATCAGTGTGGTTGTGAAGTTACATGGCGTCCCGTTGAGTATTGTTTCTGATCGTGATCCGAGGTTTACTTCCAGATTTTGGGAAAGTTTGCAAAAGGCGTTAGGTTCTAAGCTGAGATTGAGTTCTGCTTATCATCCGCAGACTGATGGTCAGACGGAGAGAACAATTCAGTCATTGGAAGATTTACTGAGATCTTGTGTTCTTGAGCAAGGTAGAGTTTGGGACAGTTTTCTTTCATTGATCGAGTTTACGTATAATAACAGTTTCCATTCTAGTATCGGAATGGCACCTTTTGAGGCACTGTATGGAAGAAGATGTCGAACACCTTTGTGTTGGCATGAATCTGGTGAAAGTGCAGTAGTTGGACCTGAGTTAGTTCAACAAACGACGGAAAAGGTGAAACTTAATCGGGAGAAGATGAAAGCTTCTCAAAGTAGGCAAAAGAGTTATCATGATAAAAGGAAAAGAGATCTTGAGTTTCAAGCGGGTAACCATGTGTTTTTGAGGGTTTCGCCGGTGACTGGTGTTGGACGTGCTTTGAAGTCGAGGAAGCTTACTTCACGTTTTATTGGTCCATATCAGATATCCGAAAGAGTTGGTGCAGTGGCTTACAGGATAGCATTGCCACCGAATCTTTCAAATCTACATGATGTTTTCCATGTTTCACAGCTACGGAAGTATGTTCCAGATCCGTCTCATGTGATTCCGATGGATGAGGTTGAGGTAAGAGATAATCTTACGGTTGAGGTTTTACCGGTGAGGATTTTAGATCGCGAGTTGAAAAGGTTAAGAGGCAAGGAGATTGCACTTGTGAAAGTGGCATGGGGAGGTGCTGCTGAGGGTAATTTGACATGGGAATTGGAAGGTCGGATGCGGGAGTCGTATCCGGAGTTGTTTGGATCAGGTAATATTTTCGAGGACGAAAATTTCTAAAGTGGGGGAGAGTTGTAACGGTCCGTTTTTAATATTTCCTTTTCCCGTGCTTTTTGGTGTTAATTGGTCGAGTCTTTATTTTTAATTGAGCAATATTTATTTTAATTTCTAATTGGTACGAATATATGTTATTTTTGCACATTGTGTATTTTTACCGTTTTTGAGAGTTTGCGGGGAAAATTGGAATAGAGGGTATTTGACATATTTCATAATTAATAGTGTTAGTTAATAATAGTTAGTTTAGATATTTATTAGAAATGTTTAGAATTTTTAAGTTAAGAAAATATAAAAGAAAATAGTTAGTATAAGTTTAGAAAAAGAAGAAAAAGAAAAGTTAGTAAGAGTTTCCCAAAAGAGAAGAAAAAGAGAGAAGAGGAAAAGAGAAGAGAAAGAAGAAAAGAGAGGAAAAACTTGTGAAGGAAGAAATCAATCTCCCGACTTTCTAGAACACGATTAAATCGGGTAAGGGTGCGAAACTCGGTTATTATATCATTGTGTATGATTATGTATGTTTTGTATGGATGTTTTGGTTGGTTTTCCACATGTTTCCGTTTATGCCGTATTGGACGAACTCGATAGAAACCGATGTTTTTACGGTCGAAAAGTCGTATAAATACATGTGTTGGTTGGTTATATGTATGTGAGCTGCTGTTTGAAGTTTCATTAAGTTTGGTTATGTTTCGGTTAGTTTTCGGTATGGTTCCGTTGTTGTTTCCGTTTAGGTCGAATTATAGGAAATTGATAGAAAACGATGTTTTCACGGTTAGAATTCGAAATAAATTACGTAGTTGTATCGAGGAAGGTTAGGTCGTCGTATGTCGTGCTTTTTATTCGATTTGGTGAAGTTTAAAAATTCTGGTTTTTGAAAGGTTGAAATTTAATCGAAAAATCGAACGTCGTAGAAATTTCGTTTATGTGTTCTAAATTGTTCTTATGTATTTGGTGGTTGCGCGTATATGTTTGTTTCGGTGAAAATGTTCGATTTAGTCGAGTTTTCGGGGATTCGGGAAAAGGACAGCAAAGTTGTAATTTGAAAAATCTGGTTTTTTGTGAAAAACAGGGTTAGGGATCGATACATAATCCCAGGGATCGATCCCTACTGTGAAAATTGGGAAAAATGGAATTTTTACTACAGCAGGGATCGATACATGCGAGTTAGGGATCGATACATGAGGTCTTTATGTATCGATACATAAAGCCTATGTATCGATACCTACTGTGCTAAAGCAGAAATTCTGGTTTGTCGGGGAAACTTCGGAAATTCATATCTCTTGAACCGTAAGTCGGTTTTGATCCCCGTTTGAAGCGTTGGAAAGCTAACGAGATGTTCTTTCTAGGAAAAATAGTTTTGGGGTCTGAAATTGGTCCAATCGGTACAGTTTTTACGAACCGTTTCTTAGTGTCGGGTGTCCGGTTTACGTTTTCGCATTATTTTGAAATATTCATATCTTGTTAACCGTTTATCGTATTTAAGAGTTCTTTATACCGAATCGAAGCTGTCGATGAGTACTTTTTGATGATGATAGAAAATATTATTTTTGGCCGACTTTTAGCCGACTTTTTCGGAAAACCGAATAATGGAATTTTGAGTTATTTTTCAATATTGTAAGACATATTATGATATGTTATGAGATGGCTTGTGTGATGATTCTTTGATGGGAATTTGATGTTGTGGAATGGTATATTGGTGTTTGTGGCCATTTTGGGCAATTGTGTGCATTACTTTATATGTACTTGAAATACATGATTATTGTTAATGCATGAGCATTTGATGTTGGCATGAGTCATTAATGTGTCAAGTATCATGATATGCATTCTTGCATTGGAAGATTCATAGATGAATCAGTTTTATCGTCTTACGCCCTGAAATAATGGTAGAAGCGATTAATCACAAATGATTGTGCGCCCTGAAATAGTGGACTATGGCAATCGGATTGTGCGCCTTGAAATAGTGGTCGAAAGCAATCCATAAACGTCGTACGCCCTGAAATAATGGTTTATAGCGACGGGGAACATCGTAGGCCCGACGGGGAGTTACTCTATGTAACGAGCGATGATTCCAAGAGTTCCTGGGGGACTAATGAATTACAAGGTTGGATTGGTACCGCATGCGTAGAGTCGTTGTGTCGGTCTCTGTGCATTTGCATAATTCATTACATGAATGTTTATGTGTTGAATTTTGAGAAGGATTTGTTATGCATTGTGTTAATGTATATGCTTATGTGATTGATGTGTGAACTGGGTTTAATATGTCTTGTGTTGTTTACAAGTATCGTATTTGTGTGGTGAGAATAATTGTGCATATTTTGCTAAGTGTTATATAATGATATGCAATTATATTATAATCTTGTTTCTCACCCTTCTGCCGTGGTTTAATGCTGTAATGGCATTGCAGATTAGACGCTGGAGATCTTTTGCGAAGATTAGTGTCTTCGTCTTTTTTTCGTTCCGTCGGCTCTGATATGTAACACGGGTAGTCGGGGTTCGAGAGTAGATGTTTCTTTTAGCTTGTATATAGTGGCTTTGTATGAATATGTATATGACATACTTATATTTTGTGATGACATCAGTTATGGATGTTCCGCTTTAATTCTGTAACTGAACGATGGTATTTTGGAACTGAGTTCCTTTGTTTATAAAAACTATCCAGGTGTTATATATCTTTATGAGCAGGTTGTTTTTAGTTCACGTTGGTGTGGCATCTCTGGCTATATCATGATAAATTATTCTTTGCTCTGATGTTTTATTTATAAGATTAGTTTATTCCGGTTTTTGTACGGGGTATAGAAGGGGTGTTACATAAAGTGGTATCAGAGCCAGTGTCTGTTTGGTCTGTCCGACCGTGTCCTTGTGTCGTTGTTGGACTGTTGCACTCTGTTGAGTGGTTGTTTAACCATAATTTGCTATCATTGGGAATGTTCAGATTATGGCGGGAAGGCGTGATGCTGCTATGACTGCGGCCATGCAAGCTATGGCGCAAGCGATGCAGAATTTACCCAATGCTGCGGCGGTCGAGGAATCGCGTAGTATGGATAAGTTTCAGAGGAATAATCCACCGAGCTTTAAGGGTACTCATGATCCTGAGGGAGCACAGATTTGGCTGAAGAAGATTGAGAAGATCTTCCGTTTCATTAGGTGTTCCGAGGATCAGAAGGTGCAGTTTGGTACTCATGTGTTGGAAAAGGAAGCTGAAGACTGGTGGGCGAATGCTTCTCAGAGGTTTGAGGAGGATGAGATAGTGGTTACATGGGCTGTGTTCAAAGATGCTTTTCTTGAAAAGTATTTTCCGGAAGATGAGAGAGGTAAAAAGGAAATTGAATTTCTTGAACTGAAGCAGGATAATTCCTCTGTTGCGGATTATGCTGCTAAGTTTGAAGAACTGGTGAAGTTTTGTCCCAATTATAATACGGCTGGTTCGGAGAGGTCTAAGTGTTTGAAGTTTGTGAATGGCTTGAGGCCAGAAATTAAGCAAGGTATCGGTTATCAGGAGATAAGACAGTTTTCAGTGTTGGTGAACAAGAGTCGGATTTTTGATGAGGATAGCAAGGCGCGTGCTACTCATTACAAGAATCTGAATGATAAGAAAGGAAAGGGGCAGTTCAGAGGTAGGCCTTATGCTACCCCTGTTGATAAAGGGAAACAGAAGTTTACTTTTGATAGGAAGCCTAGTGGTGGAGGAATGAATTCTGCTGTGAAATGTTACAATTGTGGTGGTTTAGGTCATCGTATATCGGAATGTAAGAGGAATATGAATAATGTGGATAAGTGTGCTAATTGTGGTTTGAAGGGTCATGTGGCTGCTGATTGTAGGAGGAAGAATGGGGTTACATGTTATAATTGTGGGGAAGTTGGTCATGTTAGTACGAGGTGCACGGAACCGAAGCAAGCTCAACCTAGAGGGAAAGTATTTGCATTGGCGGGAGCTCAGCCTACTAATGCAGATCGTTTGATCAGAGGTACTTATTTTATTAATAGTAATCTTTTAATTGCTATTATTGATACTGGAGCGACTCATTCGTTTATTTCGATTGATTGTGCGAAACGTTTGAATTTGGTGTTGTCTAAGATGGGTGGAGAGATGGTTATCGATACTCCAGCTTCGGGGTCGGTAACTACTTCTTTCGTTTGTTTAAGTTGTCCTTTGACAATTTTTGGTAGAGATTTTGTGATGGACTTGGTATGTTTGCCATTGAAGGGTTTGGATGTGATTCTGGGAATGAACTGGTTAGAGTTCAATCGTGTTCATCTTGATTGTTATCTTAAGCGGGTGAGATTTCCTTCTCTTGAAGAAGAAAGGGAATCTGGTTTCTTATCTACCAAAGAGTTGAAGAAACTTTTGGCGGAGGAAGCTCAGTTGTTTGGATTGTTTGCATCGTTGTCTGTGGAGAGTCAAGTTGCAATTGGAAGTTTTCCTGTTGTGTGTGATTTTCAGGAGGTGTTTCCGGATGATTTTTCAGATGTGCCGCCAGAAAGAGAGGTGGAGTTTTCTATAGACCTAGTTCCTGGTACTAGACCTGTATCTATGGCACCATATCGGATGTCAGCATCTGAGTTGGTGGAGTTGAAAAGACAATTGAATGAGTTGTTGGAAAAGAGGTTTGTAAGGCCTAGCGTATCACCTTGGGGTGCTCCTGTTTTGTTGGTCAAAAAGAAAGATGGAAGTATGCGTTTGTGTATCGATTATCGGCAGTTGAATAAAGTGACGATTAAGAACAAGTATCCACTTCCAAGGATCGATGACTTGATGGATCAACTAGTGGGTGCAAGTGTGTTTAGTAAGATTGATTTGAGGTCAGGATACCATCAAATTCGGGTTAAAGAGGAGGATATTCAGAAGACGGCCTTTAGGACACGATACGGACATTACGAGTTTTCTGTGATGCCGTTCGGGGTTTCTAATGCGCCGGGTGTGTTTATGGAGTATATGAATCGTATATTCCATGAGCATTTAGATCAATTTGTTGTTGTGTTTATTGATGACATTTTGATTTACTCTAAGTCACAGGAGGAACATGCGGAGCATTTGCGAATTGTGTTGCAGATTCTGAAGGAGAAGAGACTTTTTGCTAAGTTGTCCAAGTGTGAGTTCTGGTTGTCAGAAGTGAGTTTTCTTGGGCATGTGATTTCAGGTAATGGTATTGCTGTGGATCCATCCAAAGTAGAGGCTGTTCTACAATGGGAGGCTCCTAGATCTGTTACTGAAATTCGAAGTTTTCTGGGTTTAGCTGGATATTACCGAAGGTTTATCGAAGGTTTTTCCAAGTTGGCACTTCCGTTGACTCAACTGACTTGTAAGGGTAAGGCATTTATTTGGGATATTCAATGTGAAGAAAGTTTCAACGAGCTGAAGAAGAGATTGACTACAGCTCCGATTTTGATCTTACCGAATCCTAATGAATCGTTCGTTGTGTATTGTGATGCATCTCTAATTGGTTTAGGTGGTGTTTTGATGCAAGATGGTAAGGTGGTTGCTTATGCTTCGAGGCAGTTACGAGTTCATGAGAAGAATTATCCTACTCATGATTTGGAATTAGCTGCGATGGTTTTTGTATTAAAGATTTGGAGGCATTATCTCTACGGTGCTAGATTCGAAGTCTTTAGTGATCATAAAAGTTTAAAATACTTGTTTGATCAGAAAGAGTTAAATATGAGGCAACGGAGATGGTTGGAACTTCTGAAGGACTATGACTTTAGCTTGAATTACCATCCTGGTAAGGCTAACGTGGTAGCTGATGCTTTGAGTCGGAAATCTTTGCGTATATCTGCTTTGATGGTGAAAGAGTGGGAACTTCTGGAGCAATTTCGAGACTTGAGTTTGGTTTGTGAGCTTTCACATGAGAGTGTGAAGCTTGGTATGTTAAAGATCACTAATGATTTTCTGTTGTCTGTTATAGAGAAACAGAAGTTGGACTTGAAACTTGTTGATTTGTTGCTAGTTGGAAATCAAGAAGTGAACGGTGACTTTAAAGTGGATGATCAGGGTATTTTGAGATTCCGTGGTAGAATTTGTATACCGGATGATGCAGAGTTGAAAAAGATGATTCTTGAGGAAGGACACCGGAGTAGTATGAGTATACATCCTGGTGCTAATAAGATGTACCAAGATTTGAAGAAAATATTTTGGTGGTCTGGTTTGAAACGAGATGTGGCTCAGTTTGTGTATGCGTGTTTGACTTGTCAGAAGTCGAAAGTGGAACATCAGAGGCCTGCAGGATTAATGCAACCGTTGGATATTCCGGAGTGGAAATGGGATAGTATATCGATGGATTTTGTGACGGGTTTGCCTAATTCTCCGAGTGGGCATAATGCTATTTGGGTGATCGTGGATAGACTGACTAAATCGGTGCATTTCATTCCGATTGATATCAGTTATTCTATGGAGCGTTTGGATGAGATTTATATCAGTGTGGTTGTGAAGTTACATGGCGTCCCGTTGAGTATTGTTTCTGATCGTGATCCGAGGTTTACTTCCAGATTTTGGGAAAGTTTGCAAAAGGCGTTAGGTTCTAAGCTGAGATTGAGTTCTGCTTATCATCCGCAGACTGATGGTCAGACGGAGAGAACAATTCAGTCATTGGAAGATTTACTGAGATCTTGTGTTCTTGAGCAAGGTAGAGTTTGGGACAGTTTTCTTTCATTGATCGAGTTTACGTATAATAACAGTTTCCATTCTAGTATCGGAATGGCACCTTTTGAGGCACTGTATGGAAGAAGATGTCGAACACCTTTGTGTTGGCATGAATCTGGTGAAAGTGCAGTAGTTGGACCTGAGTTAGTTCAACAAACGACGGAAAAGGTGAAACTTATTCGGGAGAAGATGAAAGCTTCTCAAAGTAGGCAAAAGAGTTATCATGATAAAAGGAAAAGAGATCTTGAGTTTCAAGCGGGTAACCATGTGTTTTTGAGGGTTTCGCCGGTGACTGGTGTTGGACGTGCTTTGAAGTCGAGGAAGCTTACTTCACGTTTTATTGGTCCATATCAGATATCCGAAAGAGTTGGTGCAGTGGCTTACAGGATAGCATTGCCACCGAATCTTTCAAATCTACATGATGTTTTCCATGTTTCACAGCTACGGAAGTATGTTCCAGATCCGTCTCATGTGATTCCGATGGATGAGGTTGAGGTAAGAGATAATCTTACGGTTGAGGTTTTACCGGTGAGGATTTTAGATCGCGAGTTGAAAAGGTTAAGAGGCAAGGAGATTGCACTTGTGAAAGTGGCATGGGGAGGTGCTGCTGAGGGTAATTTGACATGGGAATTGGAAGGTCGGATGCGGGAGTCGTATCCGGAGTTGTTTGGATCAGGTAATATTTTCGAGGACGAAAATTTCTAAAGTGGGGGAGAGTTGTAACGGTCCGTTTTTAATATTTCCTTTTCCCGTGCTTTTTGGTGTTAATTGGTCGAGTCTTTATTTTTAATTGAGCAATATTTATTTTAATTTCTAATTGGTACGAATATATGTTATTTTTGCACATTGTGTATTTTTACCGTTTTTGAGAGTTTGCGGGGAAAATTGGAATAGATGGTATTTGACATATTTCATAATTAATAGTGTTAGTTAATAATAGTTAGTTTAGATATTTATTAGAAATGTTTAGAATTTTTAAGTTAAGAAAATATAAAAGAAAATAGTTAGTATAAGTTTAGAAAAAGAAGAAAAAGAAAAGTTAGTAAGAGTTTCCCAAAAGAGAAGAAAAAGAGAGAAGAGGAAAAGAGAAGAGAAAGAAGAAAAGAGAGGAAAAACTTGTGAAGGAAGAAATCAATCTCCCGACTTTCTAGAACACGATTAAATCGGGTAAGGGTGCGAAACTCGGTTATTATATCATTGTGTATGATTATGTATGTTTTGTATGGATGTTTTGGTTGGTTTTCCACATGTTTCCGTTTATGCCGTATTGGACGAACTCGATAGAAACCGATGTTTTTACGGTCGAAAAGTCGTATAAATACATGTGTTGGTTGGTTATATGTATGTGAGCTGCTGTTTGAAGTTTCATTAAGTTTGGTTATGTTTCGGTTAGTTTTCGGTATGGTTCCGTTGTTGTTTCCGTTTAGGTCGAATTATAGGAAATTGATAGAAAACGATGTTTTCACGGTTAGAATTCGAAATAAATTACGTAGTTGTATCGAGGAAGGTTAGGTCGTCGTATGTCGTGCTTTTTATTCGATTTGGTGAAGTTTAAAAATTCTGGTTTTTGAAAGGTTGAAATTTAATCGAAAAATCGAACGTCGTAGAAATTTCGTTTATGTGTTCTAAATTGTTCTTATGTATTTGGTGGTTGCGCGTATATGTTTGTTTCGGTGAAAATGTTCGATTTAGTCGAGTTTTCGGGGATTCGGGAAAAGGACAGCAAAGTTGTAATTTGAAAAATCTGGTTTTTTGTGAAAAACAGGGTTAGGGATCGATACATAATCCCAGGGATCGATCCCTACTGTGAAAATTGGGAAAAATGGAATTTTTACTACAGCAGGGATCGATACATGCGAGTTAGGGATCGATACATGAGGTCTTTATGTATCGATACATAAAGCCTATGTATCGATACCTACTGTGCTGAAGCAGAAATTCTGGTTTGTCGGGGAAACTTCGGAAATTCATATCTCTTGAACCGTAAGTCGGTTTTGATCCCCGTTTGAAGCGTTGGAAAGCTAACGAGATGTTCTTTCTAGGAAAAATAGTTTTGGGGTCTGAACTTGGTCCAATCGGTACAGTTTTTACGAACCGTTTCGTAGTGTCGGGTGTCCGGTTTACGTTTTCGCATTATTTTGAAATATTCATATCTTGTTAACCGTTTATCGTATTTAAGAGTTCTTTATACCGAATCGAAGCTGTCGATGAGTACTTTTTGATGATGATAGAAAATATTATTTTTGGCCGACTTTTAGCCGACTTTTTCGGAAAACCGAATAATGGAATTTTGAGTTATTTTTCAATATTGTAAGACATATTATGATATGTTATGAGATGGCTTGTGTGATGATTCTTTGATGGGAATTTGATGTTGTGGAATGGTATATTGGTGTTTGTGGCCATTTTGGGCAATTGTGTGCATTACTTTATATGTACTTGAAATACATGATTATTGTTAATGCATGAGCATTTGATGTTGGCATGAGTCATTAATGTGTCAAGTATCATGATATGCATTCTTGCATTGGAAGATTCATAGATGAATCAGTTTTATCGTCTTACGCCCTGAAATAATGGTAGAAACGATTAATCACAAATGATTGTGCACCCTGAAATAGTGGACTATGGCAATCGGATTGTGCGCCTTGAAATAGTGGTCGAAAGCAATCCATAAACGTCGTACGCCCTGAAATAATGGTTTATAGCGACGGGGAACATCGTAGGCCCGACGGGGAGTTACTCTATGTAACGAGCGATGATTCCAAGAGTTCCTGGGGGACTAATGAATTACAAGGTTGGATTGGTACCCGCATGCGTAGAGTCGTTGTGTCGGTCTCTGTGCATTTGCATAATTCATTACATGAATGTTTATGTGTTGAATTTTGAGAAGGATTTGTTATGCATTGTGTTAATGTATATGCTTATGTGATTGATGTGTGAACTGGGTTTAATATGTCTTGTGTTGTTTACAAGTATCGTATTTGTGTGGTGAGAATAATTGTGCATATTTTGCTAAGTGTTATATAATGATATGCAATTATATTATAATCTTGTTTCTCACCCTTCTGCTGTGGTTTAATGCTGTAATGGCATTGCAGATTAGACGCTGGAGATCTTTTGCGAAGATTAGTGTCTTCGTCTTTTTTTCGTTCCGTCGGCTCTGATATGTAACACGGGTAGTCGGGGTTCGAGAGTAGATGTTTCTTTTAGCTTGTATATAGTGGCTTTGTATGAATATGTATATGACATACTTATATTTTGTGATGACATCAGTTATGGATGTTCCGCTTTAATTCTGTAACTGAACGATGGTATTTTGGAACTGAGTTCCTTTGTTTATAAAAACTATCCAGGTGTTATATATCTTTATGAGCAGGTTGTTTTTAGTTCACGTTGGTGTGGCATCTCTGGCTATATCATGATAAATTATTCTTTGCTCTGATGTTTTATTTATAAGATTAGTTTATTCCGGTTTTTGTACGGGGTATAGAAGGGGTGTTACATTCCTCGCCAAGAGACGTTTCCTCTCCTCCTCAGCCGGGCGAACAGCCTCTTCCAGTTCGGTGTTTCTCGCCAAGAGACGTTTCCTCTCCTCCTCAGCGTTCTTCAACCTCTCCTCCAACTTCTCTTGAAGCTCGACCTGGGCCCTGTTCTGGTTTTTGCAGTCAGTCAGCTCCTTGCCCACCCTCTCCATTTCAGCTAAGATGGACCTGAAACTCTCGTGCAGCCTGTTCAGCTCGTCCGTCGGGCATGTCTCATCGTTCAGGACCAAGGCAGCAGCGCAAACTCGCATCACCGCAGACACGTCCTCCACCAGCACCCTTCTCCGAGAAACCCTGTCAACACCCAAGATGGTCTGAACTTCAGGTACACCAACGCATAGGGAATTGTTCCCCATAAAGAAGTTCGGCCTAGAGTGGCAAGGCGGGAGCACAAATTTTACAGCGGGAGGGCTTTCGTTCTCAGTGAGGTCGACATCCACATGATCAGTAAGTCGTTGTCTCTTCGGGGAGTTCTACGTGTTGGGGGAGTCGCTGTCCTTGAGAGAGCCAGAAGAACCCTCGGTTGCTGGAGTGGGAACGGGGACCTGCGATCGAAGTTGCTCGATACGGCCTTTGCCGCCCTTCTTCGATATGCGGTCAGCTTTCAGTTTCTTGATACGCTCATCGGCATCCGACATCTTTCCTGCAAAGAAAATAAATGTGTCAGTAAATCGGATACCAGGACGCAATGAAAAAGTAAGTCAAAGAGGATTTCACCACCTAACAGCTTGAGGGCATCCTCGTCGGAAATCGTCTCGAGGAGGGCCCTCGTATTGATTAACCGGCGCTTTGTTAAGACCTGCCCGTCGTCACCCCGGATGAATTCCCCGTCCGACATCATGAGCTTGGCTTGGTTAAAACCGTTGACGAAGGCGACTATTTTCTCATAGGCTAGGCGATCCCCTTCGCCAAGTCGACCAGGGCTGACTTTGTAGCTGTCCGTCCCCTTTTTGAAGTGTTCTTCCGTCCAGAACAAGGGGAATCTCGGTTTATGGACCTCCTCCTTCTGCCCGTCCACTTCGCGGGAAACCCGGCGATACACCAAATTTACAGCCTCAAGCGTGACCGGCCTCACGATGTAAAACCGGTATTTAAAGTCCCGAACATAGTCCAGGTAGGTGTGGAAGAGGCTGCTCACTTGTTTAAAAGACACCCAGCCGTGTCTGTCGTCGGAGGCCTGTCGTTGGAGGTGGAAGATACGAAAGAAAAGAGGCACGGTTGCCCCGATCTGGAGATATTTACAAACGAGCTCGAAGGCTCGGATAAATGCAAGCGAGTTAGGGTGGAGCTGCGAGGGCGCCAGACGCAGCCAATCGAACACCGCTTGTTGGAAATCCGTAAAGGGAAAACGCCACCCCCGCCTCGTCGAACATGAATTCATATTCCTCGATATGTCGAACAGATGCGATGGTGTGTTTGAGGCCGGAACACCTTCCACGTCTTCGAGGAGCCCACTAGCCGATGCTCAACTGTACAAAAGATATCATCTTCGTCTCCGTCGATGAACTGGGAAGCCATGTTTAGCGGCTCTTCGCTAACCCACTTCACGAGGGGACGTTCCTCGGCGCTAGTGATTGGCGCCATCGGAGAGTCGGGCTGGTCGTCGACGTCTAATGATCCCACGGCCACAGACGCGGACAAAGCTTCCATATACCTGGGTATTCATCTCGTGTCCTCGGGACATTCTTCTTGTCCCCGGGGTATTCATCCCTTCACCCCGCGAGATTCAACAAAGAAACTAAGAAATTCTGCCGTTTTCGCCGGAGATTTTGCGATTTCCATGAGAACTTCATCAGTTCACCATAAAAACACCCTATGAATGCAAACAAAAGGAGAAAAAAGAGAGAAACTTACTTGAAATACACTTCCGGTAGGGTTCCGGCATGACAGTCGGTGACGGCGAACGGTGGCGAAATAGAGAAGAAAGAGAGAGAGAGTCTGAGCAAAGGGGGGGGGGGGGGAGGGGCGAAAGTGCAAATGAAACGGGATGTCCCCTATTTATAAGGGCCCCAAGAGACTCGAGGATTTCCTAGGTAATCGATTACGCTACCCTAGCGTAGCCGCCCTAGGCAATGATGAGGTGTGACACGTGGCACACGCTTCCCCACACACGTCTTTTCATTCCCCAACGCGTGTCGTTCCATTCGCCTTGCTTCAGACTTCTCGTATCCCCGTGACGTCGCTCACCCCGCGACCAGTCTAGCGCAAGTAAGTCAATTTATTTCTCCCTGGTTGACCAACCGCTCCTCGACATAGTACTGGCCCTTAAGTCATTACTCTGACACCTTAGAGCAACGACTTGGGGGGCTCCTGTTCTGGACTGGGCCAGCGCCTACCCTACTATCGGGAAGGCCCAAGCCCAATGACCAGCGAAGGCCCAACGAAGCCCAAAGTCGCCTCTGTGTCAGGCACGTACCAGTCCCCTTGGACGTCGGACACGCGGGGTAAAGACTGTCGAGCAGAGGCATATAGCCCGTGGACGCTCCTCACCTCGACACCTACGTGCTCCTCCCCGCGAGGACACGTTCGCTTGTAACTTCCCACTCCCGAAGGAATCGGTCTGCCCTACTTCCGGAGATTTAGGGACCGTTACTCCAAGGCGAAGACCACGTGCTGGTCTTCACTATACCACGTAAGCCCTGGTAGTTACTTGGATTGGGCCTTGCAATCCAGCCCAGTGCAAGTAATCGTTGGCCCCGCGCTAGGGGCTCTCTATAAATACCCTCTCATTTGAGAAGGTCAGGGTACGAAACATTCTAAACTCACATCTCTGTATTTGCTTTCTCTGACCTTACCTGACTTGAGCGTCGGAGTACCTTGCAGACAAATAGTTAGAAAGACATGAATTTGGCTTTTATCCAAACATGAACAAACTTTTTTCTACTGTTCATAACATAGTATACACATAAAACCATATATATCTATAATCACACACTTCTACACACCAAGAACATATTTACACATATATGCTTCTAACATTTTCACACACGCTCAAATGCTTTTGCACACCTTTTACATTATTGTAAAACTCACATACTACTTATATTACTGTGAACTTGCACTACATTCTATTATTACAATATTATTTACTCACTTATACGCCTCACATGCAATATTAATGTTACAACAATTTTATATTTACACACATTAGCACACACACTAAGTTAACACTACACCTTCTAGTTTGTATGTGTCTCTAACGGATCACAACAAACAAAACAAGCTTTTCTTTCCAAAACATTATGCAGTACATGAAAAGAACTAAAAAAAGTTCAAAGGATCAACTATCCAGCACAAAGATATTCCCACTGCTATAATTAAAATAAACAACAACATACATACCAAATACAAGAGAGAGTTTAAAGTTGAAAATGTTACCCAACAAAATATGAAAGAGTGAGCTCTTCTTCTTCTCTGGCTTCACGCGTTTCTCCTCGCATCACTCCATTCCTCTCGGCGGCGGCGAATGTGATTAACGAGGAGTTGTTGTCGGTCTTGATCTGAGATAGGCGATTGAAACACGGTGGCTGAAACAAGTTGCTTGATGGCACTGAACCAGAGTTGCCACGGTGGCTTTTCGGCGTTGTGTTTAGCAGTGGAGTTTTCGGTGGTTATTCCATGGTGGTTAGCTCGAAGGTTTTGTTACGAGAAAGTGACAGTGTGGTGTGGTTGTAGTGAAGAAAAGTGAATATGTGCGAAGGTATAGTGATGAGGATGATGGTCGCATGAAAAATGGGGAAGTTATGTATACGTGAGGTTTTTTAGGATGATGAGAAGATGTAGAGAGTGGATCTATTGATGATGAAGTGGAAAGAGTATAATGATATTATGTTGTTTTTAGGAGAAGGTGAAGTTTTTTTTAAAAGGTTTTTTTTTTTGAAAGGTGAAGTTCTTTAACGTGAGAGGGATAAGATGGTAATGTTGTTATGTGCCTTAAAAAAACTGATGTGTGGTACAAGTGTGTGTGAAGAAGAAATTACGGTGAAGGGTGTTTTTATGTTGAAGAAGAATAATGGATGAGGGGTGTTAGTTATGGTCTTGTTGTTGTATATTACTTTAATGAAGATGCAGGCCTCTCATTTTTCATGGGCAGGAGGGAGTGTTGCTTTTTGTTTTTTTCTTTTCAAACCAAAGGGATAAAGCATGTAGGTAGATGTGTAGGTGATGATATGCTGAAAAAGTTTGGACGTGTCGTGTAGCAAAGGAAAAAGAGAGTATGATGTGTGTAAGTGATATGCTGTTGTAGTACGATGGGTATTGTACGTTCAGAAGGAAAGGACAAAATGAAAGTGATCCATCTCTCCTTGTTTCTCACGTGTTGTGTAAGTTGTAGTGTCTTATGTATGTTTTATTTTTGAAAAGTAGTCTCTTTCCCTCTTCATGCGCAGGATACGACTATATGAAGGTGATGGGACGTCCTTTTTCTCAGCATGTATAGGTATAGGTTACTAGTATTAAGCAAAAGTAAAACAACTTTGAAAACTTAGTAAATAAGTTTTATAAAAACTTAAAAAAGAAAATACATGAAATATTTAAAAAGAAATGGAATAAGATAATTAACATAAATTTAAACTAAAATAAAATCTAAATTAAGTCAAAATTCTTAATTATTTAATTAAAAATAAATAAATAAATAAAATCGTTTAAAAACGAGAAATCAGACTGGTATCGAAATGCTCGAAAAGATAAAACGAATACACCAAAATGATCAGCGTGAAATAAACGACTAAGAAAAATACAGCGTTTGGTCAGATTTCGAAATAAATTTTCCCCGGTTAAATGGCTCAAACTGATTATAATGCGACCAAAAAGCAGTAAAAAAATTAAAACGAGCACGCCAGGTTAAACTACGCGGAATGTAGATTAATATCAACTAACATTTGCAAGCTCGATTTTGAAATTTTTCGTCCACTGATTTTACGCACAATTGACTTTTGGTTTGACCGAGTCGGATGTAAATTCAACAAGGTTATTTTGGCTGATAAATTGGGCATTATGTGAGATGAAATGCATGATAGGCTATGCAGATGATGAAAAAAGAGGCGGGATCTTAGGGATAAAAACTAGGGCATGACACCATGGAAGAAGGCAGTGCTAATGTCCAGTTGATGAAGGTGCTAATTTAATGTAGAAGCAATAGATAATGATAATCTAATGGTAGTCATTTCTATAACAGGACTAAAAGTCTCTAAATAGTCTAAACCCTCAGTTTTATTGAAACCTTTGGCGACAAAATCGTACCTTGTATCTCTCAATAGTACTATTAGCCAAAAAAAATTAGTTTAAAAATCCATTTGCAACTAATGGTAATTTTATTGGGAGGAAGGGAAACAAGATCCAATGTATTGGTGTTAGTGAGAGATGTAAGTTCAACATTAATAGCTTGTTGCCAATTAGGATCTTTAATGGCACTAGAACATGAACGGGGTTCAATTTTTCTAGAAAATGGTTAGGTTAAAAATTCTATGATTGATAGATAAATTGTCATAAGATAAGACATTAGAAAGGGGGTAAGAAATCATACTTGAAGTAGTTGAAGGGGAGGAACAAGAAGTGCCTTGTAAAAGGGAGCAATGATAGTCTTGTAAATAGGTAGAAGACTTAGATAATCTACAAGATTTTCTTACGGAAGGTTGGGTGGAGGGCGGGGTAGAGGTGATAGGATTTTCAGGTGCAGTTTGGATGTCAAGATTAGAGGTGGGAGTAGTGTGATTGAAATTGTAGGGGTTTGGGGAAGGTGTGGGAGAAAGGGATGTAGTTGGGGTAGGGTTGTCAGTAAGGTTAGAGTTATTATCATTAATGATGTTTGGATTATTGTTGGGATGGATAATAGGAGGGAGATGAGAGTCATAGTCATAGTAAGAGTCATGGGTGATAGGATGAATGGGAAGAGGAATAAATGCGGTGTCGTTGGTGTTTTGTGTGTAGGGAAATATGTGCTAAAAAAATATAGTGTCACGAGAAATAAAAATATTCCTACTACTAATGTCATACAAAATGTGTCCTTTGACACCATATTTAGTTCCTAAGTACACGCATTTACAAGACCTAGGATTAAATTTTGGTCGATCACATTTAGAACTACTAGCATACACAAGACATCCAAATGTTTTCATAATATAGTAGTCAGGTACAAAACCAAATAAAAGAGTAAAAGGACATTGAAAATTGAGTAATTTTGTGGGTAATCGGTTAATTAAGAAAACAACATATGTCAAAGCATGTGACCAAAAAAAGTTTGGAAGTTTAGATTGTAAAAGTAAAGCACGAGTGACATCTAGAAAATGTTGATGTTTACGTTGAACTAAGCCATTTTGATTGGGTGTATCTATATAAGAAGTTTTGTGATGAATACCATTAATGAGATAAAAATGTTTTAAAGTTAATTTAGGCCCATTATCCAACCAGATTACTTTGATGGTTGTTAAGTTGAGTTGGAGAAAATATAGTTAAATATTGAACTAACAAGGATGCTTCAGATGTACGTTTCATTAAGAAAATCCAACAATAAAGAGTGTGATCATCAATGACAGTTAGAAAGTATTTGTGACCATTCATGGAAAGTATGGAAAAAGGTCTCCATATATCCATATGAAAAAGGTCAAAAGGTTTAAGGGACACACTTCTACTGTCCTGAAAAGGTAATCTCTTATGTTTAGCATAAAAACAAACATCACAAGGTAAATAATTTTTAGAAAATTTGGTTAAAGAATATTTGTTTTTTTTTTTAATTTGAAGTAAAACTTCATTGGAGGGATGGCCAAGTCTATCGTGCCAAAAGGTAAATTATTGATGTGGGGAGGGGGACTAGAATTACAATTGAATTGAAAAACAATTTTGGGTAGGGTAGGCAAGGTGAGGATGTATAGGTCATAATGCAGATTAGCTGCATCAATCCTCATCAGGATAGGGTTGCCCTGTAAAATGCAGTCAAAGGAGGTGAAAGTTAATGTGCAATTAAGAGCAGCAATAAGTTTTGGCACAAATATAAGGTTGTTGTAAAAAATTTCAATACGTAAAACATCAGTTAAGAACATATTGTCCTTGAAATGTATAGTGCTTGAAGAGTAGGCAGTGATGGTGGCTCCATTGGGTCGTTCATGACATATAATCCTTGGGTTTTGATGATAACAAAAATATTAAAACAACAATGGTATTATTTGATGTGTGTTTCAAGTATGCAGGTTCTACTGCTTAAAGATATTCTTCACCTTCAGTTGGATCAGAGTATGGTCTGTGCATAACACTCAACAGTGGTGCAGATAATGATCCAATGAGAAAAGTATGTCTGTTAAAGACTTTCCCTCAAGAAGGAATCAAGTGCCACATGAAAAATATTACATTGCGTTTCCTACCATATTCAAAGGGTTATTCCGTTGAATTTAATGCTAAATATATTTTTAATTCATTGGTCTTGATAGAGGGTTTTAATGAAGGTCTATAGAATATTCTTGAGAAAGGTGTTACTATAGAAGTTGATGGTGTAGGGATGATCAAAGTTTGAAAGTCCCTCGCACCAGCTCAGAATAAACTTATTGAAAATATCTTTAGAGGTATATGCATTCTGCTAGGTGCTCTATGTAACACCCCAAATATACCCCGCACAATTTAATTATAAATCAGAGTAAATTACATCAAATAATATTTAGGATGCCACATAATTCACACAATAGCTGCTCATATAACAAGATATGTAACACATGCATCTTTTTAACAATTATTTATAATAACTATAAGAACTCAACATGTCTGTAACATTAAACTTTCATTAAACAGTGGAAGCATCAGCATAAACAGTTATTCATGGCCTAATTATTTCTTCAAAACAATCATAAACCAAAATAATTCTAGAGATATCCAAAAATCTCTATCAACACATCAAAGACACAACGTTCCCTAACCTCGGTGTTACACATCAGATAAGACGCCGACACTATAGATATAATAGAAAACTTCATCTTCCACTCATATCAACTCCTCTACTGCGATATTTTTTATTATGTTTTTGTTCTTTTTGATTAATAATTAAAAGTTACTACACAAAAAATGAAATGTATAAATAAAACATAACGGGTAACTACTCATTCAATCAACAAGTATATATTAACATATTGATTCAAAAGTCAAGATATATTAACATATTGATTCACTAGTATATATTAAACATATTGATTCAAAAGTCAAGATTAATTCTAAGAGTACTCGAAAACAAATTATTAGATAAAACAAAACTTGAATCAAAATCTTCAAATAGACCAAATATATTTTTTGTTTTACTAAAGAGAAATAAAAATAAAAATACAATTTTTAAATTATCTACAATCTTTAAAAAGAAAATCCTCAATACATATTTTTTTTACTTATTTAAAGGAAACAAAATGTTGTTAAAAACTTATTAATAATAGTACTAATGTTAGTAAAATTAAAGGGCTAAAAAATAAATAGATAAACTTACAAGATCATGGGCTAGTGAGAAAAAAACAATAGCAACAAGGCCCCAAAGGGCTCTCCAGCTGGTGAAGAAAACGGGTCAAGAAAAAAAACCCATTGACCCAGTTCGGTTCCTTAGTGAAAGAGGGTTATTGAAACCCAAAACCAACAAAAATGCCTGCTACATTATCAAAATACAAACACGGTTAATGAAGGGAAAAACAAAAGAAAGCACGTTGTTTTCATACTCATGTTCTCATACTCACGTTTTCTCCCAATAGATTTCTCATACTCACGTTCTCTCTCAGTCTGTTTTCTCCTTTCTTTGGATTGTTCATATTGCTACGTGATTTCTGCTCAATCTCTCCTCAAACTCACGTTCTCAATTTGTTTTTCTTTTTGTTCTCTCTAAAATCGTAACAACAAGTTTCAACGGATTATGTAACAAGTTTTAATGGATCGGAGAAACTACCTGAGGATGAAAGGGTGGTGGATTCGTCTCCTTTTCAGGTATGACTTTCACGTTTTTGTGTTCTTCTGAAAATTGGTTGTGGTTTGGTTTGAAATTCTGAAATTTGAAATGATTTGGTGTTCGAGTTCCGAAAATTAACATGGTTTTGCTTGAGTTTCTGAAAATTGAAAGTGATTTGGTGTTTGAGTTCCGAATATTAAAATGGTTTTGTTTGAGTTTCTGAAAATTGAAAGTGATTTGGTGTTTTGTGGATTTTTCTTGCTGTGTATGAATGGCTATGGCTAGGGTTCATTGTGGCTGAAATGTTGTTACTGTTACTGATGAATTTATATGAACAGAATTAGGGTTTGGGACTGAGGTATGTTGATAATTGTGGAATGTCACAGAGGAATCAAACTAGTTGGTGGATGTCTTGCTAGTTTTGTGTAACCTGCATTTTGCTGTACTTTTTCTCTTTGCTGAATTTTTGTCATTTTTCTCTGTCTTTGCATTTGAAATGGTAGCACAAATTCTGCACAAAATAGTATTGTTGTAGTAGTAACATTCTTGTTTTTCCCTCCTCTTTTCTTTTGTATTTAAATTGTGAATGCCATATGTTGGAATTATATGGTGAATGTGCTGAATTTTGTTATAACAACATGCTTGAATTATATTTGGATGAGTGCTGAATTTTATCATGATAATGCTGAATTTTGTTGATGCAAATGCTGAATTTTATAATGATAATGCTGAATTTTATTGTGGTGAATGCTGAATTTTATAATGATAATGCTGAATTTTATTGATGCAAATGCTGAATTTTATTGTGGTGAATGCTGAATTTTATTTGGATGAGAATGCCAAATTTTTGGTCATGTAAACATGTGATGCAAATGCTGAATTTTATTTGCATACGAATGCTGAATTTTATAATGATAATGTTAAATTTTATTGTGGTGAATGCCGAATTTTTGGTCATGTAAACATGTGATGCAAATACTGAATTTTATTTGGATGCGAATGCTGAATTTTTGGTTATGTAAATATGTGACAATGCTGAATCTTATTGTGGTGAATGTTGAATTTTTGGTTATGTAAACATGTGACAATGCTGAATTTTATTGTGGTGAATTTTATTTGTTGCAAATTTGGCTTGGTTACTCATTAATCAAATTTCTTCTTTTAGGTCCTTGGTGATGATTATAAGTTGGCATGGAAGTTGCAAGATGGTATGCCTTGAATTGATGACTTGAAGAAAACTTGAGGTTGAAGTTGCAAGAGATGGAATTTTGACAAATTTAGCATTAGGCCATAACATGTAGTTTTAAGGCATGTAAATTGTAACACCTTGTAAACTCTAATTTAATTCTCAATTGTTCTAAATTGACACAAAAAGTTATGATTTTTTTTTTCAGAATGCAATAGATTAAAATAAACGCAGCTGCACAAGGGGTGCAGCAACCCATTACAATTGAACAGAGGGGTCCATTTTGAAACACAACAAAGGCACAACATACCATTCATAAAAAGAAGACTTAAAGGAATTGAGGAAAATAGATAACAATCTCAAGCCAAAGTACTTTATAGAGTTCAACGTTTCCTCAATCGTCATCGCTTTGTTTTCGAAAAAGTAGCAATTTTTACCGTACCATAGGTACCACAAGGTAGCAGCCCATACAACCAGACTGTTCTTGTTACCTGCTGCTAATGAGACAATGTTGTCGAAATCCATCAACGAATCTATACAGCTCAATTTACAAACAGTTTGAATACTAAGCCAGCTCTCGACTCCCTTCCACACCTCAATAGCTATGGGGCATTCAAAGAACACGTCGGTAATACTCTCGTCGAGGCAACCACATCTGGTACATCCCATATCATCGTCTGCAACCCTTATGTTTCTCTTTCCCAGATTGCTTTTTACAGCAATTCTATTCCTAAACACTTTCCATATAAGAATGATTACTTTCAACTGAGCCTTAAGCTTCCACGTTCTGATGATACCTGTCAAAGTTACATTCTCCAACCTATTCACAAAAAGATGGTGATGCAAGTAGTCATAACAAGAGCTAACTATAAAGGCACTTATGTTAGACTGAGATGGGATTTGCTCAGAATTCCAATTAAACCCATCTACAGCCTCCCTGCAAGCCTCACAAAAAGTTATGATGAAAAAAAGTTATGATCCAAATTATTCTCAATTGTTCCAAATTCTCATTTTATTCTTTTCTTGAACTTTTGAATAAACTTGCCTAGCTACTTGGCTTTTTTTATGACCAATGTTTATGATGAAACAAAGTTATGATAGTATCTTGATGAATTTGGCCAAAATGGAGCAAAACTATCATACACCATGTCCATTTTGAATCCTTCTTGAATTGGTAAATTAATGAATGGCAATTTTAGGCTTGAATTGAATCCGAAAAATCAAGATAGGAAACCTTGAGGCTTTGTTGGTACAAACTTAATCTTCATTCGAACCAAATGTACATGAATTAACCTTGAACAATCTTATGAAAACTTGACCATTAACAGATATAGTTTCCAAATTTCTCATCACTGTAGCACTAGTGAAACCAAGACTAACAAATGAATCTTCTTTGATAAAATGAATTCATCACAAACCAAAATGAACTTATCTTGATGATCACATGGCTTCCAATGGACTTAAATTATCACCACAGACCACTTAATCCAACCTTTCACTCTTAATAAGCACAAACGGAGAGCAAAGTAGTAAGCTTTGTGTAACACCCCCTTTCTATACCCCTAAATAAACACATAATCATTTAGGCACATATTAAAAATTTCGTCAGAGTATAATTGTAAACATAGTATAAAAGAGGATGTCACACTAGACATGAAATTAAAACATTCAACACCTGCTCAACAAATGATATGCAACAGTGGGGTAACTTTGCAACAGAGGAACTTAGTCCTTACACCCACGTCTCAATATTTAGAATAAAAGCGGAAAATCTAAACATTGAATAACAACAAACATATATACATATATACATGTGTCATCAAGTATTATCCACCAACATAATTCATGTTTACATAAACATTCATCAACAAGATACATGTACGAATGTATCACAAAAGAATCATAGCCATCCTAGCTACCCGGTGCTACATATTAGAGCCGACCGACCAAAAGAATGAAGACACGCTTCATAAAAAGCCCACCAGCATACATACTCTGCAATGCCTCATAGAGCATCATAAAACAGCAGAAGGGTGAGAAATATTATCATAATAACAATGCATATAATTATATATTTTAGCATAAAAATACACATATCTCACATTCTCACCACAATTCATCACAACTCACTCATATACATCACAATGTATATAAATATATATATATATATATATATATATATATATATATATATATATAAAACCAAGCATATGCATCATGCATACTTTCACAATTCTTATCATCCCACATAAACATACACATTTATGTTTATTCACCAATGCACCATTTTAAAGATGATAAATGCAAATCATAGAGACCGACTCACGACTCTATGCAAATGCAATGCGGTACCGACTCAATCATCTCTAGTTCACTCAGGAACTCTGCTGGAACCATCGCTCGTTACATCACTGTAACTCCCCGTCGGGCCTACGAGGTTCACCCATTGCTCACACCTCACATAGGCACACAATGTTTATGGATCGCTCACACCCCACATGTAACGCCCCGGTTTTGTCTTATTTAATTAATCGAGTCGTTTTGATTATTTTATTATTATATTATTTTATTTTCGACTTTTATTTAGAAAAATGTTATTTTTCATCGTGATTATATTTTGTCGCGTTTTGAGAGCGTTTGCGAGATATTTGAGTGTATAGGTATTTTGGTCTTTTTGTTGGGTTAGATATTTGTTTTATTAAATAGAAAGTTAGAGGTGAGAAAGAGAGAAAAAACAGAATTTTGAGAGAAAAAGAGAAGAAGAAGTAAAAGAGAGGAGAAAAGAGAAGAGCAAAGAGAAAAGTGTGGAAAATCACCAAGATCAATCTTTCGGAGTCGATTTAATCGGGTAAGGGTGATAAATATTGTTATCTTAACATTGTATGTGTTTATGTATGGTTTCGTTGGAATCGTTTTGGTTGTTTTCGTTATAATACCGTTTAGGTCGATTTGGACATAATCGATAGAAACCGATGTTTTCACGGTTAGAATTCGAAATAAATTGCGTAGATTAGTCGTATGATGTTAGGCCGTGATTATAGAAACTCGTTTGGTTGAAATCGGTTGATATTGTGAGTTTTGACATTTTTGGGGTTTTGAGAATGTGAGATTTTGGTGAAAAATCGAATGTTGTGGAATCGGTGTTTTTTTATCCTAACATGTTGGTATGTATTTATGGAGGATTACCATGTATTTATTCGGAAGAAAGTAATTGAATCGGTCGGGTTTCCGGAGGGTTTTGTACGATTACAGCAGCTGTTTTTTCTGGTTTTTAACAGGTGCAATCGATTGCAGCAGGATGCAAATCGATTGCACATGAAAAAATGGCAAAAAATGTGATTTCTGGGGCCGTGCAATCGATTGCACACAGGTGTAAATCGATTGCACTCTGCTGTTCTTTTTCAAAAATTTGGTTTTTTAAAAGTTGCATAACTTTTTCGTCGTTTATCCGTTTTAGCTGTTCTTTATATCGATCTGAAGCTAAAAATATGTTCTATCATTTGGTGAAAAGAAATATTATTTTTAGCCGACTTTTGGCCAACTTTACCGATTAATCGTGAATAGTTGTTTTTGATGAAATGAATGTGTGGTTATGAATGTGTTGTGGATATGCTTGTGGAGTGAACCCTTGATTGGGGAATTCTTTGTGAATTGTGGCTCTTTGGTGAATATATGCATTGTTTGAGTTAAATGATAATGCATGTTGATTGTGAATATATGATGAGATGTTGTGATGATGGATTGTTGTGGTTTGTGATGATATACATTGTTTATATGAGATTCAATGTATGTTGTGTGGTGACCTTTATGGTTTGAAATGCATTATTTGAATTGATTTGCAATGCATGAGTGTGATGATGTGGATTAATTCATATGGTTGAATTGTGAATGTATGGAATTCATGAGTTGAAATATATGCATGATTATGGTTGCATATATGTGTGAAGATGCATTTGATTGTCATGAGTTCTTGTGTGTCAAGCATCATGATATGCATCTTGTGATCGTGTGCCCATGTGGGGTGTGAGCGATCGGATCGTGTGCCCGTGTGGGGTGTGAGCGATCCAGAAACGTCGTGTGCCCATGTGGGGTGTGAGCGACGGATTGGTTCCAGAGGGAATCCGCTATAACGTCGTGTGCCCATGTGGGGTGTGAGCGATGGTTATAGACGATCGTGTGCCTATGTGAGGACCTAAAGCGATCGGATTGTGTGCCCATGTGGGGACCTAAAGCAATCCATAAACGTCGTGTGCCCATGTGGGGACCTAAAGCGACGGGTAAACATCGTATGCCCGACGGGGAGTTACTCTAAGTAACGAGCGATGGTTCCAGCAGAGTTCTTCAATTGAACTTGAGATGATGAGTCGGTACCGCATTGCATTTGCATAGAGTCGTGAGTCGGTCTCTATGATTTGCATTTCTCATCTTTAAATGATGCATTGGTGAATAAACATATATGTGTATGTTTATGTGGAATAATAAGAATTGTGAAAGTAAGCATTATGAGAAATATGCTTGGTTATATATATATATATATATGTCTTGCGATGTATATTGAGTGAGATGTGATGATTGTGACATAGTAAACATTGATATATGTATGTTTATGGGAAATGATATAAACTGTATCTTATAATGATGCATTGTTGAATGAACAAGTATGTGTATGTTCATGTGGAATGATGATAATGGTGAATGTATGCATAATGAATATGCTTGATGATATATCTATATTGTGATATATGAGGAGTTGTGGTGAGAATATGTGTTATATGTTTATGATGTAGTACATAATTATATGCATTGTTATTATGATAATATTTCTCACCCTTCTGCTGTTTTATGATGCTCTATGAGGCATTGCAGATTAGGTATCTGGTGGTCTTTTGTGAAGTGTGTCTTCATACCTTGTTGGTCGGTTGGCTCTGATATGTAGCACCGGGTAGCTAGGACGTTTGATCTTTTTGTGATACATTTGCATATGTATCTTGCTGATGAATTTGTGTATATAAACATGATGTATATATATATGGTGATGTATATATGTTTGTTGTTATCAATGTTTAGATTTTTCCGCTTTTATTCTAAATATTGAGATGTGGGTGTAAGGACTGAGTTCCTACGTTGAAAGTTACCCCACTGTTGCATATCATTTGTTGAGCAGGTGTTGTATGTTTTAATTTCAAGCATAATGTGACATACCTTTTTATGCCGTGTTTACAATTATACTCTGATGAAATTTCCAATACGTGCCTAAATGATTTATTTGATTATTTGGGGGTATAGAAAGGGGGTGTTACATTAAGTGGTATCAGAGCCAGTGTTGAGTCAGTTGTTGAGTCTGTTGGTGTGACAGTTGAATACTGTCATTGTTGTTTGTCCCTTAGTACGTGATATGTGTGTGAAACACTGTCAGTGCTTTCTGGTTTTCTAATCCTTTGTTTTCAGGAGTTAGAATGAGATAAGTGGGGGAGAAGTTGGTACTTCTCCATGTTGCTTTAGGTGTGGAGCGCTGGCTCAGTGTGTTGTGAATTGCAAGATTGTAAGTGTTGTTTGGACAGTGTTGTTCCCGATTCCGTAAGAAATGCGGAGGTAAGATTTATGTCAACTAAGGATTTGTGCCTTAGGTAGTTTTGTGTAGGGGATGCAAGAAGGCTATTATAGTTTGGTAAAGACGGTTTATGCCCCATCATGATTGTCGACCGTCTATTGGCAAATTGAGGAACTGATCACCCTTAATCTCTTGTTGATAGCAGACGGAAATTATGTTGGATGGAATAGGCGGGTCTTTCCGGCTTTGATAGTGTGTGAAATGAGTTGTTTGGAATTTAAGGAGATGATTACAGATTGTTTTGATGAGTCGATGAAGATGCTAATATCGGGAGATGAAATGGATTAGAGGTTTTGGTATGTTAGTCCAGTTGGGAAGTCATTGATAGAGAATGATTGGGTTTTATTTAAGGACTGCTTCACAGAGAGTGGAGATTGAACTTAATTGGACGAAGGTGAATAGTGGAGGTTTATGTTTGCTAAGTAAGTAGGAAACTCTTAGTAGATGAGACTAACAAATTTGTTTTGTCTGTGATGGTAGTGTTCTGGGAATTGGCAGGAAGTCGCAGTGATGGGCCGTCAGTTGGGCATAGTTTTCAGATGTGTTTTTGGATGGAACATTAAGATGTTGTCTTAGAGAGCTCCAGTATTGTTGGTAACAAAAGGAAGGATGATGGAATGGAATAACAAGTATAATGGTATTGAGACTATGGACAGCAAACTTAGAGTTTTGGTGGGTTTGGAGTCTTTGGAGTTTTAAGGCATTAATGGAAATTGTGAGGAAACCCTTGTGGGTGGATGTAACATTGTGTTTGAGAATTCTTTTTGGTTGGTTGTTGATACATGTTGGAATTGCGGAATTGGACGGTCAGGAGAAGAAATTGGGCATGGATTAGTAACAGTTGAATAAGGTAATGATTGAGAATAAGTGTCCACTTTCATGAACAGATGACTAGAATGGTTTGGTTGAGTTTGAGTGAATTACAATTGTTTGGAATGTTGGATAAGAGTGGTGAATTGTGTGAGTTGAGGCTTTGATCGATTTAATGTGACTGGTTAGGTTTGTTATCCTCGGAATAGGTTGTTAGTTACTCGGTTAAGCTTGTATGTGAGTAACCAGTTACCCAGTGAAAAGTTTTGCCAAAGCTTTAAGGATTTATATCTTTTGGATTTTGGTTGGGAATTGCAACGTACAGTGATGGTATTTGGTGTTAGTAACGCGTCTCTAATGTTTATGGAGTAGAGGAATCGTATCTTCTATATTTACTTGGATAAGTTCGTAGTGGTTTCGATTGAGGATATTTGGATTTGTTATAAACTCAGAGGAAGAATGAGTAAAGTGTTTGAGATTTGAATTACAAGTGTTGAAAAGAGACAAAGTTTTATGCTAAGTTATTCGAGTGAGAATTTTGGTTAAAAAGGGTTAGTTTCTTGGATATGTTATTTCAGATGAGAGTATGGTTAATGGATCCATCGGAAGTAGATGTAGTTCTACATGAGAGGCTCCGAAGTTAGTTAAGGAGATTAGAAACTTTTAGACTCAGTTGGTTGTTATTACAGGTTATGGAAGACTTTGTTAAGTTCGTACTCCTGGTATCTCAGTTGACTTACAAATGGTGAGTCGTTTGTTTGGATGTTCGTTGAGAGTAAGTTTTGGTGAGCTGGAGTAGAAGTTGTCTACGGTTTCAGCTTTGATTTTGTGTGATCCTAATAAACCGGTTGTGGGGTATTGTGATGTGTCTTAGATGAGTTTAGTCAACGTGGTAATGCAAG